>JALMQS010000746.1:300907-617796 GCA_024734495.1 Forficula auricularia
ATTTCGCTCTATAAAAAAGCTCTAATAAGTGAACATTGAAAAAATTATATTTTTCGAGATAATAATTGTTTTGTCAAAATGTCTGTTTGTCTGGTTGTTAGTCTGTGGGTTACCAAATTTTTGTGGACGAGCTAGCTCAAAAACTAGTGTGAATATCAAAACCAAATTTCACACGTAGTTTTGGTCCATTGAGATTAAGAGCTGATTAGATTTTGGTGCATATTGACCCAAAATTAAGGGGGAGAAGTGGGGGGGTTAAAAACTAAAAATCTAGGCCGTTTGAGCAAACTCAAACAAATTTTGTATACATAATCAGTGTGCCCACAGTAATCTGAAAATGCAAAAACTAACCGCCCAAAATGGGGGGGGGGGGGGGAAAAAATGAAAATCTTGGCCATTTACTAAACTCATCTAAATTTTCTATACATAATCAGTGGGACCCCAGAAGAATAAAAATGCAAAAATTAACCCCCCTTACATGATTATAAATAATTTTAGGGGCCAGGTTGTATGGTAAAGTCAAGTGGATGGCCACATCAGAATACGTCAGCTTAATTTTTTATTATTTAAAATAATTTGCATAAAAAATATTATTTTAATTTAAATATATTTTAATTATTTCCTTAAATTTTCTCGATATGTTTGTCAGTGAGAAGGGGGGGAGGGTCAAAAATTCTCTCTAAAATTTTCTTCAAATATTTTTCTGATCTACCAATAAACGAGGGACAAAAATCACACAAATATGCAAAATATAGATTAAATCGCTAAATATGCAAAATATCTACTTAAACTCCAAAATATGTATTTATATGCCAAATAAGATTTCTCTGGGTGGGTCCTGATACCCTAAAACGCCCAGATAAAAAATATTAGAAGGATAGCAATCAATGGAAAAAACATGCATTATATTCAAAATCCGAACCCTAGTGATTATACATATAATATGTAATGTGATGATATATTAATTGAATATAATGGAAGTCAGTCCAGGGGTAGTGAGGAAAGAAAAAATTAGCACATATCAAATAAGGTGTAATTTATTGGAATCCTTCCTGCTTTCGTTTCGGAGAATTCTTCCCTCTTCTTTAGGGTTTCGAGTGGGTCAAACCCTGAAGAAGGAAGGAAGAATCTTCCGAAACGTCGGTTTGAAAGGAAAGGAGGAAGGATTTCAATAAATTACACCTTATTTGATATGTGTTAATATTTTCTTTCCTTACTACCCCTGGGCTGCCTTCCATTACATTCAATTAAAATTTCTACCAGTCCGTCTCTCTCCAGAGAAAATTTCGTTGAAAATAAATTCAATGTTTATTATTTTTTATTGATAACTTCGTCAATAATCTTCTAATTTGATTGAAATTTTGAAAGAACTTTAAGTAAATTGCACTGAATAAATTTTTTTAATATACCTCACAAAAAAAAACGCACTAAAAAAGACCGCACAAAAACAGGTTTGAGTGTAGTAGTGCCATCCGGTAGATAGGCTGTATTGTATCTGAGGCGATTATTTACCATAAAATGTACGAGAAATAAACGTGCACTTAAGTCCCACTTTTTGCTTCCACTTGGTTATAATTGTTCTCTTATTCGGGTATTCTTTAAGCATGATAATAGAATCCATATTGAATCAATAATTTGAAACGGATGACAAGAGTGCCATGTTGGAGGGTGCAAGGGTGTATGTGGGGGTGAGATGTATGTTCTGCTGTCGAGTGCTCTCTCTCTTTCTCTCTCTAACTGATGCTGTCTAGGTGCAAGTGTATGTTTATGCTATACGCACGTGTGCTGTGTGCATATACAGTATGTGAACTGGGTGCAACAGGGGGAGGAGAGTTGCAATATATATTGGTCGAGATGAAATATTATATCCATCCTGCATCCATCCATCCATCCATCGTCACCCAGCCAAACCCGATCCCTCCTCCTCTAATTGATTGCCACCCATTTGGCTCCAGTTATTTGAATAAAATTGGAAAATATCACCATCCATTCACCATCTCGTCGCCCTATACTCAATCACTACCCCCTCCTCCCGTTTCCCACACATACACACCCGTTAGTCCCTCTCATAACACCCCTATTGCTTTTAGTTTGAGAACCCAAAATAATATTAGATCCATTTGAGGGGAAAAATGGATCTGTAATTGACGTCTATATTATAGATACGTATAGTGTGTTTTATTATTAAGAAATATTTTTCAATATAAATTTGAATTTTTTGACATATTGTTTGCAATATATAAAAAAAAATCTTTTTTTTTTGTTTTTTTAATAAAAGTGAGCATTTTTTTTACCACAAATAGAAAAATTGACCTGGCCTTTAGGAATCGCTTCCCATATGAGAATATTATTTTTCTCAGGAAATACTGTTTTGAGATTTATATATCTAATAAGAACATTTTCATCTAATGTAGGCTATCATGATAAATCAAAATCGGAATATTTAGTAAAATCACATTTGATATCTAAGACAGATTGGACCGCAGTTATGTACCTTCACATTTTAGGTATTCCACTAATTCCCTCAAAAATCCATTAGTTATTTCATTTTTAAATCTTATATTTAAAATATTCATTTTTAATAATATGTAGATAATGTATTTATTTATATCATTTTAATGATTATTTCATTTGTGTGTGTTCTAATATACATCAAAGTAGTATCCGCTTGGGGCGAAGGACACAAAATATATTTTTTAAAAATCTAATGTTAAATTTGAAAAATAACAAAAATGATGCCGTATTCGATGAAATTTGCAAAAAAAAGCGAAGATTAAAATAAAATTTCAAAAAATGAAGGGTACTTTTTGAACAGCATTCCCTGGTTGAAAAGTCACCATTGATAAATACATAAATGAATATATTAAATTTTATGTCCATAACATAATGTATTATTGTTATTTTTCTTAAAGTCGTTAGCTAAGTTATTAGTTTAACAGCTGTGAAACCCGCCTTCGGCTGGCGTCTTGCCGGCCAAGAAGCTACGCCTCGCTGCCTGGACTCCACAGTGGGTTTTAAAATAATAATTTAAATTTCCTAAGTTTAATAAATTTTATTTGTCATGAACTAATGGTAGTTTTTAAAATTAAAAAAATACTCCGGCGTGGACGCGTAGGCCGATTATAATAAGTATAGATATAGATTGACAAGCGGGGGGGGGGGGGGACGTTCTACACAATTATTATTTGTGGGGGTCCAAAAATCCCTAAAGGTTGGGAGGGCTCCTGGATTAAAATAATACTTTATTTAATTTCATTCCTTTACTTAAATTGTTTTGTTTTTTCAATTTCTAAAAACGACTCTAACGATTTTTTTTTCATGCTGGATTTATCACATATTATATGGTCATTATTGTCAAATTTAAAAAAAAAAAATTGTGTGTTTATAAAAAATTTGCATAGGTTTGGTTTATGACTTATTAACGCACTGATAAAAAATATGTGTTGAAACTTTTTTATTAAGGGGTAATCATATTATTATCTTTCATATATTCAAATTTTCAACTTTCACATTTCTATCTATGTGGACTTTCTCTTTCTCCAGTCTTAATATTTATGTTAACATCGTAAAAAATACAATGCATTAAAAAAAAGGTTAAAAATTAAAAAAAGTCAAAATTTTCTTTTGTATTAAAAGTCCGCAACCAAATCCAATTAGCAATTATATTCGGTAAATTTTGAAAGGCTATTCTCAAATCATATTATATTATTTGTTTTCGTAAAAAATAAAACAGCATATTATTCGTCCCTGTCCATTTATCCCCTCGAGTACATTTCAGTGTAATTTTTTTGTAATAAATTGAGTAACATTTTAATCTATTGAAATCGATTATATATATATATATATTTAAAGCAAACGTCACCCCTCCTTTCTGTACTGACCCCCCCCCCCTTTCCATCAACAAAAACTGACACAAACAAGATAAAAACATCAAGCATATTTTGATGATAAAAAAAATACGATCACTCGAATTGCTCCATTTTTCGTGTCTATTTTTCATGTTTTGATTTTATAGAGAGGGTGATTTGCGGGCGAGGGTGGGGTGCAAACTGTTTGATTGAAAGGGAGGTCGGGAAATGATGGTTGAAGGGTTGGAGGGCCCTCGAGAGGGCCAGCCAGTCATCCAGCTACGGGCACCGATTGACCGTCCATTTTTACGCCACCCCAACACGATTTGTCTTTTTTTTACTCTTCCCACCCTCACCTTCACTGAAAATACAATTTAGGGGTTCGTTTAAATAAATAAATTAATTAACCAGTTAATTGTTCGAATTTTGTTGAAGGGGTTTGCGGGTGTGGGCAAATTCCGAAAATTATTTCATTTGTCAAATAATAAAATTGAAAAGAAGATTTAAATTGATGAAAACGGACAATTTATTGAATTATTTTTTAAATAATTTTTGCTAAAATAATGTATAAAATATAAATAAATAAATAAATAAATAAATCTTTATTTCTCGACCTGCTTAGAGGCACAAGTCCTCGGTGGCTAGGTCCTCCAAACATCAATACAATCTAGCTACAACAATACATTAATAAACATCAATACAAATTAATTACAACAATTTAACAAATAATAAACAAGTAAAAAAAAAAAAAAGAAAAGAAAAAAAAAAAAAAATTAGAAATGTATGCTCATTAACAAATAACATGACCATATATTTCCATCAAAAGACAAAAAGTAATTTAAAAATTTCGCGCAAAAACCCGATACCAGGAGCAAGCGACGCATTAGCCATCCCGGCATTTGCCATAAGTTGTTAAAGAAACCTGGTCAAAACCTTAACAAGGATGGTATGACCTCTCTCTGCCTCACCTAATCTCTGCTTGCGAGAATTAAATAAAATTTTGCACAACTCTAGGACATTAGGACTTGACAAAATTTATAATTGATTTAATCATAGGGGGCAGAGGACTATAATCCCAAGTAGTAACAGACAGACTGTTCCACAAATCAATGCCAGATCCTACAAATGAATGTAAACCGATATTTTTCAAGAATCTTGGCTTACGAATCTTTTTTCTATGATCAGCTCTACCTAAATAATTTGGTTCCTGAAATCTATTCGTTATTTCCTCCCAACTCCTAAAACCCTTATAGGCTTTGAAAATCACTTTCAATTTAGCCCATTCCCTTCTCTCCAATAAACTAGACCATCCTAATTCATTAATCATTGAAGTGACACTACTAAACCTATCAAATTTACCAAAAACAAATCTAGCCGCCCTCCTTTGTACCATATCAATTTTTCTCTCTAATCGTTGTGGGTGTTTGTCCCAAACCACAGAACAATACTCTAAATTAGGTCTTACATAAGTTAAATAAACTTTTGACTTAACTTCTCTAGATGTACCCTTCAAAATTCTACCAAACATCCCCAATTTCCTATAAGCCTTATTGACTATATAACTAATATGCATATCCCACTTTAAATTTGCCTGAATATGTATGCCTAAATATTTATAAAATTTAGATTCATTGATAATATTTCCACCAATGTAATAATTTTGAGGACTAACCAAATTTCTAGTACTAAATCTAACCAAATTTGACTTGGAATGGTTTAGTTCCATTGAATTGGATCTACACCATCCTTCAATTTGATCCAGGTCATTCTGTAAAGTAAGGCTATCACAATCATTATCAATTACTCTATATACGACACAATCATCCGCGAAAAGCCTAATAGATGATTGCACGATAGAAGGCAAATCATTTACATATATAAGAAAAAGAAGAGGACCCAGAACACTACCTTGAATCACCCCAGACGTGACATCTACTCTATCAGACAGACCATTACCCACTTTTACAATTTGAGTTCTATCCCTAAGAAAACACCGAATAAATTTAATTAACTTAACAGACAACCCTGACGAGTTTAATTTTTCTAAAATAATTTTATGACTGACTTTATCGAAAGCCTTGGCAAAGTCCAAAAATACTGCATCTACACACTGACTTTTATCCAAAGCTTCCTGTAATTCCTGAATAAAAGAAACTAATTGAGAATTACAGGAATAATTTTTTCTAAAACCATGTTGCTTATGATAGAACCATCCTTGCCCTTCCAAATACGAGCGGATATGAGAGTCTACCAACCTCTCTAAAATTTTGCCCACCAGACTTGTTAAACTCACTGGCCTATAATTACAAGCTAAGCTCTTATCTCCCCCTTTATAAACAGGAATAACTAACGCTCTTTTCCAACCAATAGGCATAGTTCCCTCATCCAAACATCTATTAAAAAGTAAACATAAAAATTTTGAAATACTATCCACTACAAATTTCAAGAGATCACTATTAATCTCATCCTCCCCCGAGGCCTTTCCTGGTTTTAACCTCTTAATACCTAATGTTACATCCGATTCCAAAATGACTAAATCCTCCATCTGACTATCACTAGAACCTCCATCAACTAACTCACCCTCCTCTAGAGGTACAAAAACGGACGAATACTGTCTATTTAATAAATTTGCCTTCAACACATTATCCTCAACCAATTCACCATCATCCCCTAAAAGCGCAGGGACATTTGCCGAAACATTTAATTCCTTAAGAAACGAATAAACATTAAACCAATTTCTATTACTACAATTCCTATCTATATAATTATTCAAATAATTAACTCTAGCCAAATTCTTTTTTTCAATCAACAGCCTATTTAGCTCTCGGAATTTTCTTTTATGATTCGAAGACTTATTCCTATTAGAATATGCTATCCTACATTTCCGTTTTAAATTCTTAATGGTTCTATCATAGTAAACAGGATCGTTACCCACTTTAACTAATTTAGAGGGAATAAATTTATATTTTCCTTCTTCCAAAAGATTCATAAGCCCATCCCATTGCTGATCTACATTCCGAATTACAGACCATTCTAAAAATTTAGATTCCAAAAAATTATTAAATCCCATTTTATCTCCTAATCTATACAGCCAACGCTTCTTTTCGAAGGTTAGAGACTGACTAACTGTTCCCAAATATTCTATTACCACAGAATAATGATCACTAATTCCATCTTCAATAGTGACTCTCATATTATCACTATCAAAGTTGGTTAAACAGACATCGAGGACAGACACTTGCCCACTGGACCTCTGCCTAGTCCCCTCCCTAACAATTTGGATAAAATTTCTACTTTTGAAAATATCATCAACCAAAATTTGAGCAAGAGAATTACTATTTGTCGCAGATGACCAATTTACATTAGGGAAATTTAAATCTCCACAAACTAAAATATCCTTACTTTGCATAGATGTACAATTTAAAAAATTATCTAAGTTTTCTAAAATTTTGAAGTCCTGACTAGGAGATCTATATAACCCAACAATCACCCTACTTATACGTCCAAATTTCACATTCACCCCTAACATCTCCTCTTGTAAATCTAAAAAATTTAAACTACTCGGAAGCGAATCCTTGACTGCTATAAAGACTCCACCCCCTCTAACAGACTGCCTATCCCTTCTATAGACTATATAACCCTTAGGAAATACCTCATTATTCGAAATCTCCTCCCTAAGCCAAGATTCTGTACCAACAATAACATCTGGATTAATTAAATCCACATGTTGTCCAAAATTTAGAATTTTATTCAAGATACTTCTACAATTTATTATTAACAACTTAAATCTCTGATTTTTATTTCTGAAAATTGTCCTCTTACCCCCTCCATTTAGTTTTTTTGATATTCCAGTATACTATCAATACACACCTTCCCTAACTTGTAGGAACCAGACCTATTTAAATTAATACCATTCTTGCCTAAATCTTTATAATCTAAATAACTATTTGAATTTATAAACTTACAACCATACTTGAAACAGACACTTTCTAAAATATGATTTGCCCAATTGATCCTTCTAAAATCTACATCCCTTCTATAAAGTATACCACTAAATATTAATTTTGCTCCCTGAAATTTATTTCTAAGAGAAATAACTAATCTATCAAATTTTAAACGGAATACCTCAGCAGTAATATCATAGATATTATGCGTGCCTACATGAATAAAAACTAAATCCTTTCTAGCCCCTACATACCTCTCTACCATATTTCCCAACTGTTCAAATCTTATACCGGGGAAACACCATGAACTAAACCCCCGGGGTGCAGTATATGATGCCGAATATTTAAATAAACTATCCCCTAAAATTAAAACTCTATTATCAATTTCTCTAACCCCTGAATTATCTAGTAAAATATCTCTCTCCTGACAGACCGCCGAATTAATCTGGCCTTGGCCAATAAAATTTCTAATAGTATCTAACTCTTCTCGAACCTGAACCAATTCCTTCTCCAAAATATTAATTTTCTCTTTCATCCTTTCTAAACTATCATCTTCGGAAAGAAATCTATCACTGGTTCCAACACCTATACTCCTAGTCTCAATTCTTGAATCACTATATATCTCAACCATATCTAAAAAAAAAAACGAAAATTTTTCTTTTTTTGAAAATAAACAAAATGTTTACCTTAGCAACGCAGAGATATCCTTATTTCTGCCTAATTATATAAAATTACATACAATAGAAAAAAATTAAAAAACACTAAAAAAAAGAATTTTAATTAAACATTTGAAATTTATTAAATATAGTTTTAAGATTTATTATTCCTATTTCTCTTGCCTTCTGTTATAACCATCAAGAACGATAGATCTATTTCATTCACTTTATTTATATCGATTAACTTTTAATTATATTAAATTTTTTTTCTTTCATTATCCTAAAAATATATACAGCCGTGCATGGCATTAAAAAAAACTTGTTTAAAATTAAGAGAATTCAGAAGTTTAAATTTTAAATGAATTACTAGGTAGGATTCACAAATAATTTATTCAAATCGACTCTTCAATAAGTTCAGTTGTTTGCAATAGAATATCGAGATATATTAGTATGTTTCACCTAGTACAGTTTTTCTCAACCTGTGTGCGCTGAGATATTGTTAAATGTGCAGCAATGGTTTTTGACAAATAATTAAAATTGCATGGTTTTGTAACTTTGAAATAGTATTTGTAATTACCTCAACAGTTAGTAAAAAAAAATTTTAAAATTAATTTATAAGATCTTAGGAAATTGGATAAATAAATTATTGAATTCAGTGTTTTATAATTTTTAAGGTTTCACAAAAAGTTAAACCTAACCTAGATAATTCTCCTCATAAGTTAATCAGTGTTTTATAATGAACAAGTTTCGTCACTATATTTGCAACTTCTTCAGTGACTTATTCTTCAACTCAATTGTCTGATATTATTATACGAAACATTATTTTTTAAACATATTAATATATCATCATAATTAAAACAAAGAACCACAAGAAGCACAATTGTGTTGAAGAATAAGTCACTGAAGACAAATATAGTGACGAAACGTCCGTCTTATTAAATATAAATCTCTGTATTCAATTTATTTATCCAATTTCCTAAGATCTTATAAATTATTTAAATTATGGATATGATTCACCAAACAATATTTTTAAATTTAATTTGTGTGTCTTAAATAATTCTAGA
Organism: Forficula auricularia; assembly: GCA_024734495.1. Taxonomy (NCBI): domain Eukaryota; kingdom Metazoa; phylum Arthropoda; class Insecta; order Dermaptera; family Forficulidae; genus Forficula; species Forficula auricularia. Next base: position 310,420 of record JALMQS010000746.1, read on the forward strand.
TATTTTTAGTGTGCCGTCAACCAAAAAAAGGTTGAGAAACACTGACCTAGTACCTACAGCCTACACCATTCTCCCTTAATAAAAAAGATAGATAGGTACAGGGTACAGCGATGCAATTAAAAACAACACCAAGAAAAAAATTTTAGTTTTATATTACTCTGGCTGCTCGCCCTTTCGTAAACTCCCTCTATTGCCGCTCTCGAGAATCCTACTGCCCCAGTTGTTGAATTTTTCTCCCTTTAGTAACCTAAAGACCCTATTTCCACTTTGGCAAATATATCAGCAGCTCAACTTCAACTTATCTACTCATAGTTATTATTTAAATATTAAATTAAGACTCAGCTTTCAACCCTGCACGCTACAAGTTAATTAAATAATAAAGTAAAAATTTTATTTAAAAATATTCAAACTTCATATGGTTTTTGTCATATCATTGAAATAAATTTTATTATTCCGATAAACTGTTTTTTATTTATTAGATTAATTCTTCAATGTAAATTTATAAGAATGAGATGTTTTTATCGACGATTCCTAACAACCAAAATATTATACATATTACCAATGAAGATAAGAGACCAGTCCAAAATTGGTTGGTGAAGTATGAAGTAATATAAATAAATAAAAATAAATAATTTATCTAAATAATTAAATTTATTTTCAATAAATAACTTTTTAAATTTGAGGAATATATACCAGAATCACTAAGGGCCAGTTGTATGTCGGTTTGTAAAGTCTTTGTTAAGTTGTCAGACGATCAAACCTTAAAATTCACAATGTGCCCGGCCGGATGGCCAATCAGATGAAAGTGTGTGTCATCTGATTGGCCACCTGGCCCGGAACTTGATGAATACTAAGGTTTGACCGTCTGTGATCTTAACAAAGACTTTACAAACTGATATACAACTATCTCTTAGTCTTTTAAATTTCTAAGTCTTACAATAAAAATGTCTTATTTCCAAAGTATTTATTGTCTTCTACAAACGAAAAAGTTTCCTTAAATAATAATTACTTTATCGGATCTCCTTATAGAGTCTGTGAAATTTCATTTCAAAATTCAGTACGAAATATCCCTAAGCAGAGCTTAACATTTGAAATTCATTATGGATCGGTAAACGGCGGGGAGATGCCTCTTAGGATCGATTTGTACTCATTGTCTTGAATATTAATTAAAATTGATTGTTAAAAAAATTAGTTACAATTGTTATAGTTCAGTTTTCGATCAATATTTTAATTTTAGAATGACGAGATACAGCACATAAATGAGACGGATTTGGTTTTTGGTTGAATCACCGTCAACAGGCACGGTGTGCGAATGGCATATAACAGCTGACGAAATCTCAACCATGGTGATCGGATTTCACTGGAATTGATTGAAGCCAAAGGGGATATTGGAAGTTTCAACCCTCTATCTTCAATAGAATCGCAGCTACCCCTTGAGGATAGGCATTATCGAAACAGCAGTTAGCCAATACAATATTTGCATATTATTGATCTTTATTCAGGCAAATTATAATATAACTAGCAAAATATTATACATCAGCTCTTTAGTTAACAATTCTTTATAAATAAATATAAAAAACTATATATATTTTAATTAAACATTTTATGTAGGTAGGTATCTATAATAATTATTATTTTTCAAAGGATAAAATTATTTTATTCTGTATAATATAAAGTAGCAATTATAGTTTAAAATTGGAGAAAAAGTAAAATTATTTAAGTAATAATTTGATACTAAATTCTGACAATTGAGTTGTTTATTGTAAGCCATTGATTGGTTTGCTATAAAGTTGAAACTTGATAAAATGGTGCAGCAGCTTATCAATACTTGTTTGCGTCAAATTCCAAATAATTGGTTTCAAAACGACCAAGAGATAGGAAACAGTTATTATTTTTTTTTTCAAGAAACAGGCAAAATATTTGGTAACCCTGTAGGGTAGGCAACCATGAGTGAAATAAGTCAAAATGAGAAGCCCTTATTTAAGGAGTCAGCTAAGGGCCTATAATTTTTACTTTATCCAATGCAAAGCATGGGTAAAGTATTGTAATCGCTCGCGGGGCAAGCGTGGCTTCAAAGGGTCCTCAGGTAAAGACTACGGAACCCATGGACTCAATTAAAGTCACAAATTGTAGTATTCAATTAGGTTGAATATTAGCACGTGACGGTTTTGCCAAAAATTCAATATGAACTACAAATTGCGAGTGATATCTGATTAATAATAAAGGAACAAACATATTAATATTTCAAATGAATTTGGATAAAGTTTAGCAACGATCCGTTGCAGTTTATTTCTTACTATTATTACTTAGTATCGGCGTAAATCGCGATAGATATGACATCTTTTCAAGATGTATATAATTAATAATGACATGTAAAATCAAACGAGCTTACATATATTTCTTCTGACACCTATTAGCTGAAAATTATCGGAGAAACAAATTTTTTTCTTCTTTAGGAATAATAGATTTTTTTATGAAAAAGAAGTTTCGGCTAAAATCACAGACATTAAACTGTTAGTGAATCATGCTCAACAACGCCATTTGGATTAACATCAAACCCCTAAGACGTTACCCAAACTTATTGAATTCTTATACAATAGTTTATATTTCCAATCGATATAATATATTTATTCAAGAAATCTCATTATTATGAGATAATATGTTGAATCGTGTGTAGATCAAAATAAATAATTAAGTTTCTTTTGATAATCTGGATATATGTGTCTATATATATGTATTATGAATTTACCATATGATTGTGAATGAAATAAATGGTTTCCAACCCTGTTGTGTATATTAATTTTTTTATTTATGTGAGAATTTATATAAGGACAATTTTATCAAGATCTTAGTAGATTATTATGTATTCATTATACATCAAAAGGTTTCGCCCCCTCAGAAGTCGAACCCGAGCGCCACCCTGCTATCCGGTAAGTTAGCCTAACCCTAGCGTGGGCAAAACCTTCTGACATAAGATATATTTACATAATAATTTACTAAGATCTTTCATAAAATTGCCCTTACATAAATGCGCATATAATTAAAATACAGGTATGAAACACAGAAGTTGTTCTTTTTTTGAAAAAAATTCTCATCCATTTTTCATAAAGATAAGACACTCAAATTTTCATATTAATTTTTTATATTAAATTTTAGACCCTGAAGAAGGAGAGAAAATCCTCCAAACATTGGTTTTTGAGTAAGAAAATAATCACTGTTCAATAAATCTATTTTAATAGAGAGAATTTTTTTGCTATTATTGGGCTGCCTTCCAACACTTCTCAAATAAATAATTAAATTTTATTAGTTTTTACTCAATTAACTTTCATATTAAGTGGATATCGATGAGGCAGTCCAAAAAAAGAAGAAGATAATTTACACTATCTTTTTATTCATAAAACCGACGTTTCGTTTTTGGACTGCCTCATCGATATTCACTTAATTCACTTATCAGTCCGTCTCCAAAAATTACTCCAATCTTATTAAAACTTTCATACTTTTTGTAAATATTTGGAAAATTGCTATATTGGTCATAAGAGAAAAGGTTTTCGAGTGGTGTTGCCATCATTTTAATGTATTAAATAGAGTAGAAAAATTAATTACGACACCCAGTTATCCTACTAGGGATAAATCTATGAAAATGCACGATCCTAAAAACCCTAACTATATAATTTTTTCACTCAATGGTCCAATCGAACTTGAAAGATTTATTAAACAAAAATCAAAAAAATATAAATGCATATTCTTTTAAAGATTTATTGTTTCATTTTTTTAACAAATGTGATCCACAGAAAGTGGTTAATAAATAGGCATCAAGGGGATCAATCAGGTGTTGAAGGGTGAATGAATTTACGTGAAGGGTTGCTCTCGTCTGTTGTTTTTTTGGATTTTTGTGTATGTGGTTGATAATCTCCTCCCCCCCTCGATTCCCTAACCACTTAGGCTGACGATTGGAAAAAAAAATATAAAATCATCTGTGAGATGCAATGGAAAAACAAAACAAAAATAACAAACAAATAAATAACACTCGGTGTCAATAGCATTCCGTTGCATTTATTCAAGAGAGATAGAGAGGGGATGATTCAATGGAGCCACCAGCACCAGCACCCTTCAATTAGCAATTTATTAACTTTTTTTTTCACAAATAGAGTGAAATACACCGAGAAATAAAAGACAAACCAATCGGTCAAAGAATTATTGCCATTGAATGCAATAAATTTTCCCTCGAGAGAGACATATTTATATCAATTTTTTTTTTTTTTTTTTTTGATAAATCATAGTATATACAATCTGATGATAAATAAACTGCAACGGATCGTTGTTAAACTCTATCCAATGTACTATCTTATTCTAGGGTAAAGTACTTTAAAATATAATTTTACAAAAAAACTTTATATGACCTTTTTGGTGGTACTCACGGTACTTAAAAAGAATATTCAATTTCATCAAAATTGGTTTAGTCATTTTCAAAATATTGAGAAAAAAATAAAAAAGTATTGAAATAAAGTACTAATGTTTGTGGGCCGATATGTACCAAAAACTAATCAGCGCTTCATTTTGTTAAAATAATGGTAGGTTTTCAATTTCATTTCAATCGGTTCAAAGGTATGGAAAAAATCGTGGACGAAAAAAACGATAACATCCATCCATTCGCACGCACTTCCTGAAAAAATCGCACTTTTTGGCCTGTGGACGAGGCCCCATGTATTTTTAGCAAAACCGCCACGCGCTAAAATTCAATCTAAATGAATACTACAATTTGTGACTTTAATTGAGACCATGGGTTCCGTAGACTTTACCTGAGGACCCTTTGAAGTCGCGCTTGACACGAGACTGATTACAATACTTTACCCATGCTTCGCATTAGGTAAGGTAAAAAGAGATAAAGAAAGGCTAAAAGAGACAGTATTTAGAGGAAATTTTCTCTTTGATAAGTGATGGAAAGGCAACTCAAGAATTGTGAGAAAAATAGATTTATTGGACATTCATTTTTTTTCATCACTCAAAAACCATTAAGAATTATTAAGGACAAAATAATATAGATATTCTTTAAAAATTCTAAAAATGGAGTATATATATATACCTATGTGTGTGTGTGTGTGTGTGTGTGTGACTAATTTAATTATTTGCATTGAATCGCCTTGAAAGCTTATATTTTACTTTTTTACTAAAATATTATTTCATACGTGTTTTAACATCTAACGATCAATTGAGAGTATAATTCTTTTTCATGTGTTTTTATTTTTCAATTTTTTTAACATATTTCAACTCTTTATAATAGACTTTGCATGCAATTTTATTAGTATTAAAATAGCTTGTTTTAAGGAGAAGTAGACGCTATTGATAATACTCTTACTATACTTGATTAATAGAAAATTCTTTATTTCGTGTCTGAGCTTGTTTCAATGTCTCCTATGTATATGGACTTGTCTCGACATGTATCCGGGAATATTATAGAAGCGTCCAAGATTATATTTCGCACCCTTTTCTTTCTATACCAGAGTGAGGCATTCTAACCCAATTGCATTATATAAAATTTATTATTTTTAAAATTTTTATCTTTAATTGTTTTTAAAATATTTTCAATGGAATAAGGGAATTACTATATTTTTTTAGAAATTTCGGTAGATTCTTTTCATTTGATTTTAAGGAAAGTAAAAATTTATCGAATACATTTTATTCATTAACTATTTATATACAATGAATTTATTTGTATTAGGTAGATCTTTTAATCAAATAAATAAGAATTAACAGATATTTATTATGGGGTGTTCATTTTAGAAAACCAATTCATACGAAATTTGTTTTTAATAAACTTATTAATTTATTTTTTCAAAATGATTTAATTTTTTTATTTTAGTAAAGAAATTCGATATTCAATTTTTTTCTCCAATATTTCAGCTATCTACCTTAAATCCAAAAAATTGAAAATCTCTCTCTATATATACTAGTATCTTCGTGTGTTATCAAATAAAATACAAATTTTTTGGTACTAGAACAAACTGAACAATTCTGCCTTCTTGACCAGCGATAAGAAAAAGGGAAATCCGGGCCGAAAAAAAAAATTACTTTATGTTTTTGAATTATCGTGGATTATGGGAATCTAGACAAACATTAGATATTATTATGGTACCTGAATGAACTTTCTACGACCTTTCGTTTTTCCGCTATCTTGGGTTTTAAAATCACAATTAACATACATTAACGAATGAACATTTATCAGTTTCAGACATTTCTCAACCAAAAACCAAAAGCAAAATATTAATTACTACTACTTAAAAAAATAATAATAATAACTCCTACACATATTTATTTTTATTTAAAATTATTTATTTCTAGTAATGAAGCTATTGAAACTTTTATTTTTGTTATTAATTTTATTTATTTATTGGCTAGCTAGACAAAAAACAAAGTGAAAAGCTAAACATTTATCTTTATCTCTTACTTATTATTAGACATACTTTTAGTTGGAGTACGGCGCTATGGAAAAATGTTAATTGGAAAATGCCGGCCCGACTCGGAAAAGTTTGAGAACCCCTAATATATTCAATTATCATCAATATCTAGCCAAATTTTTAGAAAAAAAAAATTATTTATAATATTTTTAGTAAATTTTTAATAATTTTCATATAATAAAGCCTGAATTAAATTATCCCCCTATAGCTAACATGTTATCTCTATTCATCGCCATTCTCACTCCCCCAATTTCGCCATTCTCTCTAATATTATATTATTGGCTGTTTAAAGCACAACAGATGCACTCATTCAGTGCTTTCGGATTTGTTTGCACTCACTCTCTATCTCTGTTTCTCCCTATTAGAGGTGTATTCGTGTCTATAGGGGCTGTAGGGTGAAGGGGGTGGAAACTGGGGGCTGGATATCGCGAGTGATTGCATGATTGCGTGATTGCGTGGAAAGCGACATGATCACATGATGATCGCAAAGGGCGTTAGGCCGGGAACATCCAGCCAGACCAGAGTGTGAACGAACAATCCGACCATTCGATACAAAATTCAGCCTGCCACCCCCCGGAGCCCATATGCACTCAATATTGAAGTCTCACCACCCACCGCCCTGCCCTCTATCGCCACCGAGTGCACTAGAGAAAGAGAGAAAATCGAGATATACGTTATATTTGAAATTTTCACCATTCTAAATCATAATAATTGAGGGAGAGTGAAACATACTCACTCAATATGCTTTTCTTTCATTATCATTAAATTCGCTTTCAATTTTTCACTAATTGATTATTAATGTAATAAATTATAAGGAAATTCAGATTTTAACAATTTTCCAATTTTTCTTTAATCGTAAAACGCAGTCAAATTTATTTCCATGACATTGGTGCAAGAAGATAGATAGATCCGAGAGTGATCCACGATTAGAAGTAGGTGTACACCTCTTTGGAAGTATTTTGGAAGAACTTGAAAATATTTGGAAATACTTGAAAATAATTGGAACTACTTGGAAATATTTGAAAGTACTTGGGGATATTTGGAAGTACTTGGAAATATTTGGAAGTACTTGGAAATATTTGGAAGCGCTTGGGAATATTTGGAAGTACTAGGAAATATTTCGAATTACTTGGGAATATTTGGAATTACTTGGAAATATTTGGAAGTAAACGTGGAAGTAGGTGTACAGAATATTAGGTCGCGGTTCACCCCTCGGATAGATCATAGATAGAAAGCAGTAGCAGGCCGTGACTTTTCAGCCAGGGAATGCTGTCAAAAATAATTTTTCGTTATTTTTCAAATTGAACATTAGATTTGTTCAATTGAAATTAAAGACAGAGATAATTGTATCAAATATAAAAATTAAAGCAAAACAAATTTATCTTGAGATTCAAAAAGAGCACGGAATGAAAACTCTTGACGTTTTGAAATTTTAGGGATGCGCCGATTCCACACAATCCATGGGCCGCACGCCACTGAAAGATTGCACCGTGAAAATGCAACAAATATACTTCAATCGTTGAAAAGAGTTGAAGGCACATGTGAATGTTGGTCGTAAATGTTTCAACGATGTATGACGTAGGAAAGATCAAGGGTTGAAAGCTGTTTAAGTCTATCATGGAAATAAACGAGTTGGTTAATATGAGAGATTTCAATTTGCCGATGGTAATAGATTCAAATTTTCTTAGAAAATTATAAGATGGTGTCATCTATTAGATCCGATGGAATGGATTATTTTTAAAAGCAACCCTTCTGACATATTATTAAAAATAATCGATTCCATCGGATCTAATAGATGAAACCATCTTATGATTTTATAAGAGTTAGTTGGCATTAGCTTGATGTACTGATTCGACCGCGATACTCTGATGATTGTTTGAGAATCAAAAGCTTAGCTCAAATGAGACTTTAGAGGGAATTATTGATTTGACATGGTAGTTTTTTTTTTAAAAAAAGGACAAGGTTCTAAGATTGATGGCGATCGACAGAGCTAAATAAGATCGAATCTCCGAACTAAAATCTGAATTGTATCAGTTCAGGATGCTAAGAAAAACAAGGTCCTACTCCGTGGGGATTCGAGCCATATTTGAAAGGTGTTTCATGTTATTACGACTATAAGAATGCTTATATCATGAAAAATGCCTATAATTACCTACCTTTTTTTCTGGAGATGGGGGACACTTTGGCTTTTTAAGGCCCTTTTACTTTTGTCGAGTTTTCATGGGCACCTTTCTAGTCTATTCTAAGTGTTATTTAAAATTAGACTAGGTCATGGCCGCCGGGAGGGAGATGCAAGAGGGTGCACTTGCACCCCCCTGTCATGAAATAAAATACAGAGAAAAAGATTAAGAATTGATTTGAATTTGACATTAACTTAATTGACAAAACGTAAATGTTTAATATTACATATATGCCTACCTATAATTTTAAGGATGCACTATTATAAATTATATTTTATTAGTTAATAGTATGCAAATACACCCCCCTGAAAATAATCCTTGGTACTCACAAAATCTAAAAATGAGCTATGTCAGTAATTCAAATTAATGAAGGGAAATTTGTTTTAATAAGGAAGCTATGATCTTCTACCACTAGTGAGGCTGATTTAGCCTAAAAGTCTTATTTTAGCAAACTGCTTAAATCTATACAAATTCTAGAGGCTAGTGAACCAGACCATAGAGCTGAAAAGTAAATGTAGGTATATGTATTAACGTCTTCTGGAAAAGCGAATTTGGAATTTTGTTCATTAACTTTGTAATGTGACAGAAAAATTCAGATTATAGGACCAGTTAAACCAGTGAAGATCAGGAAATCTATTACCTGGTTAAATGTATCAGTAAATTTCTTGTTATTTGATAAATTTCAAAATCGTTGTGGTATGAAACTTTAATTTTAATACCCGTACCGGTACGCCCTATATATATGCAAAAATGTTCATGGATTTCTTTAAATAGTTGGATTAAGAGAGTAAAATAAAAATTTTCATCAAATGTAAATTTCGAAAATTAACAGTTAATTTTAGTTGTTTTTTAAATTCACGAACACAGAGAGAACTTGTTTTAATGTACGGGAAAGCTGGTTCTTCAAATCCCAATAGGTCAAATGAATTAAAATGGGAATAAAAATGATAAATGGGCAGCTTTAATTCCCATAATGGAGGCGGGAGAAACCACCTTGATTTGTTTAGTTTTTTTAAATGGAAATTCAAGTCGAATTTTTCGCCTAAACACTTCATAAAATTCAGACGATGGCAACGAGAAACTATCTTAGTGGCCAGGGCATTACGACACCGAGAATACCCTCTGAAAAAAGACATATAAATTATAGAAAGAAAAAGAAAATGACCTAGATATTACAAGTTTTACAAAAATAGTTTTAATAGAAGAACATGGATTAGATAAAGATGCAAAATTCAAATAAGTTAGGGATTTGTGTTGGTCTTCCAAGTACTTATTAAATCTATAAGATCTTTGAAAAAATAATAGAATAACGTATATATTTATTGGTTAGAAATCAACAGGTTTTTGATTGAATTTTTTTTTTTAATGTTTTATGTGTTTACAAAATATATATTTCTATTTTCTAATCTTGATTTTTTCTGTTTGATTGACTGCCTTTTCATTTGAATTTTAATATCCACGATAACCTAAGAATGGTGAGTCATATAATGTTCTTTCTAGTGCCAAATGATTGTATTTTTATTGCAAAAACTCATTAGATTTTGAACACTCATATTTCTTAAACTTAGAAAATACATATTTATTTTAAATGATTTTATTGAAATTTTGACGCGTTATCATGATATAGAGATAGAGAAATAAATATGTATCAATTTCAATTTTTTAAATTGATCAATTGATTTACTAATAGTTTATTCTTTTTTTAACCGACTTCAAAAAAGGAGGAGGTTCTCAATTCGACTGAATTTTTTTTGTGTGTGTCTATGTTACCTCATATCTACGCCAATTGTGAACCGATTTTGATCATTTTTTGCATTAGGTTCAGTCGACGAAATATTAAGATGAAATTACTTTTTGAAGTCGGTGCTAAACAAACTATACCTATAAGCGAGCGTACCCGCCAAACGTACTAAGTAAGATCCGTCGAGTGCGATTCATAAAATGTAAATGTTTAGCACCGACTTCAAAAAGTAATTTCATGTTAATATTTCGTTGTTTAGTTGTAACTAAATAAGATAATTATTTTATACCTTTTAGTATATTTTATTTGATTTTTAAGTTATTATTATATTATTTGTTTCATTTAATTTTTTTGAAGTCGTTTTTATTTTTCTTTATAAAAATTATTTTTATTTTTCTCTTTTTAGTGATGTTATTAATAGTGACATTAAGTCACCTTGTATGTATCTCGTTAGAGAAAGCGTCGGGCGAATCAATCAGAAAATGATAATAAAATTCAAGTCATAAATATAGAAATTCTCTCGAAACGTTTGCGGGTTTTAAATGAATGTTTTAAGAATTTTTTTATAAAAGATTTTATTTATTATAATTTCGATTATTTGGTAATAAAAATTGGAGATTTACATTATTTCGTCATTAATGATATCTTCAGAACTTGATCAAATTAATATGGTACCACCAGTAAGGTACCCTCTTTCCAATAAAAAAAGAATCATTAAAATAGGTTCATGAACAAATAAGTTATGCCTGAACAAACATATCAAAAAAGGTCCAATACCAATGAAAAAAAAACGGGACCAATCGGAAGCTAGACTGAGCCCAATGCAAAAAAATCATCAAAATCGGTTAACAATATGAGGAGGAGATATGAGGTAACATAGACACAAAAAAAAAATTCAGTCGAATAGAGAACCTCCTCCTTTTTTGAAGTCGGTTAAAAAGAAAAAATACTTATTTCATTAGAGGAGCAAAAATATTTATATTTTTATTTTCCTCAAATTTTGAATAAAATAAAAAAAATAGTTAATTATTGAAGAATATTATTTATTTACTTTTGCAAGAGCTTGATTCACACTGTCGTGTCAGTACGATGTCAATCCGACCACAACTCATCTCTATTCACACATCATAATATGTTGCCAATTCAAGTTCGATATAATATATATTATACTTATTGTAACTTGTATTTGTAAACTTTTTTGTTTTTTGATAAAAATAGAAATAATAAAATATACATTCAAAATAAAAGCATGTTCAATAAGACAATTTAGATTCTGTCTTTTGTGCTGTTCTTTTGATTCGCTTGTCATTAAAAAATGTTGAGTTGATCTGAGGTAATTCATTCACCTTGAGTGAATTCAAATTCATACAAAGATATAGAATCGAATATATATAGCGGATAACACCCCCCCCCCCCCCTACCCCCAACATCTCTTCCGCTTCGTCCTTCCTCCCTGTGTGGTTGTTAAGCTCTTAAGGGGGTAAAAAAAGACATCGACATACCTATATATATTGCGTTATTCGAAAAGGGATTTTCAAGTGGTTTCTGTTTGGTAGATATTTGAAAAGATCATCCCTTGAAATGACGTCTCAATTAAAAAAAAAAAAAAAAAAAAAAAAGAACGCCTATCATCCAACCTCCTCTTCTCTCTCTTTTTGAATATATTCAAATTGATTTATAGTAATAATATTCGAACAAGTGGATGGAAGGGAAAATTGAAAAGAGCAGGTACATACAATTTTTTTAATTAAGTTACTGCTTTTCACTCCTTCCCTTTGAATTTTTTTAAAATAAATTTAATTTGATATATCATTAAAGGGAAACATCTTAAATAGTAGCTTGATCTCTCTCTCTCTCCAGGAAGGCACTTGGATTAATGCACCAATGAATTTTCAATAGAAATGGAGAAATAACGAATGAATATGTAATTTTTTTTTTTTTTTGAATTGTAAAGAGCGTTATTAAATATTTCATGGAAACATACAGAAATCTCAAGGACCTATATTGGATCTTTTTTATATAAAAGATACATTTATATATAGTTAATTTTTATTTTAAATGGGTCTAGAATTTAATATTCGCGGACTCCCCCCTCCCTTACCATGATCCACGTGTAAGAAAATATAGGATACTAAAATATGATCAGGAATGAGCAATGCACGTTGATCTTCGTTCAATAAACGAAGAAAAATATTTTTGAACGGACATTCAAAATACAGATATGTCCAAATACGTTCAACTATGTCCAAAAGACGTAAAATGGCGTCTTTGAATGAACACCCATAGAATGTTCTTTGAGGAATTGGGGGTTTCTAGAATAATCACAATTAATTGATAATTTCTCTCCTGAACTAAAACTTGTCAGAACTTGTCTTTTAGATCTTTGCACATTCTTACATGTCAATGGATAATGGATATTCAGGGATTATTATATCCGTGCCCCTTTTAAAAAATAAATTATCATTCCTCATAATATCATTTAATCCCATTCGATTTAAACGGAGGTGCCAACCCGTGGCCCAATATAATCATAAAATTCCTTAAAACATTGAGATTTATATGTAGATACTGGAAAACACACAACAATTTTGCCTGATAATTTTTTTATCTAAAATGAGAAAGCTGAAAATCTACTGTGAAGTTTTCAAAAAATAAAAGTACTAATTTTAAATTTTGAATCTGGAAGTAGATTTCAAGTTTTCCGAAAAAATAATCATCATTTTGGTCTATTTTCGACTCTATTTTCAGTGGAAATAAATTTTCTACTTGCAAACTTTCTGATTGAATGTTATGTAACATTAATTAGATACCGATCTGAAAGAAAAATTGAATATTGTTTCTTTATTAGAATTTTATATTAATTATCTAGCAAGGAAAAAATATAAATATTAATACATAATATCACTTTCTGTGAGTATGTAGCTATCTATTGTATTTACATTTATACCTGAAACTATTTTCAAGTATAAAATTTACGAAAAGTAAAATTAGAAGCTAAAAAATAATAAAGTTCTTATTTCAAAATTATTAACTATCTTTTTTGAATAACAAATATCAATTGAATTATAATATTTTATCAACGGTCCGATACAAATTTTTTTCTTCAAATGTGGCGCTGATGTAGAGTTTGCAACGCAGATCCACATGGGGTCTACTGATTTTTGACAATAGTTCAGGATTTTGTGATATTTTTGTTCAAAACTCAGAAAAAGTCTTTGAATTCAAAATATTTTATTTTAACAAATTGTAAAAAACTTTATTTTCTATTTCAATGAGTTTTAATTAAACTGGACTCAATTAATAAACAAAAAAAAAAAAATTAGAATATAGTGGAGTATTATAATCGTGCATGAAACAGTTTGGTTTTTTGTTCCGTATTTTCGAAATATCTCAAAAACGACTAAAACTGAAAAAAAATAGAACTGCTTTTAGGTCTACAATAAAATTTTTAAATATTAATTATTTTGTGAAAATGTCTGTTAGTGTGTGTTACCAAATGGATAAGCTCTAGCTGAAAAACTAATGAGGGAATCAAAACCAAATTTTAAATATAAATGTTTTATATTGATTTTAACAACTAATTAGATTTTGGTTAAAAATGGACCAAAAATTAGGAGGGAGAGTTTTAAACCCTTTGTCCGTTTTGGTCAAAATTTTACAGGAAGCCTGTAGGGTCTTAGAGAATCATCAATCATCACCTTCTTAAAATGGCCGAGGCCTAGAGGTGAGAGTAGTGGGTATATATTATGGTAAATCATGAGATTAACTATATTTTTAATATAAATCAAACTTCAATTGTAATAGAAAAAGTTAATTAGAAACGAAAGATGAATCTTTTTCTCTTAGGGGCCATTAATAAATTACGTAACACGAATTTCAAGATTTTAAACCCCCCTCCTCCTGTGCTGCATTTTGTCAGATTTTCATTGAGTATTGTAACGTCACGTTATCACTTGTATATCATATAGCTTAACAATATATTTAAAAAAATTTTAATTTTAGTTTTGTGACATCACAATTTTTAAGATCTCCTGGGAGGGGGGTCACATTTTGTCACAAATCTGAGATGCTCCTCCCCCTTTTACAGTGCGACGTAATTTATATAGAGCCCCTTATTATAACAAAATATTAAGAGTTCAAATAATTTTCTTCCATATATATATATAGCGATCTGAAATTGGTCCAAATTCTCTTTTCTGAATATTTGATCAAAAATTTATCAAAATCCTGAAGTGTTGTTAAAAAAAATCGAAAAGACCATGAGAATCATAATTTTTATAAAAAAAATAAAACCGACTTCAAAAAAATTAAATGCAACAAATTAAATAATAAAAAGAACTCAAAAATAAAATAAAATGCACTAAAAGGTATAAAATAATTATCTAATTTAGTTACAACTAAACGATGAAATATTTACATGAAATCACTTTTTGAAGTCGGTGCCAAACATATACATTTTATGAATCAAACTCGTCGGATTTTACTTAGTACGATTGGCGGGTACGCTCGCTTATATAGTTTGTTTAGAACCGACTTAAAAAGTGATTTCATGTAAAAATTTCATCGTTTAGTTGTAATTAAATTAGATAATTAATTTATACCTTTTAATGCATTTTATTTTATTTTTGAGTTCTTATAATTATTTTTTGAAGTCGTTTTTATTTTTTTTTTATAAAAATTATTTTTATTTTTCTCTTTTTAGTGGTGTTATTAATAGAGACTTAATATAATACCTTGTATGCATCTCGTAAAGCGTCGGCGAATGAATCAGAAAATGATAATAAAATTAAATTCATAAATATAGAAATTCTCTAGAAACGTTTGCGGGTTTTAAATGAACGTTTTAAGATTGATTTTTTATAAAATATTTTTTTTATTATAATTTCGATTATTTGGTCATAAGAATTGGAGATTTACGTTATTTCGTCATTGATCATAT
The DNA here is from genome assembly GCA_024734495.1 of Forficula auricularia. NCBI lineage: Eukaryota > Metazoa > Arthropoda > Insecta > Dermaptera > Forficulidae > Forficula > Forficula auricularia. The sequence goes on from JALMQS010000746.1 coordinate 325,735, forward strand.
CATCAGAACTTGACCAAATTAATATGGCACCACCGCTAAGGTACCCTCTTTCCAATATAAAAAGAATCATCAAAATCGGTTCATAAACAAAGAAGTTATGCCTGAACAAACATAGCAAAAAAGGCCCAATACAAATGAAAAAAAAAACAGGAACACTGAACCCAATGCAAAAAAATCCACAAAATCGGTTCATAATTGGCGAAGATATCAGGTAACATAGACACAAAAAAAAAAATCAATCGAATTGAGAGCCTCCTCCTTTTTTGATGTCGGTTAAAAATAGGAATCTCTGAAAAGACCCTCTCTTAAATTTTTTGCAGAAAATTATGTTTTCTAACGTCATTAGTATTGATTTCAAGTCTTTTTTTAAGTTGGGCTCTTTATTTATTTCAATTTTTTATCATTTTTTCATAATTTTTTGGGTAGTTTGGTCTTAATGTAGACAAGGTAATATTATTATTTTTATTATTTTCAAATTTCTGTATATAATATAAATCAAATGAATAATGTATTGCCGAATGTGTTCAAATGTCCATATGATTTTCCACCCTCTCGCACCCTCTCTAATCCCTTTCGCTATTTCTCTAACAGACTCTTCCAGCTGACTGACTCTTTCTCTCTCTCTCTCTTCATCGTCAACATCATTCTCGTTGTTGGTGTATTGTTGATGTTGTTGTTGTTGTTGATGCACCCTTCCCCTTTCCTACCAGCCCCAACCCCTTGATTTAAACACCCTGACATCCAAGCGATGCAATTGTCACCAAATCGAACTCCCTACCTCTCGCTACGATTCCACCCACTATATCGACCATCATGGATGGGACTGTATTTTATAACGAGAACAAATTAAAGCAGAGATGTTGATTGAAATAATTTTATTTAAAAATAATAATAATAATAACTTTCTGATTCTGGAATAAATAAGCTGACGTGTTAGATGTAGTCATCTACTTGACTTTACCATACAACCTGGCCCCTAAAATTATTTATAATCATGCAGGGGGGGTTAGTTTTTACATTTTTATACTTCTGATGTCCTACTGATTATGTACACAAAATTTGGTTGAGTTTGGTAAATTGCCAAGATTTTCATTTTTTGACACCTCCCCCCATTTTGGGCGGTTAGTTTTTGCATTTTTAGACTTCTGGAGGTCCATTGATTATGTATACAAAATTTGGTTGAATTTGCTCAAACGGCCTAGATTTTTAATTTTTAACCCCTCTCCAACCCTCCTTAATTTTGGGTCGATATGCACCAAAATCTAATCAGCTCTTAATCTCAATGAACCAAAACTATATGTGAAATTTGGTTTCGATATTCAATCTAGTTTTTGAGCTAGCTCGACTACAAAAATTTGGTAACGCACAGACTAACAGACAGACTAACGGACAACCTAACAGACATTTTGACAAAACAATTATTATCTCGAAAAATACAATTTTTTCGATGTTCACTTATTATAGTTTTTTGTAGAGCGAAATGCCATGGTTTAGCTTAATTTTTTTAATCAAAATAGTTTCAGCCGTTTTTGTGATATTTCAAAAAAAAGAAAGAAAAAAAACACTATTTTCATACACGATTACAATACTTGACCATACCCTGTATGGTAAAGTATCAAATTGTTCATTTTTGATACAACAAAGACAAAACTCAAAAATCGTGATTGTTGGGCAACTGGCGTAAGAAGATTACCTTTTTCCAACTGGTTGTTTGACATATGAGGAGCTCACATTCAAAACGTGCTTTGTCCGGGTGAATGTACTTTTCAGAAACTGCAAATATTGAATATAAAAAATATATATATTTATTTTTTGTTACAAAAATAACTAATAATTTATAGATATTCTATTTATCACAATGAGATACGTCTATAAAAAAGTTATAAAGGATTAATATTTTAAATAATTAATATAAAATTGGACAAAGCACGTTTTGCATGAAATTAATGGACAAAGCACGGTTTGAAAGAATTAGACATGGACAAAGCTTATTTTGATCAAATTTTATTTATTTATAAAAGAAATATACATGTTAAAAAAACATTATGAGTCCATTAAGATGACACCTTTGCTTCTTAAATGTGTAAATCACACATTTCAAGATCCAAACAATCACATTTTTCTTCAGGTTCCTCAAAATTTATCGTAGGCACATTAAAAATAATGTCTTTGTACCAGTTCAAACGGCCATCAGCAAATGGCTCATCGGCCCATTTTTCATCATCAAACATTTTGATAAGAAGTTTATTAACATCATTTTTCTTCTCTCTGCTAATTACATGACCAAGTGACACATTTTCAAGTTGGATGTTATTAAATTGAATGTTGCCTGCACGCCTTAAAGAAATAAAATGTTCATTTTCAAATTTGTAGTTCTTCATTCCTTTCACTATAACATGCCTCTTGATACTGATTTACTTCATTTTAGTGGGTAACACTTCTTCAACAACAATTTTTCCTTTAACTTTTCTTTCAATTAAATCTCCTTCTTCCTTTATTGGACATGTCTTAATAAGAGTATAAATAATGCTGTCTTGAGAAGCTTTATCTGGCTTTTCAAAAAAATTATTTCTAAAGGTTTTCAAGTCCCTTGGCATGAACTTCACACAAGAAAACCTATCGTTATCATGTTTACAAGGTTCAAATTTAAGGGCTATTTTAGGAGTGCTGTAGCTGGTTGATTTTGATGCAGTTTTTTTACCGCGTGTAGAATGTCTTTTTCTGCTTCCAATGTTGTAGTCACCCACACGTACACTTCCGTCGGCATCTTCATTTTCCATTTTAAATGAAATTTGAGAATATATGAAAACAATTAAATCTAAAGAGTACTCACAAGAGCTTTTCCAACTGAACTAATCCTATAAAGTAAGGTTAGAGAATGAATAAGACGGGGCAGAAACAAACAGTCACGTGACTAGAAACAAGCAACCCTATTGGTCAGATGGACTAAGCACGAATTGGTTGAAACTTGTCTATGGACAAAGCACACTTTGTATGAAACTCAAGTTTTCAACATGATTTTTAAAAGAGAAATAACATGATTTGACTGAATTCTGATATTCCTTCATGTCCAAATTACGTAGAGGAACACAAATATGTCAATAACTCATTTTCGAAAAAAAGTGGACAAAGCACGTTTTGAATGTGATGCGTACAAAGCTTACTTGATGTATTGTTAATCTTTCTATTGTTTATATTTATATTTATATATTGTTGTTAAATAAATGTTTTAAATGAGATTACGAGTTCTTAATTAAAATGATCGTAATATTGGCGCCCGAACAATGTGAAAATGATAAGAAAACCTAGTAGACCACTAGCGAAGAGGAATAAGAAAAATGATTTTGCGAATTTGGAAATAACGAGGGAGGAGATATCGAAGATCAAGGATCATATAAAAAAAGGTGAGCATAGAGTAATGGATTTGGAAGAGGAGGTGAATAAATTAAAAAATGAATTCGAAAAAATAATAAAAAATTAAAAGATGATTTGGAAGAGGAAAAAAACAAGAGGATAGAGTTGGAAGAAATAATAAAAAGGAAGGAAAATTCGGAAAAGGGAAGTGATTTCGAGATTAATAGGAATATTCAATTAGCAGACGTGGGAAAATTCCTTCCGGTGTTTAGAGCTCTCCCAGAGGAAGATCCGAAGTTATTTTTAAAAAAGGTCGAGAATACTCTATTAAAATATAAAGTACTGGAAGATGTTTGGCTCGTGGTGGTTTCGGATCAGTTGTTAGATAAGGCCAAGACATGGTGGCGGGTGGTCAATCAATTTCCAGCGTTGGATTGGAAAGATTTTAAAATGAAATTTCTCCGAGAATACGATAGTTTAATCGTAGTCTCAAAGTTAAAGGTTATGTTTTATGAGGAGAAACAAAGAAAAGACGAACCTATAAGGTTATTTATTGAGAATAAGATGGCTTTATATAAGAGAGTTTTTCCGGACGAAGATGCTGGTTCAATCCTTCAAGTTTTAGTGGAGATGATTACTCCACGTGTTAGATCGTCCATTAGGGGAATGAAATTCACTGATATTGAAGGGTTTATGCAGACGGTAGAAGAAATAGAAAGGGATTTAAAGGATATGGATAAAGAAGAGAAGACAAGTCCCACTCAGGATAGAAGTTGCATTCAGGATAGACGTTTTTGTGGATTCTGTAGGCGAGAAGGACATGGGGAAGAGACTTGCTTCAAGAAGGGAAACGAGTGGAGGGGCAAGGAAAAAGGGAGTTCCTTGTCCAAAAAGCAGTAGGATTCCCTAAGAAAGTAGGAATAGAAAGTGAGATCGGTAGTCATATTATTTGTTGTGTGAATAAATTTTCGGAAATCATTAGTCCATCAATGGAATTACAAATAGAGGAAAGTAGAAGGGCATTAACTAATGAAGATGATTTAATTCCGTACTGGTTGAAGGAAGTCAAGGAGGATGAGTTGAATATAATGGAAGAGGAGAAACTAGATGCTGGTCAGATGAAATTAAATCAAAATAAGGAAGAGTTACTTCATCAAATAAAATTATATTTAGAAAAATCGATGGATGGAGCAAAAATTATTGAAAACAGTCAAGAAAGGGGAAGGTTAGTTAAATATCATTCGAGTTATTTTAAACCTAGGAAGAAAGAAGAATGATCCTGTGGGAAGCTGCGTCCGTGTTCTAAGGAGGGGAGAATTGATGCGTACAAAGCTTACTTGATGTATTGTTAATCTTTCTATTGTTTATATTTATATTTATATATTGTTGTTAAATAAATGTTTTAAATGAGATTACGAGTTCTTAATTAAAATGATCGTAATAAATGTAAGCTCCTCATATCTCATTTGGTAACATTCGGTATGAAACAGTGATTGTGATATTAAGAAATTATAATAATTAATAACTTATAATCCTAGATGACATTCAATATTGCATGAACAACAATATGGCCGTCAAAAAGATTTATTCTCGTTGGATCCCAAATAATTTGACAATCGATCAAACAAAGGCTAATATAAATTGGTCGAAAGAAATGGTCACAAAATACGATCTCTACTTCAATGTGTATTAGTATCTGTCCGTTGGTAAACAGCGCTGACTGGTGGCCAAAATAAATACTAACATAATCGGGTCATATTTATTTATATTGTATAAAGAAAATTTAAAAAACAAAACAAAAACAAACAATTATTACTTTGTTGTTTACTATATTATACAATAAAGAGTGCTTTATTTAAATATTCTTCAGCATCTCAATTTTGAAAAATTATCCTCGGCATGATTGATAGTTGTGCAATTGACCTGAGTAGTTTACTTATATTTTTGGCGAATTTTCAAATTAGTCAATATTGGAAAAAAGCTATAAAAATTTGAATTCCACCTACCTATAAAATAAAGCTTAATTACATATGAGGGGTGAACCGCGACCTAAAATTGTGTCCACCTACTACCACTTTCATTTCCAAGTAGAAGACAATAGATTATCTAATGAATTCCAAAGTAATTCCAAATAATTCCAAAGACGGTGTACCCCTCGGGTACATATATACATTCTTAATATATCCTAACTTTTTGCTTATCAAAACAGTGATCGACTGGAAGTTTTTTTTTTCAATTTCGTTCAGCTCGTGTTGAAAGCATAATTTTACATAGTTTATCGTATATTATTTTAATTATACTATTTTTTTTACTATGAGGAGAAAGACAACTTATCGTCTATTCTAGAGTCAGCCATTTACTAGGTATCAATTTTAAAATTAGGGAATCGATCGAATTTTTTCTTGTTTTTCGTTTAAGTTTGGGACGGATTGAAATTGTCTGAATATAGGCCAACTAACGAGACTATTTAAGAGACCAAAGAGTGAGTTAATTTGATGCATCTCATCATGACGAAATAACTGTTTAATGCGTGTTGATTAATTTAATCTGATAGCTAACAGCCGGCGGGATGTGAAATCGAATTGGAATAAGCATTATAATTGGTAATCTATGGACTTGAATTCAAATCCAAATGTCCATATGATTTGTCCCCTTCCCCGCTCTCTATCATTGCTGGTCTCTTCCAAATGACTGACCAACACACATCCAATCCATTTCTCGCATGCTTCGGAATTCGAGTAGATATATGAGAGATCATCTATACATTTTCTAGAAAAATTGAATCATTTCAAAAAATCCCTGATCTTAATATTACCTATATTTTTCATATTTTCTTTTTTAGTCAGTATTACATATAAGTAAGTATACGATATATCGTATAAGCTAGATATCATTTTCATTTTATGATTGATATATTTTATCCAAACAGAATATACAATCTCTTTCTCTCTCTCTTTTCTCTTTTTTCTTGTGGAATCGCAGCTTTTTGTAGATTATGTAAAATAAATGTCAGACGTTTCAGATCAAAAATTCGAAGAGTGCAATAGAAAGAGAAAGAAAGCTTGAGAGGAGACATCGTCAACGATTTCTCTCTGAAAAAAGACATTTCCCAACTCAATACAAACCACGTCTTAACCAAAAAACCACCCCCATGCACACACCGGGAATAGACATATGTACATACATCGAGAAAATCGACGACCGAGGAATTTTTGAAAAGGAGTGAGGTGAAATCATGATGATGGTTGGAGGTGGAATACAGAGGGAGTGGAAAATATGAAATGGAATGGATATGTAGAGGGAGAGGGAGAGAGAGAGGATAAACAGAGTATTATAAGAAAAGAGCAATAAGAGATTGACAAATGCAAAGTGCTTCCGGCTAAAAATGAAAAAATTCCTCCTACTCATATAATTAAATTAATAAGCTTGAATCGTAAATTAAGAGAGGGTGAATGGAAGATTGGCGACTAGGGGATGGGTGGCGTGGATGGATGTAGGGGTCGTTTTGGGGCGAGATATAAAATATTAAGACAACAGGTCATTTAAAAAAATGATGGGACAAAAGAAACAGGGATATTAATTTATACTTCACCTCTTACTCTCTGCCACACACACACATACATACAAATTTCATTCTATTCTTATGAAACCGTTTTGCTCATCTTTTATTCCTCCATGTTCGTAATTTCAATTTTTAATTTAAAAATAAATTTAATTGTCTTAATTCTAGAATATAAATATAAATATAGTCGGCTCTCGATATTCGAACCTCAATATTTCGAATTTTTCGACAACTTCAGTAAATCGAAAAAATCCTGGTATTATGATACGCTCGATAACTCGAAATCCTTTTCGTAACAAGAGGTGGAGAGAACGTTCTATAATTCGAACTAGGCCACTTCCCCAGTTTATAATCCAAATTTTTCCTAGCAATGTTTACTCCTCATTTTCCGCCTAATATTTGCCTCAATTCAGCCCAGCTTAGCTTCCCAATTCTCTTTAGTTTGTCTCGATGAGTGCAAGGTAGAAGTACGTCTCCCTTACTGTGTCGGACAAAAAAAAAAAAATTATAGCGGCCGTGGAAAGTGGTTCGAAAAAAAAGATATCCCTAAAACTTTCAATATTCCACCATCAACGCTGCCTACAATTCGGAACAATAAAGAAAAAAATTTACAAAGTCATTTGAACGGAAATCGCAAGCGGACCAGAGACGGTGAATTCTCTATTCTTGATAATAATCAACTGGCTCCGACAATGTAGAGCACAAAACTTACCTGCTGGAGGTGCTCTCCCCAAAGCAAAAGGAGTCGTTTTCATTATTTTTACTTTTTTACTTGAGACTATATATAAAATTTATGTAATCTCATACATATTTTCAAAAATATAATAAAAACTCTTAATAATTCGATTTTTTTTCTTTCCTCTTGATAATTCGAATTTTTCTTGAAGTCCCTTGAATTTTGAATTATTGAGTCGACTGTATAACTTTTGACATATTTTCTATACCGAAGACAGCAAGACATAAATATGATAGAATTATTAAATGACCCTCAAACTTGAGGTCTGTATTTCACGAATATTGTATTTGTACATTCGCACCTATAGTAAATTTGTAACAGGAATAGCAGAGAATTGGACAAAATTAAAAACACAGGTTTTATTAAATGGGCCAGACGTTTCGTCAATTTATTTTGACTTCCTCACTGGCTCATTTTATTACTCTTTGTCAAAAAACAATTTCACTATACGACAAAACATCATTAATTTTTTTATAACTAATTTCCTGGCTCAAAATTGTCGTATAATGAAATTGTTTTTTGACAAAGAGTGATACAATGGGCCACTGAGGAAGTCAAAATAAATTGACGAAACGTCTGGCAATTTGATAAAAACTCTCTATTTTTAATTTTGTCCAATTCCTGTGCTATTCCTGTTACAATATTAGATATTGTTATAAAAAAAAATCATTTCTAATAGCAATCACTTATAACACGATTTTTGCACATTCGTGGTTTTGGCATAAGGGGGACAATAAAATATTGGAGGAAAAAAATAGAAAATTTGCCAAGGCTCGAAACTTTTCGCGAATTTTAAAGGCCTGGCTGTTTTTGTCTGAGAATGGTAATGAATTTTTTTTTCAAAAATACAATATTTCGATTAATTAGTTTATCTACTTCTCTGTTTGTTAATAATTTAAATAAAAATATATAAATACACGTGAGTTGTAAGTGTTTAACACGTGTAACAGTGTAAAACACGGGGTAGGCACAAGCCACCCTAGAGTTTTTTATTTTATTTTTATTTTATATAAATATCTATGCAGGGAATTGGATGTCCACCCTATCAAGTTTTTTTATTAATACATTATATTATCAAACTATTAATTTCATTAGGAAACTCGATAAGTGAAGGTCAACCTAAGTCGGGATCTTGTACTATTAGTAATTTTGTATTTGAATTTGTATTTTATGTAGATCATAACAAATTTTTTAAATGTGATGTTTTGCAACTTTTTCAAGATTTTAAATTGAATGTTTAAATTAAATTATCCCTTGTATAAAGTAATTAATAAAAATTGATATAAATATGTCATTAGTTTGTTGAGTGTTAGCAAATTTTTAACCGACTTCAAAAAAGGAGGAGGTTCTCTATTCGACTGAATTTTTTTTCTTCGTGTCTATGTTACCTCATATCTCCGCCAATTGTGAACCGATTTTGAAAAAAAATTTGCATTGGGTTCAGTCTCCCTTCCGATTGGTCCCATTTTTTCATAGGTATTAGACCTTTTTTGTTAGGTTTGTTCAGGCCTAACTTCTTTGAACCTATTTCGATGATTCTTTTTTTATTGGAAAGGGGGTATCTTAGGGATGTTGCCATATTAATTTGATCTGATGATATGATCACTATTAATAACATCACTAAAAAGAGAAAAATAAAAATAATTTTTAAGAAAAAAATAAAACCGAAAACTACGAAATATTAACATGAAATTACTTTTTGAAGTCGGTGCCAAACATATACCTTTTATGAATCGCACTCGACGGATCTTACTTAGTACGTTTGGTGGGCTCGCTTATATGTAGGTATAGTTTGTTTGGCACCGACTTCAAAAAGTAATTTCATGTTAATATTTCGTAGTTTAGTTGTAACTAAATAAGTTAATAATTATTTTATATCTTTTAGTGTATTTTATTTGTTGCATTTAATTTTTTTGAAGTCGGTTTTATTTTTTTCTTAAAAATTATTTTTAGAATGTCTCATTAACAAGAATAAATCAATTTAAAGGAAAAAAAATTAATGATAAAGGGAAACACCCAAGTCAAGACCATGAAAAAGTCACACATAAAAGAGACAAAACGTCGCAAATAAATCAATTTTTGGTTGATTTCCGTGAAATCCAAATACTATGAATTCAGAACTTAAAGAGAATGGACACGGATTTTTAAATTAAAGGATTAAATCATTTTTATTTATAATTGAATTAATAACTCAAAAAATAAATAATAATAATAATAATAAAAATAATACCAATAATAATAAGAGGGTATTGTGAAAAAAAGTAGTTGGTAGTTGGGGAGATGAGTCTTTTTCGAATCGTCTCCTTAACGCTTAAGGGGGTTGTTTGAATTTATAACCAGAAAAATATTGCAAAATATATATTATATGGATTTATGTAAATATTACTGTGTAAAGACATTGCGGATGAAAGAGAAGAATGAATTTGGGGTGTATCGGCTGGATTAGGGGGTGGAAAATGGGGGAGGGTTGCTCAGTGGCGGAATTGTTCTTTCTCTTAACGGTTCATTCAATATAAGGGTGTTGACAGCACAGAAGATGAAATGAGAGAGAGAGAGAGACAAATAAAACAATAAATTCTTAGCAATAAGGTTTTAGAAAATAAATTAAATTATTCAAAAAAACAAAACAAAACAAATAAAAAAAAAACCCAGAAAAAATGCAAATGGATATTAAGATTATACCTTTGCCAAATTTAATTAAAAGATCCACATGCCGCTGAATACTGGGTGTAGGTATAAATATTAAAAAACAAGGAAAATAAATTAAATAACTATAGAATGAAGGATAGAAAAAATAAATAAAAGAATAAATATTAATAAAATTAAAATGAAATTTGAATAAATAAAAGGTTGAATTTTTGATAGAAATATTGTGGAACCCGAATCATACAAATGTAACTAAAATGAAACATCTCTCGTCCCACAACCAAAATTCTTCTAAAATTTTAATTTTTTGCCAATTCATTTAGGGAAACCTGGAATTATCTGGGCCTATGTCTGCTATATGCCATAATATAGAATGAATATATGCTCGTATGCCTCGATTTCGATAACTCAAAAAAAAAAATAATAAGTTAAGTAAAATCACGGGGTAGGTTTCACATAAAATAAAATAAAAATGATTTTTTATCTAGATATATTTCGGGTTGCGAGCCCATCTTTAGGAGTTAGAAACCTATCTCTTAATTTTACTTAAGTTTTTATTATTAAAAAATGTTTCACCTTGAACCAACACTTATCTCCTTAAAGGTTACTCAAAAAAAGGCTAAGCTCATTCTAATGTCAAATTTATTGTATCAATAATAGTATAGGAAATGATTAAGATGATGGATGATTTTTATTATGCTTGGCTCGAAGGGTTAGTTGGAAGGATATGAGCCGGGCTTGGATGGGAGATAATCTTCAGATATTAGAATCTCTATTGGCGGCTTCAAAGCCAGAAAAATGCTATTTTAAATAAGAATTCGCACTAGGCAGTTGAAAATATGCTTTTTATGAAATAATGGCACAAGGCCCGCATTTATTGCTTCTTCGTTACAGAACGTGTATACAAATTACTTCTTAGACACAAGCCGTTTCGTTCCAAATCGTTCCAAGGTGATCAGTCACCCCGGAGAGCTGCCTCATTCAATGAGTTTCAACAAGTGACAACTCACACATGACAACTGAATGACAACAACTGAATTCGCTTCGAGGAGCTGGCTGCTTTTATAACCCTGGCTCTAATTAGCAATTAAGCTGATTGGTTAATCATTCCCCCCTTTTAGGTGACATATGCTTAATTTTATAAAAGGGGCGTGTCCTTGCTGTTCACCTGTCATTTTATCGGAGGATTCTGACCGGCAAAGATCAAGCAAACGCCTTTCTCAAGGCGAAAACAAATCTTTATTTTCAAAAGCATTTACATTGAAAGAGCGGAGAATAAAATCCCACAATAGTATAACTATTAATTTTTATTAAATGGTATATTGATTAGATAGAAATCAAATGAGTTGACTATTGTAAATATTTTGTGATTTATATAGACCGTCATATGAGATGGAACTATCATATAAAGCAAATTATTATCAAGAAAACTAGATATGTAAATTTTTTATTGTATAAGTTATGTACAATATTGGATCCGAAGGCTACGAAGGTGATTTATCAAGCTCTATTTGAAAGTATAATTAATTATGGGATAATTGTGTGGGGTGGTGCATATGATAATGCGAAACCACTTACCACTATACTAACTAGACTTATTAAAAAAAAAATAAGGTCCAATAATCTATCCTGATTAATGATAAATCTTTTAAAGATAACTGTTGTATATTATTACGATGTCTGTATAATGAACATAGTATTAGAACTAGTTATAGATCAATTGTCCTGCCAAAGATTAATTAAACAGTCAAACAGTCGAAAAATGTCTATCTTATGTCAATTAAATACTTTAATAAATTACCAAATGATTTAAAAAATTTATATTGTAATAAGAAAGCTTTGAAAAAACAATTTACTAAATGGATCAGCTCATTGTGATATACCTTGTGGTGTGTTTAAATATGGACTTTAATTAGAATTAATACTAGTGAATGGACTGGACAATTGGCATAGCATATTTGTATTGTATTAGTTTATTGAATTGAATAATTATAAATATAAATCCGGTCCTATGCACAGTTGACTTGTCAAATCTATAGGACACCACATATGAATGTATATCGTGTATTTCTGGATAAATAAATAAATAAAAAATTTCAAAACAGAAACGTCGCTAAAGAAGTTTTACTTCAAAACGAACAGATTTGGGATTATTAGGTTCTGAACCTCTAGGTAAAAAAGATTCAGGAAGTTAGAAACAATTAGAATCGTTGTATGTGGTCTAAGGGGTTGGTTGGATTATTGAATTCCCTCGAATTTTCATCCATTTTTTTGCTCATCTAGTTTTGAAATGACTGAGACAGGTAGAAAATTGTGTTTAAATTTAAAGCATTAATTTTTCTGTCTAGCTAGCATGTGTCTGAAAAGTTTTAGAGAGTACCTTCTGACCAAAAGAATTGTATTTTCAAAATTAATCTGTTTAGATTTGGGATTCTCTAGATTTAAGACTTCCGGTTAGAAATTGCGAAAAAAAATCGTCATATTTTGAGGGTATAGAATGGTTTTAACTAATGAGGTAAACTTTAGTACATATTATGTTATGTTAATAATCTGCACGTCTGTGACAAGATTTACTTTCAGCAGTTCGCTGAAAATAATTGGTAAATCACTCTAATTCTCGAGAGTGTAGAAAGTTTAAAAAAAAAAAAATTACCTCCAATTTTTAGTTCGAATAGAAGTCAAAATAAAGGGCCATTGATTTTAATTAGATCATATATAAATTTTTCAGAGGAAAAGGAACAATAATAAGTGTTAAATATATTAAATCATCAATCGCGACGTTTCTTTGTAGAGCCTGAGGAATCTGTAATATAACAGTGAAACGACTCAATTGATGATTTAATTTAACATTTATTATTGTTACCTTTCCTCTGAAAAATCGACATATCTAATATTTATTATGGAGCTAAATAAAAAAAATAATATTTGGTTTTAATCTTTTGAGATTGAACACACATTTACCGATTAACTAACTGGCAGTTAAATATATTCGCTAATTTGACTGGGTGGAAAAAACGGTCTTTAGTCATTTAAGAGTAGAATTCAATTATTCGCTTAAATATTTTTCATTTTTAAATTTCTAAAGGATGTATTCTATTTATATTTATATGTGCGATGAATGATGTTGAATATTGACCATGCGGATCCATATCAAAAAAATAATCTGGAGAGGAGCTAAATGCCAACAAGTGTATGTCTGTATCGGTCGGCTTTGAAGGGCTCTGAAGGGACGTCCATCGTCAAGGGGTCGTATTGTTCTGACATGTATGGATTGGACCCCTTCCTCCAACTCTCCACCCCCTCGTGGTTTCACCCTATGGAATGCGGCTATTGGTACCGTTTTCAAAATATGAGTTGATTATTTATGATAGAAACAGATGGAAATATAAATATAAACTCGTATATCAACATTGGATGTTGTTCTCAAACCACTTGACCAAATTGTTCATATGAACTAAAGAGAATAGAATAATGACATACATAGATACCTAGATATATAAATAAATAAAAAAAAAATAAAAATAATTTTTTTTTTTAATATATAGGATACACGACAGATTAGATGGTGTCGCTAAACTGTCAATAGAACAGGAATTAGTAAAAGAATAATTTTTAAGAAGGTCCCTCTCCCCATTTGGGCCCATTAGCATTCAATCATATGTTCTTATTATGGGACTCTTCTTTTGTAAATATCAGATTTCTTCGATTTTTATTTTAAATCACTCCTCATAATACTCTTTTGGGTCACTATCAATTTCATATAGTGAGTCATTTTCATAGGGTCGTATAGTAGGGGGCATTTGCAAAATTTTTTACAAATCGATCAAAAGGACTAGGGCTTATATTAATAGTTCTATTTTATAAACATATAATTCCTGAAATAATTAATTACTTAGTTTTTTTTTAATATAAAAGCCTTTTTTAAAAAGTAAATTTCATTTTTCTTTGTTTTTAAGTTTGCAAATTTTATAATTTAAATTTTTAAAAACTCACCACCCCCTTAATTTTGAGTTCAATTTCAACCAAACTATAATCACCTCTTCATCACGTATAAAAAACTACATGTGAAATTTCGTTTTTATATTCTCACTAGTTTTTGAGTGTACAAAAAATTAACTAACTAACTCAATTACTAATTGACATACATTTTGACAAAATAATTAATTTAAATTAAAGTTTTTTATTTTGCACTCAAAAATGCTCTTATTTATTTATAGAAATTGGGAGCATTGGACAGGACTCAGTTGTTGTTGAGTGATTTTCTTCTATTTGATTTCACTTAGAGGAAACATAACAGAATTAAAAAATTGTTCAATATAAAATAATTAATATATCGTAAAATATAATTTTTTTCTAAGTTTAGTCTATAAGGCTTTTTTCTAGACCAAAAGGGGATGATTTCGCTTAAGTATTCTTATCAATATAGTTTCATCCTTTTTTGAAATATTTCGAAAAAACGAAGCAAAAAAAATATTTTCATATGATTACTTGACCATATCCTCTAATATAAAGTAAAAAATTCAATAAATGAAGTACAAACAGTATAAATGCCTTAATTAGGCTTAAGCAAGAATCTGATAATACTCAATATGTACACTGTATATTCAAAAATTATCTGAATTTCTCGTATGTTTTTTAATTCTATAGGATAAAAATGAATTTTTATTTGAAAAATAATTTAAAATTCTTTAAAATCAATTCAACATTTTTTAAATATATAATTCTCTTTGAAGTTTTATGATACTAATTAATTGGTCTCCAGTTCTATATATTGATAAAATTATAAATCTCATCTGTACATTATTTTATTTTTGAATGTATAGGCTTTTTTAGCATTTTTTAATTAATATAAAGGTGAAAAAAGAAATGTACTTATAGATTTTTTTATAGAAAAAAGAAGGGGTTAAGATCCTTTGAAATTTGAACATTTTTAAATGAAAAAAAATCAAGCGTTCTAGTGTGTTCCAAGAATTGAAATGTTTATACGTTTTCAAATGGAATAGATTGAAAAGAAGAGTGATTCAAGCAGTCTGATCTCTGTTATATTTTGAATGGAATCTAGAATAATTCGAAAAGTCAGGAAAAATTAAACTCATATGAACAGAAAAATAATTAGCTTTTTCAATAAACCGTCAAGATATATAGTAAAATATTAGTCAATTCAATAAAAAAAAAAATTGTAAAATTAATATTTATTCATATGATGAACGAGCTACTCCAGGCGTGCCTTTGGCACGCCCTCTACAGCTCGTCTCTCCGGGCAAGTGGCCCTGGCGGGCGGCGTCTCGACATGTGATTATTAGGTCTCCAAAATTCATTTTAAAAAAGCTCCATTCCCAAAAAAGTATGTTTTTTTTTAATTATAAAAGCTGGCGAAAATTAACTTTTTCATTAAATTAAGCACGTAGTTTAATAGATAGAAGGCGCTATCTCTTGGCATAATTTGGCTAGCTTATGAGTAACTCCACAAATAAGGGTCCAAACTTATTTTATAATCTTATGAGTGTAGCATAAAACCGACTCAAGATCGGAGAGAGTTTTAATTTTTGCCCCCACTCACATTTTGGATAGTTGAGGGGGGGGAGGTCGGATAATAAAAAAATGTTGAAATTATTTTTTAGAAATTTGCAAATAAATAATCCACAGTTTTCTAAAGAGTAAGTGTGCTAAAAAGCTAAAAATTTCTATAATTTGCCCCCCTCCCCTTCGCCCCCATACAGTCAATTTTGATAGTTGATTTTTACAGGAATAGTTTCTTAAAGCAATAAAGATTAACTCTACAAAATTTGATCAAGATAGGAGAGAGTTTTAATTTTTGCCCCCCACTCACATTTTGGATATTTGGGAGTCGAATTTCAAAAAAATCCTGAAATTAATTTTTAGATATTTGTATTTAGAATTTTATTATGTAAAAATCAAGTAGATATCTTATCGTTCTTAATTGAAAATGCATAATTAGTGTAAACACATTGCAAAGATGTTTTGTCCCTTTTGACCCCTTTAAGGGGTCGAATTTCAAAAAATCCTGAAATTAGTTTTTAGATATTTTAATTTAGTATTTTGATAAGTAAAAAGCAAGTAGATATTTTATCGTCCTTAAGAGATATCGCATAATCAGTGAAAACATACTTTGCCCCCTTTGACACCATTAGGGATCGAATTTCGAAAAATCCTTTCTTAGTGAGCCCCTATGTCATAGATGTAATCTCCTCTCCAAATTTCATGTTTCTATGTCCAGTGGTTCTGGCTGTTTTGATGATGAGTGGGTGAGTGTATCGGGCAAAGAATTTTATATATTTAGATTAGAGAAGTATAGGAGTTTCATTGAGATCGAAAATCCCCATTGGGATAGAGAGCGATAAGGAGTGATTTTATTATATAAAAATCTAGTGATAAGTACTTAGACACTTATTTAGATGAATTTACCCAAATTCCTTTTCGAGTAGAATATTTTTATAATTTTATTACTATTAGACAACAAATAGATATATTAGAAATATTTTATTTTTCAAGAAACAAATTCAAAATTTCCGTATATTTTCTTATTACTTATAAATTATAACCTAATATCCTATATTCAAATAGGATGTCTTTTCGATAAATTAAGAATGAATAGAATAAATGTAGAGTATTCTTAAAATATTCTTGATTGTTGAAATTCTTCATATTATACAATTTATTTATTCTTCTTTTTAATCTAACATGTATTAATTATTATTAAATTCTTATAACTGGCATCGATCAGATGAATTCGTGCTACACTACATCACGTTTGTACATGTCTATTCATGTCTGAACCTGCACAACAATAGCAACGCTACCATTTCAGTTAGCTCATTTGGTTCCATCATATTTACAACTCTCTAGGACAGTGCTTTCCAACCTGGGTCTCCGAACCTAAGGCCCGGTTGACGTCGCAAGTAAATGCTTTTTACCACTAACCAAGGTAGATGGTAAAAAGCATTTACTTTGCGACATACAATCGGGCCTAAGGGTCCGCGAAAATTTTCAGTAGAATGTACCTACAAATATTTATTTATGAACATTTTTAAAATCTCTCGCGCCGATCCTTAAAATATGATCAGATTGCGTGGGCAGCTCGAGAAGAGTTGATCGATATCAGATCAGATAATTAGCTTGAAGTATGAATGAAAAAAGTATTTCAGAATTTTGGATAAGGCGACAGCAAGAATATCCGTCTATTGCAAAAGAAGCCTTGGTAATTCTAATTACTTTTGCGACTACATACCTATGAGAAACTTAATTACTTTTAATAAAAAAATAAGCACAGATCACGGAGACTTTGAAAGATTCCTTTCGAGTTAGAATTTCTACAATACAATTGAATCAGATATTGATTTGTTGTGTAAAAACAACTTCATGCTAAGTATAGTTTTTCTTATTTTATTTTATTTATTTTTTTTGGCTTTTCGGCCTTTCTAGCTATATTTTTTTTTAAAATGTGTCTCTATCCCGGGGTCAGATTTTAGCCGGATGCCTCGAGTCGGATTCGAACCCGGGTCCACATTATTTTATTTTTTAAAAACTGTTTGTAAGTTACTATGCTCTGTGATAAAATATAAAAATGAGAAATAAAAATTTTGATTATTAAAATATATTTTTTTTCGGTGGTCCGCGGATTATTTTTTCAGATTTAGGGGGCCGTGGCATTAAAAATGTTGGGAAGCACTGTTCTAGGACTCTACTTGACAATGAACAAATGGACGAAAAAACGTCGTAAAATATTTAAAAAAAAATTGAAATAACCAAAAACTACTGTAGGTAATGGAGAAATTCCGAATTCATATTTGAAAACACGGTAAAAATCTGTATTAAGTGGAACTCTTGTATTCGTGAGACAAAAATCTTGTTGACAAGTGTTATAATAAAAATTAATTAATTAATAAAGTAAAGGGTGTAGATAGTTTCACAGTGAATGAAATAAAACTCAAAAGAGGTTTATACAAACTCAATATATTTTGGATTATTAGTGTATCATCAGGAGTTTACAGGTTAAAACGTTTTAACCTGTAAACTCCTGATGATTACACTAATAATCCGAAATATATTGAGTTTGTATAAACCTCTTTGAGTTTTATTTCATTAACTGTGAAAACTACGCACCCTTTACTTTATTAATTAATATCATGTTTCATCTAAAACCTACACCACTTTCGCTAAGTAAAAAAATTAATTATAATATTTTTTTTTTAATTTAGAATATTTTTCTTTATTTTTTGGATAATGTAAGATTAAAAAGAAGAATAAAGAAATTGTATATGAAGAATAAATATAGATTGAGAGGAGAATGATGAAATGATGAATAATATAAAATGCATGCATGTATAAATGTTAAAATTTACTTACATTTGATTTATTGAACAAGATTATAGATGTTGGCCTGGGTCTTTTCAGTCACCAACTAACCAAGGAATAGAAATGAAAGAAACCCGTTACTAGATTAGATTACGTGGTCTGCCAATGTTCTCGGGAAGCTCTCGATAAAAAATCATTCAAGAGATTCCCAAATTCCCAAAAATTACAATTTTTTATTTTTAAATAAATTAAAGAGATAAATTATATTCTACGAGGTAATGTCAAATAAATAATAATTCAATGTATTTAAATATACTATAGAAATCAGCACTGAATTTTCAATTTTTATGTGAAAATGAAAACTTTTAGGTGAAATAATACACTATTCAACTAAAATTGAAATATTTTTTTTGTCTAGATTACCAGAATTGTTGATTCTTTTCAAGCATAAAATAACCTCATTAATTTCTCCTTAATAATTTTTATAAAAAAAAAAAAAATAAAACCAACTTCAAAAAAATTAAATGCAACAAATAAAATAATAATAACTTAAAAAATCAAATAAAATACACTAAAAGGTATAAAATAATTATCTTATTTAGTTACAACTTAAACGACGAAATATTAACATGAAATTACTTTTTGAAGTCGGTGCCAAACAAACTATAACTATAAACGAGCGTACCCGCCAAACGTACTAAGTATGATTCGTCGAGTGCGATTCATAAATGTATATGCTTGGAACCGACTTCAAAAAGTAATTTCATGTTAATATTTCGCCGTTTTGTTGTAACTAAATAAGATAATTATTTTAAACCTTTTAGTGTATTTTATTTGTTGCATTTAATTTTTTTGAAGTCGGTTTGATTTTTTTTAAAAAACATTATTATGTTTCTCTTTTTAGTGATCTTATTAATAGTGACTTAATATAATACCTTGCATACACTTCGTTAGAGAAAGCGTCGGGCGAATGAATCAGAAAATGATAATAAAGTTCAATTCATAAATATAGAAATTCTCTCGAAAAGTTTGCTGGTTTTAAATGAATGCTTTAAGATTTTTTTATAAAAGATTTTATTTATTATAATTTTGATTATTTACTCATAAAAATTGGAGATTTACGTTATTTCGTCATTGATCATATCTTCAGAACTTGACCAAATTAATATGGTACCACTCCTAAGGTACCTTCTTTCCAATAAAAAAATAATAATTAAATTCGGTTCATAAACAAATAAGTTATGCCTGAACAAACATATAATAAAAAGGCCCAATACCAATGAAAATAAACTGCAACGGATCGTTGCTAAACTTTATCCAAATTCATTTGAAATATTAATATGTTTGTTCCTTTATTATTAATCAGATATCACTTGCAATTTGTAGTTCATATTGAAATTAATTCAAAAAATAATTCTCATTTAAGAGTCGAGGAATAACCATTCTACATTGGATTTTTGACGTTTCGGTTTTTATTGGTAACCATTGCTGAAGACAGAGGAATCGACTTAAAATCAAAAATAGCCATCGATTCTCATCTAATACTTGAGGAATAACAATTCTACATTCGATTTTTGACGTTTCGATTATTATTGGTAACCATTGCTGAAGACATGGAGGAATCGACTTAAAATCAAAAAGACTAAATTCTTTTATGGCAAACAACTCAAGCTTGAGTTGTTTACCAAAAAAAATTTAGTCTTTTTGATTTTTAAGTCGATTCTTCTACGATTTTCAGTAGAGGTTTCCATTAATAGTCAAAACATCAAAAATGGAATGCAATAAGGTTATTCCTCTAGTATTAGATAAGAATCGATCGTTATTTTGATTTTTAAGTCGATTCCTCCATGTCTTCAGCAATGGTTACCAATAATAATCGAAGCGTCAAAAACCTAATGTAGAATTGTTATTCCTCAAGTATTAGATGAGAATCGATCGCTATTTTTGATTTTGAGTCGATTCCTCTATGTCTTCAGCAATGGTTACCAATAAAAACCGAAACGTCAAAAATCCAATATAGAATGATTATTCCTCAAGTACTAGATGAGAATCAATCGCTATTTTTGGTTTAAAGTTGATTTCTCTATGTCTTCAGGAATGGTTGCTAATAAAAACCGAATGCGTCAAAAATCCAATATAGAATGATTATTCCTCGAGTACTAGATGAGAATCAATCGCTATTTTTGGTTTAAAGTCGATTTCTCTATGTCTTCAGCAAAGGTAACGGATAAGAAAAAAACGCAGTTGCTATGGTTACTCATAAAAATTCCTCCCAGATTTTTAGCATTTCACAGAGAGAAGCCTATCCATTCTTACTTAAGCAAGGCTAAATGAGCTATATTAAAATTTTCAAATGAATAAATTTTAAAGAATTTAAAAAAATAAATAAACTGCAACGGATCCTTGCTAAACTTTATCCGAAGTCATTTGGAATATTAATATTCCCTAATGTTCCCTAAATTTAAAATTTGTTATTAATATTTGTATTTCTTTAATATTAATCAGATATCACTGACTATTTGCAGTTCATGTTGACTTAAATTACAAATAGCCATCGATTTTCAACTAATATTACATGTGTGTGTGTGAATGTGTATTTATAGTAAAAGCGAATATATTTTGAGGTTTCAATAACTCAATTAATTACCGATATCTGTCTCATTAAAAAATCAATATAATTCAGGTACGTTCATTCATTTTTACGCTATGTAAAATAATCTAATTTTTAGTTATAAATATTTTTTAATCTATATTAATTAATTTTTATCATTTTTTTTTATTTAAATCTTTTATCATTTAAATCTAGACAAGAGAATCAACAATTGAATTAGTGTGTGATTTTCATGGGTCTTTATGAGTACCACTAGTACTTTTAAACACTGCTAAATAATTAGTAATGATCAGTGAAAATCGAATAGAGTGCTTTAAACACAGTTAAAAAATTAGTAGTAATAAGTGAAAATCGAATGGCGTGGGTTAAACAAGGTAAAATAATTACAATACTAAGCAGATTAAGATTATCACGGAAGATAAGCTAAGAATACCTTTCACTAATTGTTCACGAAGGGTATATAAGAGTGGGGGAAATTGGCAGAATGAAAAGTGGGGAGAAGATAGGGACAGTGAGGGGGGATAGGGACTATGTTTTGGAGAGGAGGAGATAGGGACAGTGAGTAGGGGGAGATAGGGACAATGGTTTTGGAGTGGGGAGATGGGTAAGTATATAAGTGGGAGTGATAGGCAGATTGGAAGTGAGTATCAGCCAGTGACGGATGAAACATCAACTGTGAGTATTACAATATACCTTGTCCAACTTCATCCTACCTCTCAGCTGACTCTACACCTCAATAATAAACAACTTTACATGAGTTTTATTAAGGAATTTGAGATTACGAATAGGTTTTCTTATTTTATGGAAAACCAAATTCATTATCAATGGGTAACGAGTAGGTGTGTACTTCTTTGTTCTTTTAGATAACAAAAGTACAAACCTACTTCAGGGCATGGCATCCCTGCCCACGTGAGCTCATGATTTTTTATCAAGAGAATCATGTCCTATCCCTAAACCTAATTAACTTCAATCCATGTTTTCACAGATCCTTATTCCTCAGGTAGTTGCTCGTCCTTCTAATACTAACATTGAGATTACGACTAAGGTTTTCTTATTTTATGAAAAACCAAATGCTTTATCAATGGGTAACGAGTAGGTGTGTACCTCTTTGTTCTTTTAGATAACAAAAGTATAAACCTACTTCAGGGCATGGCATCCCTGCCCACGTGAGCTCATGATTTTTTTATCAAGAGAATCATGTCCTATCCCTAAACCTAATCAACTTCAATCCCTGTTTTCACAGATCTTTATTCCTCAGGTAGTTACTCGTCCTTCTAATACTAACATTGAGATGACGACTAAGGTTTTCTAATTTTATGAAAAACCAAATGCTTTATCAATGGGTTACGAGTAGGTGTGTACCTCTTTGTTCTTTGAGATAACAAAAGTACAAACCTACTTCAGGGCATGGCATCCCTGCCCACGTGAGCTCATGATTCTTGTACCAAGAGAATCATGTCCTATCCCTAAACCCAATCAACTTCAATCCCTGTTTTCACAGATCCTTATTCCTCAGGTAGTTGCTCGTCCTTCTAATACTAACATTGAGATTACGACTAAGGTTTTCTTATTTTATGAAAAACCAAATTCTTTATTAATGGGTAACGAGTAGGTGTGTACTTCTTTGTTCTTTTAGATAACAAAAGTACAAACCTACTTCAGGGCATGGCATCCCTGCCCACGTGAGCTCATGATTTTTTTTATCAAGAGAATCATGTCCTATCCCTAAACCTAATCAACTTCAATCCATGTTTTCACAGATCCTTATTCCTCAGGTAGTTGCTCGTCCTTCTAATACTA
The DNA here is from genome assembly GCA_024734495.1 of Forficula auricularia. Lineage (NCBI taxonomy): Eukaryota > Metazoa > Arthropoda > Insecta > Dermaptera > Forficulidae > Forficula > Forficula auricularia. Next base: position 348,760 of record JALMQS010000746.1, read on the forward strand.
ACATTGAGATTATGACTAAGGTTTTCTTATTTTATGGAAAAACAAATTCTTTGTCAATGGGTAACGAGTAAGTGTTTACTTCTTTGTTCTTTTAGATAACAAAAGTACAAACCTACTTCAGGGCCTAGCATCCCTGTTCACATTAGCTCATGATTCTTTTCCCAAAATAATCATGTCCTATCCTATCCCTAATCCTAATCAACTTCAATCCCTGTTTTCACAGATCCTTATTCCTTAGAAATCGAAATGATTCGCGAGTATATTTATATTTATTCTCTAGTGTAATAGTGATTTTTTTATCAAGAGAATCATGTCCTATCCCTAAACCTAATTAACTTCAATCCATGTTTTCACAGATCCTTATTCCTCAGGTAGTTGCTAAGTACAAACATACTTCAGGGCATGGCATCCCTGCCCACGTGAGCTCATGATTTTTTATCAAGAGAATCATGTCCTATCCCTAAACCTAATTAACTTCAATCCATGTTTTCACAGACCCTTATTCCTCAGGTAGTTGCTCGTCCTTCTAATACTAACATTGAGATTACGACTAAGGTTTTCTTATTTTATGAAAAACCAAATGCTTTATCAATGGGTAACGAGTAGGTGTGTACCTCTTTGTTCTTTGAGATAACAAAAGTACAAACCTACTTCAGGGCATGGCATCCCTGCCCACGTGAGCTTATGATTCTTGTACCAAGAGGATCATGTCCACGTATCCCTAAACTCCAATCAACTTCGGTCCCTGTTTTCACAGATCCTTATTCCTCAGGTAGTTGCTCGTCCTTCTAATAATAACATTGAGAGTTACGACTAAGGTTTTCTTATTTTATGAAAAACCAAATTCTTTATCAATGGGTAACGAGTAGGTGTGTACTTTGTTCTTTTAGATAACAAAAGTACAAAACCTACTTCAGGGCATGGCATCCCTGCCCACCTGAGTTCATGATTTTTTTTATCAAGAGAATCATGTGCTATCCCTAAACCTAATCAACACTCAATCCATGTTTTCACAGATCCTTATTCCTCAGGTAGTTGCTCGTCTCTTCTAATACTAACACTGAGATTATGACTAAGGTTTTCTTATTTTATGGAAATACAAATTCTTTTTGTCAATGGGTAACGAGTAAGTTGTTTACTTCTTTCGTTCTTTTAGATAATAAAAGTACAAAAGCTACTTCAGGAGCCTAGCATCCCTGTTCACATTAGCTCATGATTCTTTTCCCAAAATAATCATGTCCTATCCCTATCCCTAATCCTAGTCAACTTCAATCCCTGTTTTCACAGATCCTTATTCCTTCGAAATCGAAATGATTCGCGAGTATATTTATATTTATTCTCTAGTGCAATAGTGTCTTCCTGTGGGGTGCAGATAATTCCAAGTCAATACTTTACCCATGCTTTGCATTGGATAAAAAGTAAAGAAAGTACCATCTTACTCTAGAGAAGTAAAAGTTACTTTAAAATATAATTTTACTAAAAACTTTATTTAACCTTTTTTGTGGTCCCCAAGGTACTTAATTAGGATATTAAATTTCATCAAAATTGGTTAAGTCATTTTCAAGATATTTAGAAAAAACTAAAAAAAGTACTGAAATAAAGTACTAATGTTTGTGGGCCGATATGTACCAAAAACTAATCAGCGCTTTATTTTGTTAAACTAATGGTAGGTTTTCAATTTCATTTCAATCGATGCAACGGTGTGGAAAAAATCGTGGGCCAAAAAAAGCGATAACATACATACATACATACATACATACATACATCCATCCATCCATCCATACATACATACATCCATCCGCACGCACTAAATGAAAAAATCGCACTTTTTGGCCTCTCGACGAGACCCCATGTAATTTTTGGCAAAACCGTCACGTGCTAAAATTCAACCTAATTGAATACTACAATTTGTGACTTTAATTGAGTCCATGGGTTCCGTAGTCTTTACCTGAGGACCCTTTGAAGCCACGCTTGCCCCGAGAGCGATTACAATACTTTACCCATGCTTTGCATTGGATAAAGTAAAAAACGGGACCAATCGGAAGCTAGACTGAGCCCGATGCAAAAAAATCATCAAAATCGGTTCACAATTGGAGGAGATATGAGATAACATAGACAAAAAAAAAAAAAAAGAAGAGAACCTCCTCCTTTTTTGAAGTCGGTTAAAAATAACCCTAACATTATTATTTCCTTGAAGAAGACAATAAAAGAGTGTGTCTGCTGCTGGGATTATAAATTTCATTTATTTATAACGAGACTATAGTTTCGAGGGCTTTGCTATTCATAAATTAATTCCTGTGAATCCATTGTAATAGACTGATGAAGAGGGCAAAGCCCTCGAAACTATAGTCTCGTTATAAATAAATAAAATTTGTAATTCCAGCAGAAAACACACTTTTTTATTGTCTCCTTCAATATATAAAAATTCTGCTACTCTCGGCAAAAAATTTTTTAATTTAAATTATTATTTCCATTGAAAAAATTTTGCTTCGTCGAGAGTAGCAAAGTTGTCGAATCATAAAGAGAAACAAATAGGTTATCCTCTGCTTGATGCATTGTTTAATTAGCCAGCTTGCTATGACAACAAATTTTTAATATCCAATTGGTGATTGACCCATGAAAAATAATAGATAAAATATTTCTAATTAAAAAGACTGATGATGAAGGCCAAGCCTTCTAAACTATAGCCTCAAACAAATAAAGTATAAATATACATATTTATGTTTTTGATATATATGTGTGTATGTTTATTTGCATGAAAGCAGAGGACAACCTCTTTTGTTTCTCTTCTTGATTATTCTTTTTCCATAGATGTAAATCTCATGGACTCGATTATTTAAAATATATCTATTTTTCGTTTTTAATATTGAATTTAGCTTGAATTATGATACCTACTAATACAATGATACACTGTATATTTTTAAATTTCCTACGGCTGTCTCTGTCATCTCCCTTTTTTACTTTTTCTCCTCTCTTTTTTGGCTTACGTTTCCTGTTTGATTTATCTGAAAATTCTTTTGTTCAAATGATTAACTTTCCCCCTGCCTTTATTTATAGAATATACTAGTATATTCAAAAATCAATATATTGGTCTTTGCATTAGAAGGATATAATATAAAAATATATATTTCTTTTCTTCGGTGACAAGAATAAGAATCTGTTTCTTTTCTTTAATGATCAGAATATTGGAAATAGATTCTGAAGGGGAAACAATTTTAATACAGCCACCCAGGCAGACTACATTTTTTCTCTACTATCATTGGTTATAAATAGATATTAATGGAAATCCAATAATATAGAATTCCATAACGATATCCAAAAGGAACAAGATTTATTGCACTGTTTAAAGTATTAATCAATCTATCGGATTCGTTAGCAGCTTTGAAAGATCTTTTGCAAAATATACCAAAGAAAAATATAATGATTTATTAACTCCAGATAGTATATGGTTTATTGAGGATATGATAAATCTAAGTGGTATGCTCCTTTAACCTATAATTAAGATTTCATGCCCTTCAGGGAATTTTATATTTTACTTATTGCAGGTATTAGCTGTTTGATTATAAACAATAGTCCTGAAAATCTACTCATTTCACAGTTTAAAGTTATTGGTTGAGAATAGAAAAAGAATATAAAATATTCTTTAAATTAAATAATAAAAAGTAAGTAAAATTTAAAAGTAGGTTTCACAAAAATAAAACAAATATAGGTAAGTATGTTTTGAGTTTTTATCTCGATATATATATATTTCGGGTTTTGAGCCCATCATCAGGAGTTAGCATAGAAAATTTTTCTTGATATAATAATAAAACTTGAGCAAGATGCGAGGTAGTTTCACTAAAAAAGAAATAAAACAAAAATTGAGTTTTGAATTCTTTTTTTGTGAAACCTACCTCGCATCTTGCTCAAGTTTTATTGTTATATTAAAATGTTTCACCTAGAACTAACACCTAACTCTTTAAAAGTTTTCTTGAGCCCATCATCAGGAGTTAACATCGAAAAGTTTTCGATGTTAACTCCTGATGATGGGCTCAAAACCCGAAATATAAGTATATATCGAGATAAAAACTCAAAACATATTATATTTGTTTGATTTTTGTGAAACCTACCTTTAAATTTTACTTACTTTTTATTATTAAACTGTTTCACCTTGAACTGACACCTAACACTTTAAAAATTATTTTTAAATTAAATTGTTTAAGTTTTTATTAATTTCTGGAATCGATTAAAATTGTATTGTCATTGCAAAAAGTATGTGTTCAGAATTTCAAGAAAATTGTTTCAATTAGAAGTGGGTCAAAAATCGAGTACCATATTCTACCCAAATAACCAGACAGCGGTTAAATATAACTAAATATAAGAATACAGTCTTGTACTGTATTAGCCTTCGAATTGTCAACATTGCACAGCTCAGATGAACTAATCCTCACATTATTATTATTATTATTTTCTTACTAAAAATAATAATATTTAATAGAAAATATATATTAAATGTTTTTAATTTCTTTATTTTTTTTTTTATTTTTTTTACTTAAAATAACAAGTAAGATTTGGGTGAGTCCCGGCTCATGCCCGAGCCGGGAGGGGTGGAAATGGAATGCCGAATCAAAAACGGCATCCCCAATTCTGTAAAAATACATGGATTTTCAAACTAATGTAGGTATATAGTGTCGATAGTTTATAGAAATAGGAATTTAAAATCCGTAATAAGCCAGGACCAAGTGTTCTCGATTTACGATCAAGCTGAAATTTGGCTGAAGAGTGCCCGGATAAAAAATTTTAACTTGGAAGATAAGAACCCCCTTAATTTGAAATTTAAAGTAGTCATCGAATTATAGACAATTAAAATTGGAATATGCATGGATATTTAATATCTTCAGTGGAAATCGGCAAAGCTACATTCACCCCGATCGCGTAGATTTCATGGTTACCAAAGAAAAATTTATAAGACTGTATTAATTTATTTTACATTAGAAACTTTATTAGCTACTCTCAAAGTTAATAAGAAATATAATTTGAATTTTTATTTAGTTAATAATTTAAAAATCTTAATGAACTATTTTTTAATTAAAAAAAGAGATTATTTGATCTTGACGGGTAATTTTCTAGTCATCTCGGTCTATTTCAATGAGCCACCATATTTTATACAATAAAAGAAAATATATTTTTAACAAAATTAAATTAAAACATTATATATTATCGAATTCACGTCACATGTGAAGTCCCCCATGTATGTATGCTCGTATGAATGGGAGTCAGTCGGTGATGCTAGAGATAACTTATAAACCTAAAATCTCGGAGAACTGAAATTTGATATTTTTTTGTGATGTAACAGAAGTCCCCTATTTTTTGTCTCAAAATCGGATTTATTCTAAATAATTTATCATTTATTAAGTACCTGCCTTAAAAGTATATTGCAATTATATATGTGAAAACATTTATTGTAAATTAAATTTTGTGTCGCCTGACCACGGCAACCTGTGTCGACTTGCAGCGAAACATGTCACTACTTGCAGAGTAATGGGAGAGCGTACAGAGCGCCGGTAAAATAATTAATATCTCGTAAAATATAATTTTTCGATGTTCACTCATTAGAAATTTTTTGAATAGCAAAACGACATGATTACGCTAAATTTTTTTTTAGCCAAATAGTTTCAGCCGTTTTTGAGATATTTCGAAAAAATGAAGAGAAAATAAAGCTTGTTTCATGTACGATTACAATACTTGACCATACCCTGTAAGGAAAAGTAAAAAATGAAATGTAATGACTATTTAGGATGTCTTATAATTAACTTTAAATTTATATTATTTAATATTTAATTTTAAATTTGTTAGGTACTTTAAATAATTTCGTGTGCTATCGAATTTACAAAAGTTTATAAAAGATAAGTGATATGTCTCTATAGCAGTCCCAGGTGCTTTGAAACATTCAGGCTTATGCGCTGTTCAATTTATACCGTGTAATAGAAAGAGGTGTCTTGTATCCTGAAGATACAGAACAATTTTAGAACTAGTTCCGCAAGCTTGACTATAGCTAATCAGAATCTATTATAATTCAGTTAATTATAGTATTATATTACACAACAATGTGCTGATCGAGCAGGTGAAATTTTGTTATTCAGATTTTTCTTTTATATTTTGAAGTTTGGTGAAAAATCTTTTCAAGACATTTTTTTTCTATGTCTGGATCCGATACTCTTGATAATTTTAGAATAGAAGATCTTAGAAAGTTCGTTATAATACCCTGATGATGATGATGATGACAAATGAAGAATATCCAATGATTATTTTAAGTTTCCTAGCTTCAAAGAAAAAAATCTTAAATGATTGTTACTAATACAATCGATTTTGCTATACTAGCTAGTATTAATAAGCTGTAGCTTAAGGTGGTCCTTATTTTGGGTATTTTCGAATTTTTACGCAGACAAGGGCTCACATGTTTCGAAATAAATAAAAAAAAATATCCTTTAAATTTCAAGTCTCTATCTCAATTATAACCTGTGCCCCCAGCGATGTAATTTTATCATCTAAATAACATGGGGTTTTTTCCATTGAAAGATCAATTTTTTATTCCGGCCAAAGTAATGAATCAAAAAATTTGAAACTCTGTAAACTTTATTCTTATAATAGTAGCTACCCTCAGAATTTTTACAGATTTTTAGCTATTATAATTTTGGAGTCTCATAACTTAGGTAACACTAAGATATAACAGTATTTTATCAAGGTGTAACTCCAAAATTATAATAGCTAAAAATCTGTAATAATTCTGATGGATAGATACTATTATAAGGATAAAGTCTACAGAGTTTCAAATTTTTTGACCTATTACTTTTGGCCGAAATAAAAAATTGATATTTTAATATCAAAAACTCCATATTATTTAGATGGGAAACTTTTACAACGCTGCGAGCTGTATGTAAAATTTCAGCTTTCTAGGTCAAACAGTTCATTGGCAAAAGAATAAAAAATTTTGGATACTATATCTTGTCTTTAAAATATTTTCAGTTTTTCTTGACATTCCTCTTTGAGTTACTAAGGAGAAGAATATTTCTTAAATCGATCGTATTTTTGGTATGCATATAAAATTAGATAACAGATAACAGACAGAGGGTGTATTGTTTTAAATAGACTTTACCAAATTGTCTTATAAAAATTTCACAATATCAGTTTAATATTATATATAAGTTGAATTGAATTCCTATATGCAAGAGAGAAGCTCGGTTTAAAAAGAGACGATCGAAAATCCATCCCCTTTCAAAGTAGATATCGTTAAATATTGAGATCACCCCCTCTCCCACAGTCTGGCTTTCCTATTTCCGCCCCCTCATCCGTAAGGATGCCTTCCATCCAACCTTAGGCCATATTCTCAAATGCTATTTAAATATATTATACGTCGTCAAAAATGCATTCATTCTATGGGCGCGAGGAGGGTAGTGGGGGTAGAACAAACGTGAGTTTCTCGAAAAATAGGGAGTTCTGGGTAGGAGTGGGGTTGAAACCTCTCATATCGCGCCATTAAATTCCAAACCATACTCAAAATATAAATATATATTTTATTTTATTTCTTCTACTGTGTGTTCCGTTCGTTTTTCTCTTCTCTAGGCCTCTTTTTGCCTCCACCCACGCCTCATCCGCCACAACAACCCCCTCCCTTAGCCATTCCCACGAACGTAGGAAACATTCTATTTTATTTTTTTTATATTCTAATTTTCTGATCGTCAAATAATATTGTTCAAAGAATAAATTATACATAAATTGAGAAATGTTCAGGGCTAGAGAGAGCAAGAATGGATTGTGGATATAATAGAAAGATCAGAGAAGGGAGAAGACAAAGAAACGATTGAAAAAAATACGGTAAAATTTATTTAAATTACATATTTATAATCTAATAAGAAGGAACATTAAGCTTTCTTTATTCATTTACACCCTTTCAGCATATATCATGTCTATATTAGATTTTTTGCGTAGAATATGGTTTAGTTCACGAGTGCAATGAGTGGGCTTCGACTCGCATATTTTAATTGCTTATATCGAATCATCTCAGAACCTGCAAATTAAAATAACTAATGTGGCTATCTCATAACATTAATCATTCTGCCCCCCCACCCTCTCGCCCGTAAATTAAAATTAAATAAAAAATAAAAGTTATAATCATAATATAAAATTTTATCAGTCGATTACAATTCATTCGCAGGAATTAATATATGTAAGGGAGATTTTCAAGTACTTACATACATTAATTCCTGTGAATCAATTGTAATCGACTGATAAAATTTTATATTATGATTATAACTTTTATTTTTTATTTAATTTTAATTTACGGGCGAGAGAGTGGGGGGGGGGGGCAGAATGATTAATGTTATGAGATAGCCACATTAGTTATTTTAATTTGCAGGTTCTGAGATGATTCGATATAAGTAATTAAAATATGCGAGTCGAAGCCCACTCATTGCACTCGTGAACTAAGCCATATTCATTGATTCACAGGAATTAATATATGTAAGTGAGATTTTCACGTACTTACATACATTAATTCCTGTTAATCAATTGTAACAGACTGATAAAGAGAGAAAAGCTCTCGAAACTATAGTCTCGTTATAGATAAATTAAAAATTTATAATTCCAGCAGAAGACACACTCTTTTATTATTGACTCCTTCAATTTATAAAAATTCTGCTACTCTCGGAAAAAAGAGACTTTCAATTTAATAAAATTTTAATAACTCTACAAAATTTGGCCCAAATCAAACAAAAGGTTCAAATTTTAGCCCCCTCCTAATTTTTAGTCCCATTTCAACCAAAATCAATGAGCCTTTTGACTTTAACATAAAATATCCAATATAAAATTTCGATTTGATACCTTCATTGGTTGTTGAGCAAGAGCGTTATGGGGTACCACTAATGCACAAACAGACATTTTGGGAAAATAATTACTACCTCTTAAAATATAAATTTTTTGATGTTCACTATAGGTATAACGTTTTATTGAGACCAAAGCGCAAATGAATTCGCTCAATTTGTTTTATCAAAGATATTTTAGCTCGTTTTGAGATATTTAGAAAATACGAAAATTAATGTATACAAATATAAATTAATATTTAAATATATACTCTTATAGGTATATAAAATTTTATTTGTTATAGATTTCAAGTTTTGAACGCTTGGCCTTCATATTCAATTTTAATTAATGACTATTCGTTTGTAAGTGAGGTTCATTCAAACTTAGAAATATTACAAAACTAGATATACCTAAGTATATTTGTATCAGGGCCTCTTTGATCTCTTAAAAATCAACATCTCTGATAATGGTATCTGTCCGTTGGTAAACAGCGCTGACTGGTGCTCAAAATAAAAACTAACACATTCGGCTAATATTTATTTTTATTGCATAAATCAAACAAGATAGATTAATAGTTTGTTGTTTATTATCTTATGCAATAATGAGTTCTTTATTTAAATATTCTTCGGCATCTCAATTTTGAAAAATTATCCTCGGCATGATTGATAGTTGTGCAGATGACCCGACTAGTTTAGTTACATTTTTGGCCACGAGACTGCGTAGTGGCAAGAATCACATACCAATACTCGACAAAAAAGCTTCTTAATTTTAAGCAAGTTTGTTTTTGCCACTTTGCGGACTTCTTTTCTCTCCACTCTGTAATATTTTCAAACTAAAAGAAACAAGAGGTCAAGGTAGCCAAGGGTGAAAATTAATTTTTCGGTTCTTTTTGAATTGCATTGACAAGCAAATGCTCGAAGGCTTTTATCTTTGGATGAGAGTCGTATTCTGCGAATTAAGGTCTTATACAGTGAGAGAAGTTGAGTGGGCGTAAAATATCGTCTGTCTATTCAAAAATCCGAGAAAAAGAAATAAAGATTGGCTAATATAAAACCGAAATTATCTCAGTTATATGTTTATGCGGTGTATGTGTGTGTATACATAGGGAGTGAAATAAAAAATTAACCATAAAAAATAATTTCACTCTTTTTCCCTAGGCCTTCATCTTTCTCTCTCTTTCACTCATTACTCTTCTTTGAATAATTTCCGAAAGCTAACAGTTGAGAAAATATAATTTTTATCCAAACGATCTTCTATCTTTTTTTATTTTTCATCAACCATCCATCCAAAAAACCCTTCTCCTCACCCACGCTTTCCATTTCCACCCATTTCTGCCCACCTCGACTTCGCCTTATTTTTTTACTCTTCAAAAGATATAAGGCTTTGCTTTTATTTTATTTTTAACTCTCTCTCTCACTCGTTGCCCTTCATCTTCTTCTCTCTGTCTGCCTTCATCAACACCCCCCCCCGCCCATTTCCACCCCCGAAATCCTCCCTTAGTACACACTGAAAGGGAATTACATACCTTTGAGAGGGGGAGACAAAAATGATCAGAACTTTGCTTGGTGGTGAACAGAAAAAAAAACGGAATGGATATTTAGACTTTTAATAAATAAATATGAAGCACAAGTTTGTATAGCTATATATAAGAAAATGAAATTCAAATCGTTTTGCGATGATTGCTTGGCGTTAATAAATATTATTTCAATAAAAAATTTTCAATGTATTGTACTGAGTTATTAAAAGAGAGGGCGAAATGCACGATTTTAATCCAGTTGGCTTAATCTTTTCGCGTTATATGAAAATGAGTGAAAGGGTGAAAATCGACATGAAACGCTGTCGTTTAAAACGATTATTAATTTCAATTCAGGGACATCAAAAAGAAAAAGGAAATCACAAATTAATTAGAGTCTAAATAATATCTGTGATATAAGTCGATAATGAGAAAAAGTAAAATTTTAAATGGCTTTTTGATATTTTATTATCAGATTTGATACGAAAATGCTAATTAAAATAAAATGTTGTTAAGGCCATGTTTTATCGCACGGGTCTAGCTTATGAAACGAGACGCGTAGCGCCTGCAGCACCAACAACCATCATAACACGACAGATCTTATGAATCAATTAAATAGTTCTTAATTAAAAGTTTTTATTTTGGCGAGAGTAGCAGGGTTGTTGATTTATAAAGAGAAACAAGGAGGTTGTCCTCTGCTTGATGCGAATAAACATACACACATATATTATATCAAATTTTGATGTATGTGTGTATGTTTATTTGGATCAAGCAGAGGACAACCTCCTTGTTTCTCTTTATAAATAGTACTTGGCATATGCAATGACTTGCGATAGTAACATTTAGGGTGTTGGTTTATAGGGAAGCATATTAAACACAGGAGTTTTTAAAGGGTTATAGTGGTGTTACAAGTAAAAATAAAAATATTTTTTTTTTAATATTTTTGGAGTTTTATTCTAAATACTCTATACATATTACTGGATTTTAGCGATGGTTACTATGATTAAGTCAAGTGACAATAATTTTTTTTTCGAAAAGGAACCACATTTTAAAAAACATATTTATATAAAAATGATGTGAGTGGATTTAATTAATTTTAAAAATCAGAATAAAAGTTACATGTATTTTAAATAAAATTTTTAAATTATCTTATTATTTAACAATCGATTCTCTTTTTATGTGGGAGATACGTTCTATAGACAGTCGCATAGATTACAAAATTTAATTTAGGTTTCATAATCATAAAAATAAAATAAAAATTGTCTTTTTTAAATGATATTGACGCAAGAAGGAGTTACACCAAAAGGTGCTGTCCCTAAACCCCGGAATAGGATTCTCCATCGTGAAAAGAAGATCAGTAAGAGATTTTATGGGCTGGTTAGGAGTCGAAGAATTCTGTCTATGCGGATCTTAAGGTTATAAGTCGAAGAGAAGACGGAGGCAGGGAGCGAGTTCCAGTCTCTAGAGTTCTTAGGGAATAATGATTTGGCTAAAGCGTTGGTTCGATTCTTATCCATTATGACAGCGAAGAGGTGCTGGGCTTTCTAAAATGTGTTTCTTACAAATGAGGGATTATTAATTTCAGTTCTTTTGGTTGCATCTAAAGTTCAGGAAAAGAGCAAAAACGGTTCTACCGTGAGCCAAGGAGTCGACTGAGTTAGAAATGACGAAGTCTCCTATTAGTTTAATTACTCTCTTCTGAAGTTCTTTCTGATACCGAATTAATTGAAATCTGATTAGGGTTTATGCTTCTTAGCTTACCAAAATTCTCAAAAGAGGAAAAAATCGCATTCCTATTTACTAGGCCCTTCTGGTTAAAGTTGAAATTTTTCCGCCTTCTAGTTGAAACTATTCGCTGGAAAAAATTAAAGATAATTGAGTGAGCGTATACCAAGCCTTGAAAAAGTTTTCATTTTATTCTTTAGTTTATATTATTTTTGGATGCCTTTGTAGGTATTCCATATTAAAATCAATATAACAGAGAGATTTAGACTTCCTGTCAATGGATTTACTCTCCCTTGTTCATTTTCTCTCATGCGCAATCATTCCATTTCAATATACATATATATATATATATATATATATATATATAATTTTATTTATTAGAGGCATGTTTCGATATCTCGCACCTCCGGTTCCTGATCCCGAGGGAATTGATGCCAAAGACAGGGAGGTTGCTTTGGTTTGAGATCTCCTCGATTCCCTTTCCTTCCCCTTCTGAACCCTGTTTTATCCCGTTGGTCCTGAATGAATATTCATAGCCTTATGGCTTCGTTGGTTATGGAAATCAACTTACAGACAGACAGAAGACAGGAGAGAAAAGAGACAGAGAGTATCAACGGAAGAAGAGCTTCGTTCGGACTCCAGGGTGAACACCCAATAAGGCCAAGTATTAGATAGAAGAAGGGAGGGGAATAGGGGCAAGGAATAGAGAATACTATTTTCCTTTATCTTCTAATGAAATCAAACACAGACTAACAAACTATTGATTCTCTGAGAAATGATACTTAATTAAAAAATTAGATTGGGAATTCATATACAAGGTGTACAACTTTGCCTCCGCCGTTTTCCCCAAAATTTGAGTCTTTAATGAAAAAAATTGATTACACATGAATGATTCAAAATATTTTCCATCGCTAGCCACTACTTTCTTCCATCTCTCTGGCAGCATACGGATACCGCTTGGGAAGAATGCTTAATCTTTTGAGGCTATCCAGGAATCGACACAATTTTTGATATCTTCATATGATGTGAAGTGCTCCTCAGACAGTCCATGCGCCATCGATCGAAACAAGTGGACATCAGAAGGAGTAATGTCTGGTGAATATAGCGGGTGGGATAAAACTTCCCAATTGAGTGTTTCCAAAAAGTTTTTGACCGGTTTTGTGAAAAATCGGCGTTCAACGTTTTTCGGCGTCAGTTCATATGGAACCCAATTTCCTTGTTTTAGAATCATTCCCAATGATTTCAACCAATGTGAAATTGCTTTTTGAGTCACTCTGAATGTATGTGCAAGTTCTTCTAGCGTTTGGCACGAATCTTAGTCTGATAATGCTTTCAATTCCGCGTCTTCGTACATTTTAGGCCTTCCGGGACGTTCTTTATCTTCGATCTCGAATTCATTCTTAAACTTTTGAAATCACTCACGTCAACCTCTCTCACTTAAAGCAGCCTCGCTATATGCTTCTCCAAGCAATCGATGCGCCTCAGCTGGATATTTTTTCAAATTTGAAGAAGTAAATCAAAAGCTGACGCAAATGACGCTAAAAACTCGACATTTTCGCACAAAAAATAATATTATATACTGATGAAAATTCAGTAAGGTTTAAGGTTATTTTGTTAACAAATATACAACCTTACCATAAATAAGTTTTAATTCTGACAATTTGAATCATAACTTACTGGTGGGACCAGCTTTGTCAAACGGCGGAAACTTATTTGTACACATTATACATTCACATACATTGATTAATTTTACTGTTGGACACTAAAGCTGTAGTGACGTCATCGCTCTTTAGTTTCAGTATCTAGGTTTCCAAGTCAGCCATTGCGCTGGTGCCATTAAAGAGTGCACTCAATTGAAAATCCCGGGTGGGAAATTTTGATCTTTAAAAGCACATAAAGTATCTTTTGTTTTTACAACAATGCATAACAAAAAAATATACTTTGTAACAGCTGTTGTAGAGGTAATTTTTAAAAAATTGAAATTTTCAATCCTGATATCGCTCTAAAAATTTTCTAAATCTGATAATACTAATTAACGATTGATACATTAGATAGTTTTCATTTTTAGGAGTCAGGTTGGCTGAGTGATTATAGAGCTAGCGCAGTTTCAAGCTCGACTCGTGGCAAATATTTGACCGGCTATAATCTGATCCCTTCAGGGGAAGGCAATGGGAAACCACCTCTGTGACAATTTTCCCCAGGAAAATTACAATGGAGAGGATACTCTCCATAGTAATCGCCGAGGGGTGAACCGCGATTCGAATTAGGTATACACCGTCTTTGGAATTATGTGAAATTATTTTGGAATTCATTAGATAATGTCCCTTCATCTATTGTTTTCTACTTGGAAATGAATGTTGAAGTGGAAGTAGATGTACACGATATTAAGTCGCGGCTCAACCCCTCAGTAATCCCCGACACTCGGTATCGAGTATGGCACTTGAAGAAGAAGAAGTTTTAATTTGTTGGACAAAAATTTCTACAAATAATTGTGGTTTGATTTAAGATTACATCACTATTTATTTACAATGTCTAATCAATAGCTGAAAACCGCAATAAGTTCAACAACAACAAATAAAAAAATAAAACGTTCTCGGTGGTTCCATTGGTCAAGTATATTTTTATATCTGAAAAACAAAAACAACAAACCACCAAAAATCTTCATCAATATCATCAGAAATGACAATAATTTCCAATCAGCAATCGGTATAAAGCAGGGCTGGGAAACCCGCGGCCCGCGGTCATATATTAGGTACGAATTGTTTTTTTTTAAAATCGGGTATTTCAGAATGTATTTTAAATTGCATTAAATTAATTACACAAAAGAATAACATAAAAAATAATAATAATAAATTTCAAAAAGAGAAATTGATTTAAAAATAGGCGATATGAAATGCAAAAATCACACTGAAAGAAATAAACATTTAATTGAAAAGTTACGCTAATGACCTTTGTAGTCGCCGCGTCCTTAAATAAATAAATAAAAAATAATTGAAAAGTTTTTGTTTTGCCGAGAGTAGCAGAGTTGTTGTTTCATAAAGATAAACAAAGAGGTTGTCCTCTGCTTGATGCAAATAAACATACACACATATATGTATATCGTATATATATATATATATATATATATATATATATATATATATATATATTATTTAGTTGTTTGAGACTATAGTTTCGAAGACTTGGTCTTCATCATCAATCTTTTTTAATTATAAATATTATTTTCATGGGGTCAATAGCGTATGGATATTGAAAATTTTAACCAAGTCTTCGAAACTATAGTCTCAAACAAATAAATAATATATATATAGAGATATATAATTTCGTATATATATATTTGTGTATGTTTATTTGAACCAAGCAGAGGACAACCTCTTTGTTTCTCTTTCGAAATAGACATTGATATTTGTTTGCTATTTTAAAATAACCCTAGTAGTACAATGTTTCAAACTATATAGTTACTATATATGTACAAAGAGAAACAAAGAGGTTGTCCTCTGCTTGATGCAAATAAACATACACACATATATATCATCTCGATATATATATGTGTGTATGTTTATTTGCATGAAGCAGAGACAACCTCTTTGTGTCTCTTTGTGAATCAACAACTCTGCTACTCTCGGCAAAACAATAACTTTTCAACTATATATGTAGTTTGAAATATTGTGCTACAAGGGAAGACTCAAAATATTGTTAAGTGTATGTGACTTGACTCATAATTTTGATAGTTAAAACTATTCACCTTATGAAAATGGCTCATTATGTGAAATTGATAGTGACCAAAAAGGGAGGGTAAGATTAGAAAGATAGAGCTTCGCCTGTGTGTTCTAGGTTATGCATTCAAACCGGACGCTCTGAATTGCTGGTTGCATCATTAGGCGTTAAATAACCTTATGTTTTTGAATATCACTAAAATAAAAATAATTACACGCTCTATTTGATGAAACCCAATATGACTTGTGGGGATCGTCGATGAGCCTTATGCTCTTCTTTGCCGTATTTCTGTGAATATAGAATGAATCCCCCCAAAGCATGCTTTGCACTTAGCACGCGTTTTGCCGACTCCCAACACTCTTTCGCGGTCAAATTAGAAAAGTGCCGGACCACTTCATTCGCCAATACATATATCCCCATGACTTCAAGGAACTGGAACTCCCTCCCCAGCCTCCATCTTTCCCAGCACTTATAATCTTCAAACCTTCAAAACCAGAGTGCATAGACACCTACGTCTACACCCTCTCACTTAATCAACTTTCCCTTCTGTTCGGTAATGCAAGGGTCTTTCGAGATCCATAGGGGCTGCATCTTTACTGGTACACCCCTTCTTGCATTCGATTGCATTAAAAAAAAAAAAAAAAAAAAAGAAGGAATATAGTAAATCAAAAGCAATTAATGTTCATGTCAAATCATCTTGTGATTTTAGTAAGAATGTTTTCAAATATCTTGAGACTACACAAATTATTCTTTTTGACATCTTCCATATAATATCTAATATATTTGCAGAATTTATTTTTGGGTTAGTTATTATTAGCTCCAGGTATGTCAAATATAAAAATGGATAATGGAGTTTGAAAAATATTTACTTTCCTTAGTTCAATATAGCTCTTTATTTATAAAAATAGATTATAACAGAAGATGATTCGTACTTTATAAACTTTTTTAATTCGATAAAACATTCTATTTGTGTCGCATAACAAGAATATTTTCAATAATATTTATAAAACGTTTATCGATATTTTCATATTCAAATAAAGAACTTGCTTTTCACTCCCTTTTGTTGATTTGTTATTTGAAAATAGAATTTTTGTC
This sequence comes from Forficula auricularia, assembly GCA_024734495.1. NCBI lineage: Eukaryota > Metazoa > Arthropoda > Insecta > Dermaptera > Forficulidae > Forficula > Forficula auricularia. Next base: position 365,648 of record JALMQS010000746.1, read on the forward strand.
ATTTATAGGATTATTGTATCTTCGGCTTACAGCCAATAAGATATTCTAATAATATTGGACATTTCTTCGCGAGGGTTTGAGAAAAATGAGTTGGAATAGGGAAGGATGATAAAGAGGAATCTTCCGCCCCTTAACCACCCTCATTTCATTCTTTCAAAGTCAATATTTTATATTACCTTTATCTTTATTTGTTGTTAAAGCTTCTTGACAGGATTATGGATTATTTGGAATACCATCTTAGAAAATATTTTGAAATACATACAATATATAAATGTACAAATATTGTGAAAACTGCCCGCTTTCGGCGGACATCTCGCTAACCGAAGGACTTCACGCACTGGACCCTCTTCCCCCTCTGATCACTCTCCACTCAGGGTGGTTCGGTTAAAACCACTAGTTTAATCGGTTTGAACCGTCCTGGACTTTATCCGATTTTGACCAGTGGTTTTTATTGAGTGACCACTTGATTAACATAATTTGATTCATTTTTTCATACTTACCATACATCCAAATATCTATAAATAAAATAATGTAAAAATGTTTAGTTGGTACATGGTACACAACCCAAGAAATTGATACATCTAACATCCCTGACCTTTCAAATCTTGCTTTTATATTATGAACAAAATTGAAAGTACTAACATGTTCGCTGAATGCGTAAACTTGCTTCCATGTAGAAAGGCAGAGACAAGTTTTAACTTGAATTATGGTTTCAGAGAACAAACGAAATATGCTTTTTCCTAACTTCTAAACAAAAAGTACCCGATTCGCTCAAAATAATAAACGAAAGTAGTTCTTTTCTTTCTTCTTCTTGTATTAGTTATTTATTAATTAACATGGATACCTGCTTGATAAATTTATAAAAGTTAATTGAGCTGTCAAAAATAAATTTATTTCATATTTTGGGTGTTATGAAAATTCCCTTGGATGTATTATTTATAACTACACCCGATGAAATAAAACTGTCATATTCTTCCCTTTTTATACACACATAACTAATATTATTCTATATTCTATGACTGAATAAAAGTATAATATATAATATTATAAATATACCTATAGTAGAATACTAAAAAAAATTGTTGTAAAAACCAATTTTGGACGGTTTAAACCACTTTTGACCAGTGCACTGGTCAAAATATAAAAAAGTGTTTTTTTAACAGCCCTGTCTCCACTCTACTAACCCTAGCATTGGACTTCACGAGGTAGGTGATGCTAGTCTGTGTGTTTGGGAACGCCGGTGTAATTAGACCAAATACACATATTGTGGCCGCAGGGTCATGGTAAAAGAGATGGCTTGTTTTTAGACTTAAAATGGCGATCCGAATGGGCGGATCAAGCGGCCGACTGTTTAGGGTTGTGGGTATGAGTATCTAATCACTCAACCTAACGAGGCATATTTCGATGATTGACATACGATGTCGTTATCCCTCCAATTTTCGATGTTTTCAATATTAGAGAGGTGTGAACTTATGCTATTGTACTACCATAGTTCACGCATGCCATGAACATTCAAACCATAAATGAACGTTTCTTTTTGCCGAGAGTAGCTGAATTTTTATAAATTGAAAGAGATAATAAAATAGTGTGTCTTTTGCTGGAAAAATAAATTTTTAAATTGAGGGGTCGTTAGCACAATCGGTTAAATCACCAACTTTTCTAATCAGATTAGGAGAACATCAACCTAGACTTCATCAGCTCGATCCCAGCAAGAAGCAAAGTGAATTTATTTGAAAATAATAAAAAAAAACTGGCCTCTCGGCTCCAGAAACTGACAATCTCTGGTTCTACAAAGCCTCGCGCATGCGCAGGACAAAATTTCGTAACAAGCAACTATGAATCGTGAGAGGCAAAACAAGATTAACCCAGGTGGTAACCAATCCACCAACCCTCGAGTGGCAACAGGGCATTCAGATTCTGGGGGACCCGGACTATCACGAAATCAAGGAAGAAACAATGGAAGAATAACGTCAAAATCCATACATATCTGGGCACCTTTAACATCAACACACTCATCAGGCCAGGAAAATTACATAGCCTGACGATGGAACTCGATAACACGTTCCGGAAAAAGATAGAGGCTTGGAAGGTCCAACAAGAAAGAGACATCAAGCTTTGCGTGACATAAAGGGTCCAAACGCATCAAATAATAATAATAATATAATTAATACATTAATTCCTGTGAATCAATTGTTATAGACTGATGAAGAGGGCAAAGCCCTCGAAACTATAGTCTCGTTATAAATAAATAAAAAATTAATTTTTCCAACAGAAGACACACTCTTTTATTGTCCCCTTCAATTCAAACCATAGCGTGAGAAGGAGAGTGTCACTTGTGCTACAGACGCCTCTCGTCTACATACTTGACAGAGTTCAGTATGCGCCGGGCCGGCCGTGGGGATGAAGGCCTAACAGATAGGTCCCAATGTTAAATAAGTAGGGTGCTTGCACTTAGTTATCTAATCCTAACACCCCCTCCTCCCGATTATACCTCGCATTGCAAATTACTATTACTGCAACGAATAAGCAATGATAGATGAGAAAGTGAGAGTAATAAGTTATTGGTCATAAAAGCTTAAAAATTAATAATATTTTTGCATTTTGATTTTATCTTAGAATTAACTACCGTTGCTTGCATAAACAGAGTGATTTTTTATTCCTTTAAGTATATTCTTAATTCTTCTTCCTTCCGCAGCTTTCCTTCACAATTGTAATCAGAATGACGTCTTTGGGGGATCGAATGTTGGAGGTCCTTTTCGAAAAAGCATACGCCACATTTAACATTCCACTCGAATAGGCCCATCCCACCCCCATTGAAAAAGGCCAATGGACCTCCTCGTCTCTCTCTCTCGGTTTTCTTTTAAATAGCCCCATCCACCCCCTCATCTTGCTCACCAACCGATGCTTAGAAAATGTCCAATTAATTAGAAATACGATACACTTTGTCTCGATTCATTAAACACCCCCTCGAGTCGTTTGTCTTAAGCTTAAGAGAGTCTACTAGTACAAGTAAAAGAAAAATTCTATTAAATGAATTGAATTGCCATTCCAAGCAGATGAGGATATCCTCTTAAAATACGCTTTTATTTAAAGGGAAAAGAGAAGGATCGAAACACTGAAGAGGGGAGTGTGATAAATCAGAATAATCATTTACTTCAATGGCATATATCTATAATCAATCTTGGAAATTAAATTAATAGCCTACCAGTCTTACCTAAATGTAACCATTTGTTATTTATTTATTTTGTTTTTTCGTGATAAGCAATTCTATTTATCAAAAGAGTGATTACATTAAGGTCTATTAGTCTAACTCTTGGAATGACCTAACAAATACTTGAAATATAGGTGCCAAAATGTTATGAGTTTTTTAAGGAAATTAACTTATTTAAAATGACTAAGCTCTGTGACTTCAGGCGAAACTTCTCATATTAGAAATAACCCAGTCGTATATTTAAGCATCAAATCTGTAACAATTGTTATTTTTTGTATTTTTAATGATTTGAATTTACCTACAATACAGGAAAATAATTCAATATATCAATAGAAAAAGAAAAATGTCAATCAACAAAGTTATTTTAATCAAAAATAAAAAATAAATAAATTGATACGATCTGATGTGGCCATCCACTTGACTTTACCATACACTTCTGGTTGAGTTTGGTCCATGGGCCTAGATTTTCATTTTTGAACTCCCCCCCCCCCAGCCCCCACATTTCGGTCGGTTTGTTTTTGCATTTTTAGTGTTCTGTATACAAAATTTGGTTGTGTTTGCTCAAATGGCCTATATTTTTTTACCCCCCCCCCCCGACTAATTTTGGCACAAAAAAAAATAATATTTTCGCCATTAAAGATTCATTTTATAGCATATTTCATTTTTCTTGTTTTTTTTTAGTTTGAAAATAATATAATTTTAAATTTTAACCTCTCCACACCCCCTTAATTTTGGGTCGATGTACACCAAAATCTAATCAACTCTTAATCTCAATGGACCAAAACTACTTGTGAAATTTAATTTTGACACTAGTTTTTGAGATAGATCGTCCACAAAAATTTGGTAACGCACAGAATAACAGACTAACAGACTAACAGACATTTTGAGAGAAAACAGCTATAATCTCAAAAAATAATTTTTTCGATGTTCACATTTTAGGGCTTTTTTGTAGATCGAAATGCCATGGTTTCGCCCAATTTTTTTAATCAAAATAGTTTCACCCGTTTTTGAGATATTTCAAAAAAAATGCATAGATAGCTACTATTATAAGGATAAAGTCTACAGAGTTTCAAATTTTTCGAACCATTGCTTTGGCCGAAATAAAAAATTGATATTTCAATGTCAAAAAGCCCATGTTATTTAGATGGGAAACTTGCATCGCTGTGCGACATAGGTAAAAATTGAGATAGAGACTTGAAAATTAAGGGATATTTTTGGAAGTGATAACTTCTTTTTTTATTTATTCCGAAACACATGAGCCTCTGTCAGCGTAAAAATTCGAAAATACCCAAAATAAGGACCACCCTAATGGGAAGAATTTGTTAGATGTCCCTCATTTGAATGTGGTTCAATTTAGTTTGATTAGCTTTATATAATAAATTCATAATTTAGTAAAGAATTTAGAAAAATATGGTATGGTTCTAAATAATTAAAATTGGGTAGTGGTTACCACTCTGGGCTCATGAGAATTAGGGAAGCATTTGAGGCAATAAAATAATAAGAACTCAAAAATCAAATAAAATGCACTAAAAGGTATAAAATAATTATCTAATTTAGTTACAAATAAAAGACGAAATATTAACATGAAATCACTTTTTGAAGTCGGTGACAAAAATATACATTTTATGAATCGACCTCGACGAATCTTACTTAGTACGTTTGGTGGGTAAACTCGTTTATATAGTTTGTTTAGCACCGACTTCAAAAAGTAATTTCATGTTAATTAATTAATAGTTCTTATTATTTTATTTGTTGCATTTAGTTTTTTTGAAGTTGGTTTTATTTTTTTAAAAAACATTATTATGTTTCTTTTTTTAGTGATGTTATTAATAGTGACATAATATAATACTTTGCATGCACTTCGTAGGAGAAAGCTTCTGGCGAATGAATCAGAAAATGATAATAAGATTCAATTCATAAATAGAGAACTTATCTCGAAACGTTAGCGAGTTTTTAAATGAATGTTTTAAGATTTTTTTTATAAAAGATTTTATTTATTATAATTTCGATTATTTGCTCATAAAAATGATAGATTTACGTTATTTCATCATTGATCATATCATCAGAACTTGACCAAATTAATATGGAGCCACTCCCAAGGTACCCATTTTTCAATAAAAAAAGAATCATCGAAATCGGTCCACGTGGCAAAAAGTTATCGCTGAACATACATAAAATTAAATAAATAAATAAATAAATAGGTATCTTGACTATCTTGGAGCTATACTGATCCAAACGCAGAAAGAATGATTAAAATCGGTTCATAAACAAAGAAGTTATGCCTGAACAAACATAGCAAAAAAGGTCCAATAACAATGAAATTTAGATTTTTACCAATCGGAAACTAGACTGAACCCAATACAAAAAAAATCATCAAAATTAGTTCACAATTGGCGAATATATCAGAGCAAAGTTCAACATTTCCATGATTGGAATGATTTTAGGGTTGAGTTTTAGCTTTAGATTCCTGTTATTAATACTGGAGACAGGCCGAATGGTCAAATAAAGTAATTGGCCATTTCAGTGGCAGTCGAAATATAAATATAAATAAGCGATGTTTTCTGTTTGAAAGTTCATACTGAAGTGTTTGTTAATCTAACTTACGAGCTACAATACTCTGACAGACGGACGGACGGCTTGACAGACATTGTAGTGACACTAATAGGGTCTGTTTTACTTTTGAATAGAACCCTAAAAATTAACCTCACAAAAACAACTACAAAAATAAAAGCTTTAATAGATACCTGCATAGCTAATTAATACTCGTACATAGATAATATATATCGAATGAATCATCCTATTCTACTCCTAACGTATCTAACATCCTGAAATCCACTAAATCAAAATAGCCCATAATTGTCCATGTAAATTATATTTAATTATTTTAACTTCCCATAGAATCCAATGAAACGAAGTTCAGTTGATGTATATGACTTTGCATTTTATATTGAATGAATTGCCCGGTGGGAGTGAAAGTGAGAGAGATAGAAAGAGAGAAAGTGAATGATGAAAAGGCCTCTGGAAATGAACCTCCCGCCTCCCACTTTTTATGAAAGGGATGAAGTCTGAAATTAACCCCTTTCGTTTTCGTTTCGTTTTCTTTTGATCGATTAGAATAAATCTAAAGATAATACTAGGCGACTTGATCGATCGCAACGTCGTCGAAAATCCATCCGGGGTTGCTGACAGAGACGGATGGTGACGTCATCTCTTCCAGCCCATTTGATCGATGGACTCTAATTAAAAAGGCACACGCGATCCAATCCAAACTGGCTCCTTTCGCCTCTTCTATTTTGATTAGTAGGAAATCTTTTCTTTTTACTTAACATTACAACAAACCTAAGATTCTTTTTTTACTTTACCAAACGTATTATGGAAAAGTATTGTAATTGTACCGCGGGAAAAAATGCATTTTATTATTTTTTTCATTATCCATATTTAGTTAAATTAGTAGGAGAAGCTCTTAGCGTTGTGGAAAAAGAAATTTAAAATGGAGGGAGAAATAATAATTCTATAGTTTTTCTAGATATAATTGTAACTACAGGCGAATTGAGATCGAATTGTGCGTATTTCCAGTTACATCACTGGCTGCAAAGTTCGGATAGAGAGATATTATAGAGACAGTGCAACTAATACGGTCCAGTTTTACTTTTGAACGGAGCCCTTGAAATTGTAAATTTTTGAGTTGCCACAGTCCTCTTCTCACAGTGCGAAATGTTCATATAACTTTGTACTCGACCAAGGAATCTCCCCTTTGGATATAATTTATAATACTAGTATAATATTATATGAGCAGTAATTTATAGAAAAATTCAAATAAAATATGATGCACTGCCAAAATTACTGCCTAGTAATTTAATTAACCGACTTCAAAAAAGGAGGAAGTTCTCAATTCGACTGAATTTTTTTTTGTGTCTATGTTACCTCATATCTCCGCCAATTGTGCACCGATTTTGATGATTTTTTGATTTTTTTTCATTGGTATTGGGCCTTTTTTTATATGTTTGTTCAGGAATAACTTCTTTGTTTATGATCCGATTTTAATGATTCTTTTTTTATTGGAAAGAGGGTACCTTAGAGATTGTACCATATTAATTTGGTCAAGTTCTGAAGATATGATCAATAACGAAATAACGTAAATCTCCAATTCTTATGACCAAATAATCGAAATTATAATAAATAAAATATTTTATAAAAAAATCTTAAAACATTCATTTAAAACCAGCAAACGTTTCGAGAGAATTTCTATATTTATGAATTGAATTTTATTATCATTTTCTGATTTATTCGCCCGACGCTTTCTCTTACGAGATGCATGCAAGTTATTATATTAAGTCACTATTAATAACATCTCTAAAAAGAGAAAAATAAAAATAATTTTTATAAAAAAAAAATAAAACCGACTTCAAAAAAATTAAATGCAACAAATAAAATAATAATAACTTAAAAATAAAATAAAATACACTAAAAGGTATAAAATAATTATCTAATTTAGTTCAACTAAACGTCGAAATATTAACATAAAATTACTTTTTGAAGTCGGTGCCAAACATATACATTTTATGAATCGCACTCGACGGATCTTGCTTAGTACGTTTGGCGGATACGCTCGCTTATAGGTATAGTTTGTTTAGCACCGACTTCAAAATGTGATTTCATGTTAATATTTCGTCGTTTAGTTGTAACTAAATAAGATAATTATTTTATAACTTTTAGTGTATTTTATTTTTAAGTTATTATTTTATTTGTTGCATTTAATTTTTTGAAGTCGGTTTTATTTTTTTATAATTTTTTTTTAATTTTTAATTGTTTTACATTTTTAAAAATTATCAGAAAATATTCCCTTTGCTGATTCTACTTTAGTGAATTTTCCTTTGCAGATAAATTGGGTTCGAAATTATTCTATTCTATAATCTAGTAATACCTACCACAATTGAATATTCTACGATCTACGTTTATACGAATTCCCTGGAAAAGAAACATGTGAACGCGTGGGGGTGAAAATATCAATTCTCTCATGCTCGAAGATTCTTTTTCACTTTTCAAATTAAAAAATAAAATCCTCAATTCTTTTTTCTTGATTCCAATGCACATTTTTAATCCGATATTCGTTTTATCCGGGACCCTCCAGTTTGCCACGATCTGACCGTTTCGTGGTGTCATTTGAATTAGATAAGCGGGATTCCTAAATCGAATTTATGCTAATTTAAAAGAAAAGAATCGAGAATCGGAGACGAGAGAAATAAGGGTGGAAATGTTTTAAAATAAAAGGGGCGATGTGGAAAATTTTATTTTAACCTTATCGCATGAAAGATCGACTTGAACAAAAAAAAAAAAAAAAAAAACTTTATCAATTTCCATTTCTGCTTGATTCTTTTATTTGAATGTAGAAAGTTATAGGATTATTTTTTCAATTATAGCATCAATGCTAATTAGAAGAGTTATCGGAAACAGTGATCAAGTAGAAAAGTTGCCATTTGTCATTCATTTCTTTTTCTCGGTTAAGGGTAAAATAAGGTGCAATATGTATAAATTACAGATATATATGTAGTGGGTTGAAGGAGTTATTCAGTCATAGTAAGGATGCACCGGATCCAATAAAATTCCCACAATAAAGACGTTTCGGCCTGAATCTTTCCTGCCATCTTCAGTTTATTGGGAATTATACACATATTACCATAAGTAGGTACATGTGATTGTTCCTGGTTTTGTCAACAATAGGAAATTTAACTTCATATATTTAGTGTTGTGCTGAAATTCATCTCTGAATCTTTGTCTCCAGCAAAACACTAAATATATGATGTTAAATTTCTTATTCCCCCATGGTTTTTCACCATGTCGTGGTGGGGGGGCTTGTGTGCTTCAATGAGTATTTGGGCCATGCCGGCGGTAGCGTAGCTACTGGTAGGGCCTCCCAAGTCGGACGGGCCAAATACAAGGGGCCAGACTAAGAAAAACCCTGGTCTTCCAGGTTGGGGGTTTGGGAGTTGGGTTAGCAGCCCGCACCAGTAAAAAAAACCGAAAGCTCATAGCAACAATAAGAAAAAGCCGGACGGATTTACACGGACAACGACCAATGCGAGACAACGGACAAAACGGTTATGGAGAAATAATTTCACAAAATTCGCCACATGGAACATCACCTCTTGGAATGGAAGGGATCACGAAATTCTTGCTGAATTGAACAACCTTAAGATAGACTTCTGTGCTGTATCCGAAACCAAGAAAAAAGGCAAGGGAACAGTCTGTATGGAAAACTATATTTTGACATATTCTGGAAAAGAAAAACATGAAAGAGCTCATGCGGGAGTGGGAATTCTTATTAATAAAAAATTCATGAACAACATCGACAATATAGATTATATAAGTGAAAGAATCATTTTAGTATCATTGAAAATTCCAAAAGCATTATGGTATCTATTAAGTGTCTATGCTCCTGATATATCGAAACCCAAAGAACAAAGAGAGGAATTCTATGAAGATCTTCATAACGTAATATCTAAAATACCTAAAGATGCGCTCCTAATTATGATGAGAGATATGAATGCTAGAGTTGGTGACAAGCCTGTACAGGAGTAAAACAACGTTTTAATGAAAGGGTAACGAATGATAATGGAGAACTTTTGACTAATTTCTGCTCTATGAACTCATTGGGAATAAATAACACCTTTTTCAAGCATAAACCTAATCATAAAACAGCATGAATAGCAGCAGAGGTCAACAATCTACAATTGATTACGTCATTACTAATAGAAACATCCATCCAACTCAGATTCTCGATGTTAGAGCATTCGATACAGTAGATATTGGATGTGACCATAAGCTTGTAATTGCGAAAATTCGTTCTTCTGCCCAGATAGTGAAGAGACCCAAACCAGTTTTCATTTCAAAATTCAACATAGAATCCTTCGAATACGAAAGCACAAAATATCTGTATAATAAAAGGCTATCTGAGAGACTTGGAGAACTAATGATGGGGCCAAATGATCCTCCCGACGCCATCTGGGAGAAAATTCAGATATGTATTAATAAAACTGCAGAAGAAGCCCTCGGGAAGCGCTCGGTTAATATAAACGAAGTCAAGAAATCAACGACCTGGTTCACTCCAGAAGTAAAAGAGCTTGCGCAAAGAAAAAGAAGAGTATATCTAGAATATAAAGGCAATCCATCCACTGAAAAAAGAAGATCATATGTTGAAGTGCGAAACGAAGTAAATTCTAGAATAAGGAAAATCAAAGAGGGTTTTTGGGAAAGCTTCACAGCAGACATGGAGCATGACATATGGAGCTAAAAAAGTATGGAAGATGATAAAGAAAAATAAAAAAGAGATGAATGAATTTGTTGGTAACAACAAAATTACAATAGAAGAATGGGAAGATTTCTTCGGTAATCTTTACACGAGCACTATATGCCCTAATGTCGAACCTTTAACTTATAATATTGACGACATCTTCTTTTCCACGGAAGAAATAGAAAAAGAAGTAAAAACCCTGAAAAATAGAAAGTCCCCGGGCCCTGACAACATATCCAATGAGATGTTAAAGTATGGTGGCGGCGACCTTGTCCTGAAGATCACTCAAATGTTTCAGAACATCTTGACACAAAGTGAAATCCCTAAGTCCTGGAAAGGGAGCTTAATAATTCCTATATTTAAGAAAGGTAGTAAAGCAGACCTTAATAACTATCGTGGTATAACTTTACTAAATACTATCCTAAAGCTCTTTACTAAAGTTATCCTTAACAAACTGCTGGTCTACATTAAACCGAGAGAGGAACAACAGGGTTTTAGAAAGAACCGCTCAACAACTGACGCTATATTTATTATACGACAAATAGTTGAAAAATCAATCGAATTCAACAACCCGGCATACTTATGTTTCATAGATCTTAAAAAAGCTTTTGATCGGGTAAGATTAGAAGATATAATAGGTTGTCTCAGAGAAAGAGAGGTTCCAGAAAGATTAATTAGAATAATAAAGGATTTAAACACAAATACAAGAGCAAAAATAAAATCGAATAACCAGATATCGTGATCTATTTCAATAACAAGTGGAGTGAGGCAGGGCGATTCGTTAAGTCCTTTGATCTTCAATCTCATTATGGATAAAATTTTATCATATTTGACGACCCATCTTGGATACAAAATGGGAGAAAACTCCATACAGGCTGTGTGCTATGCTGATGACGTGGTTTTGGTGTCGGACAGCGAGCAAAATCTGCAAACTCTCTTATCACAATTCGATCAAATGGCAGAAAGATTAAATATGGAAATATCCATTGAAAAAACAAAATGTATTGTGATAGCGAAAGAACAGCTTAAGTGTGAAATAAAACTTAAAAATACAACATTAGATCAAGTTGAAAAATTTAACTATTTGGGAGCCGAGATTTCGGCGCACAGAGATCTGAGCCAAGAGGTTAAAACCGAAGTAACAAAAGGAGCTAGGATAGCTGGATGTCTATGTGGTTTGGTCTGGAAAAACAAATATATATCAGCAAAAAGCAAAGTACGAATTTATAAGACCTGCGTACGTCCCGTGTTAACATATGCAGCATAAACCAGAGCATCAAGAATTACCACCCAACAACTACTCCGAACAACAGAGATGAGAATAACAAGGGCTATACATGGAAAAACATTAAGGGATAGAATCCGAAGCAAGGATCTAAGAGAACTAAGCGAAATACAGGATATAGTGGAATGGATCGATGTGAGAAAGAGAGGATGGGGGGAACATGTGGAACGAATGACGGATGACCGCCTTGCAAAAATCGTGAAGGAAAGGAGCAGAGGGCGGCCAAAAAAAAGGTGGAAAGATGTCGCAGCAAGAAACTAACGTCTTTATTCTTTTTTTTCTTATTGGAAGAACAGGCGAAAGCCTATGGAGAAGAAGAAGAAGAAATTTCTTATTGTTGACAAAACCAGGAACAATCACATGTACCTACTTATGGTAATATATGTATAATTTCCAACTGAAGATGACCCGATAGATTCAGGCCGAAACGTCTTTATTCTGAGAATTTTATTGGACCCACTGAATCCTTACTTTGGCTGAATATATCAAAAAAATCAATCCAATACAAATTTATCAGAATCACGATCTCCAACAACAAATACAGATATAGTTGAATAAGTATAAATATCGTATACCTAAGTGTTCAGAAGAAATAAAGTTAATAAGAATTTAAGTTAATGAGAAAACATTGAAAAAAATATATTTTTCGAGATATTAATTATTTTGTTAAAATATCAGTTAGTAGTAGGTTACCAAATTTTGGGTTCGCTCTTGCTCAAAATCTAGAGTGAATATCAAAACGAAATTTGGCATGTAGATTCTTTATATTGAGATTAAGAGCTGATCAGATTTTGGTTTAAATCAAACCAAAATTAAGCGGCAGGAGCTCTTAAAAAATTAAAATTTTAAAATTTTCATACTAAAATAAACTGATGTGGCCACATGACTCCGTACCATACGCCTGGTCTCTTTATTAAATTTAATATTTAAATTTATAATCATTTAGGTGGGGAGGGTCAAAAAATGAAAATCTAGGCCCTTGGACCAAACTCAACCAAATTTTGTATACATAATGAGTCGGCTCCCAGAACTTTAAAAATGTAATAGCTAACCGCCTAAAATGGGGAGGAGTCAAAATTTATTTTTATAGTATATTTCATTTTTCTTAATAAATAAATAAATCTTTATTACTCGACCTGCTAAATGAACTACAGAAATTAATAAAACATTAATACAAATCAATTACAAGTAATTGTTTTTTTTAGTTTTAAAATCTTATAATTTTAATTTTTAAACTCCCCCTCTCCCTTAATTTTTTGTTCAATTTCAACCAGCTCCTAATCTCAATGCACCAAAACTACATGTGAAATTTCGTTTTGATATTCACACTAGTTTTTGAGAGTCCACAAAATTTGGTAATGCAAGCACGTACTAACAGACATTTTGTCAAAACAGTTATTATCTCGAAAAATATAATTTTTTCGATGTTCATGAGTTTTTTTTAGAGCGAAATGCCATGGTTTCGCCAAATTTTTCTTAATCAAAATAGTTTGAGCCGTTTTTTAAGACATTTCAAAAAAACGAAGCAAAATAAACACTATTATTCCTTATTCCCATGCACGATTACAATACTTGACCATATCCTGACTGGTAAAGTAAAAAAAAAAAAAGACAAATGAATTTACTATAAAAGAGATTTATAATAAAAAGAAAGTCATTATTTTTTTTCGTGGGCCAGAATTGTGTGTATGTGTGTGAGGGGGGGGGATTAAAAATGTTACTAAGAGTCTAACTAGAGTTCATAGATGGTCATTCTATACTGGCGTCTCAGTTTTGTATGACGGCTATTGAAATATCTCATTTTTTTATTTAATCTATTTGTCGAGATAATTTCCTTTGCCTTCTCTAGAGAGGGTACATTTCTTAGTAGGTATTGTTAAAAAAAGTAATGAATCATATGAAATACTTTTTTCGTCCTCTCGAGTATTCATTGAATCAATATTTGATCAACAGTTAATTTTCAGTTAATTAAAGCTCTTTTTTCCAACATCACGCTTAAATTATGTAGATTTGTATCTATTTCAATATATTCATAAGCTTCATTTGTCTTGGAGAGGGAGGAGATATTTGAGAAAATAAGAAAAAAGAAAGTGGAAAAAAAGTAATGAAAAAAAATCCATTTAATTATAAAAGAATAAACGCAAAAGTTTGTAAATGATAAAATATACGTCACGAAATATTCATCTTATTTTTACAGGTTTTATTTTTTTTAAATTTAACTCTTCCATCATTTCATACTAAAAGATGAAAAAGAAAAAAACAATGTAAAAGTAATCTTTATATTCAGAAGTAATTTTTTTATTTATTCATATATCAGTAACTGCAAAGTAGATTAGTTACCGACAATAAAAGAAATTTGACAAATTAGAGGACAAATTTGATCGAAAACAGAGTAATTTTTTTTAATGACATAGATGAGAGAATGAATTACACCAAAGAGATGCATCCTAGAAAGTCCTAGGTTGGCCCCTACACTGTGAAAAGAAGAAGAAGAGGGGGATTTTATGAGCTGGGTGGTAGTCTATGGTAGCTGTGGATGCGGGTCTTAAACAACTGAAGGTTATAAGTCGCGGGGAAGACGGTGGCTGGGAGCGAGTTCCAGTGTCTGGAGGTTTTAGGGATAAAAGAGATGACGAAAGCGCTGGTTCGATTTTTATCCAATTTGACAGCGAAGGGGTGATGAACGTTCGAAAATCGCGTGTTTCTCGCAAAGAGGGCTTAAGGGGGGATAATTGATTTCAGCTCGGCTGAACACTCTCTGGATTCATTCACGATAATTCAAGAACGGAAAGTCAAAGATAATTTGTTCTTGTAAAATGTAATCACAAAACAGAACCTTCAACTGGAAATAAAAATAAATATATGTAGAAGTTATTATTATTATTTTTTTAACTAGTAATTAATATTTTTATTTCTTTAGTGTTTGTGTTTTGATTTGAGAAATGTTCATCCGTTCATGTATGTTAATTCGGATTTCTAAACCCACAAGAGCGTACAAACGAAACTTCATTCAGGTCCCATAATAATATTTAATGTCGATCTGTCTAGATTCCCATTATCTACAATAATTCAACAACGTAAAGTCATAATTTTTATTTTTTTGTCCATCCGGATTCTCCATTCTTATCACTAGTCAAGAACGCAGAATCGTTCAGTTCGTTCTAATGCTGAAAAATTTGTATTTTATTTGATCACACGCGCAGATATATATATATATATATATATATATATATATATATATATATATATATATATATATATATATGAAGAGAGAGAGAGAGAGAGAGAGAGAGAGAGAGATTTTCAATTTTTTGATTTAAGGTACCTGAAAAATTGGAAAAAAATCTAATTCAGATTTTTACGAAAACAAAAAATTAAATCATTTTGATTTGGAAATTGTATTATCAAATTAAACACGCCCAGCAGGCTTTACCTTGCAAGCCTACCGAGAAAATATATATTAGATAAATTTTTCTTTCCTTAAAAACTACCGAAATTTCGAAAAAATAATTCCCTTTTTTCATTGAAAATATTTTAAAAACAATTAAAGATAAAAATTAAAAAATAATAAATTTCCTGAAATGCAATTGGGGTATAATGTCTCACTCTGGTATAGAAAGAAAAAAGTGGAAAATATAAGCTTGGGCACTTTTATAATAATCCCGGATACATGTCGAGACAAGTCCATATCCATTGGAGATATTGAAACAAGCTCAGATACGAATTAAAGAATTTTCTATTATTCAAGTATAGTACGAGTTTTATCAATAGCGTCTACTTCTCCTTAACTCAAGCTAACTATTTTAATACTAATAATAAAATTGCCTGCAAAGTCTATTATATGAAGTTGAAATATGTTAAAAAAATTGCAAATAAAAACACATGAAAAAGAATTATACTCTTAATCTAACGTTACAGGTTAAAACACGTATGAAATAATTTTTAAGTAAAAAAGTAAAATATAATCTTTCAAAGCGATTCATGCAAATAATAAAATTAGTCACACACACACACAAACACACATATCTATGATTAAGTGGTGACGCATAATTAGAATTATTTTAAGAGCTAGTATCAATAGTCTATTTTTTCTTGTTTTTACTTTTTTTTTGGCCTCGCAGATAACCAATAGCTTTTTGTAGTGTAAGAAAAAAAAATCAACCTCCTCACGGGCCCCCAAAAATCCGGACTCGGGGGTATTTGACCCCCTTGGCCCCCCTTCTGGGCGGCCCTGATCATGAAGCTTCACGGCGCACCTATGAAAAGGCTGAGGCGTACAGTTTGGGAACCCCTGTCTTATAGACTAGATAGTTATTTTAGACTTTAACTTTAGATGGTTACACACTTGTTTAAGGTTAGGTGATCTAGTACCAGTTTAAAGTAGCTTAACCAGCCCTTAAGATATACCTAGTCTCACTAGATATTAAAAACTCATTAAAAATGTGCAAACCCTTTAAGCGAAACTTACTTTTTGATAAACAACTCAATCTCCATAACATCAAATCTGCGATTTATTAATTAATCAATTTTCTAAAGATTTTTGTAATATTCCTACCTTAAGCTGTCTCGTCTTCTAATATAGATGTCTTGAAATGTCTGTATTTATTTATTTATAGGAGATAATATCTGAAAATAGTGAACCAAATTAAAAAATTAGATCTCTAGATCACTTTAGATAATTTACTCTAGTCCAATGTCGCTTTTGTGGGTCGTTGCTAATTTTTATCCATAGTAGTTTGAAATATTAATATGTTTATTGCTTTATTTTTAATCAGGCTATTTGAAGTCAATGATAATAAATTGAATTAATTAAATTTCCTAATTTGAATAAATAATAATATTTTTAATGAGCTCTTAATGGGTTTTAAAATTGAAAAAATAATTAATAAAAGGAATTTGAAAAAACCAATTATATATTTTTATTAACACATTCACCTGTGAATAATTACTTTCATTAAGAACAAACCAACCAAATTAAAGTTACCTGAAGTTAAACCGCAATTTGTCGACTCAAAAACCCATTGATCACGGAATTTCATCGAAATAGTTAGAGCCATTTTCGAGAAACCGATTCTATACAAATATATACACAAGACTTGCTCATGCAATAGTATAAGATAATCTATATATAAAGGAACTAGATTATAGCATCTTTTAAACTCGATTTTTAGTCGTCGAGAAACCTGAGCTGCAATTTGAGCAGTCCCGTCCGAAATTATTTAAATAATATTGATTTATTAATTATAATACTATTTAGTTTCTTTCAATCAACTGAATAAGTGAGTTAAAAATAAAAATGTGTCTCCAGGGTAAGTAGAATGACTTGTTAGAATGAGAGCCGTAGGGTGGCAGCACTATCTCATCTTTAGGGATGATAATTAAAATGTACACGTATATACATGATCATAGGCAAGTTATTAGTGATATATATTTCAACAAATTGCTCCCTTTCATTTTCTTTCATTTCTTTGAAGGTTTTGTTGTAAGAAAGAGAGGATATGTATGAGTAGGTATTGTAGTTTGTCCGATACAATCGAATAGCTTCCGGGTGTTGCTACCCTTTTATTTTATATCCAATGACGATTAAGGATCTCGAGAATAAAACAAAAAGCAGAAACAAATAGCTGTTTGTTGTTCTGTTTGGTGGGTGCGTTTAAGATTTCATCTTTTGATAAAAACAGAAATAAAATTGCCTTCGGCGGGGTAAATGGGGTGGGTTTCTCCGTCTCTCTCTCTTGGGAGAGGGAGTGTCGATTTCCGTAAAATGGAAAAAAAAGAAAAGGACAATCTCGCAATTTAACAGGAAAAAACCATTGGATCTGAGCCTGAGACAATAAATGGATCTTTACTAGAGTGAAACGAGAGATAAGAAAACAGCAGATGTTGCGGCTGATTGTAAATCGGGATATAGAGGAGGAAAGGATAAATCTGACATCGGACAATTTCACTTGAATTCTTTCTAATGCAAGTACTCAGAAAGAAAAGATAATTCTTTTCGTCTGATTCGAATATCTTGACATCTGGAATCAAAAGGCAGCAAACAAATTTAAGTTGACGTCTTTAATGATATTAGAGTAATACAACAATGTCGGGGTTAGTATTTTCCTTACAGATCAAATTAATTTTATTAAAAAATTCTGAAAACGATTTATAATGCCCGGTTCACATTTTTCCATTCCAGTGACCGAAACCAGTGCTGGAATGCCGTTGGAATAATGTGAACCAGCACTGGAATGTACCCATCCCAGTGAGCGACCCAGTCCAGTGACTGGATTTTTGGTCTACTTTTTCATTCCAGCTCGCCCATTTCAGCGCCAATGGAATAGTGTGGACGGCCAATCCAGCGCTGTATTAAACGTTGAACAGTGAATTTCTCACCCAAATCCGTTTTTCTTTTTTTAGTTTTTATTTGACTAGTCCAGTTAATTCTTGTTACAGTCGTAATTGAACAGTTTTAAAAGAAGTTTTGAACTTCTTTTTTGAAATCATTTTCATGACCATTTCAACAGTTTGTGATGAATGGGATTAATGTAGACAATATAATCCAGTCCAGCACTGGACTCGATTAACTCACTGAACTACTGGACTGGAATAATGTGAACCAGGCATAAGAATTGAATATATAATTAGTATAAAAGTAGAATATAAACCCTGTTACCAATTGAAAAATTACCATATTTTTGGAGAACATACTAAGCTTCGAGGTGGTTGAGTCGTAGTTATCCTCTTTTTTCTTTGGGATATTAAGCTTCAGCTATCTAGAGGCTAGAAGAAGTACTTTAAGATTTTGGCTGAAATCAAAGAACCGGAAGTTGATGTTTACTTGAAGATTTTGGGTATTTTTTAATAATCGCTATTAATCAAATATCTCAAGTTGTGACCAAGAGTAGATAAATATTCCAATTGGAAGCAAATGAGGAGAGTAAATTAGATATGTCGAAAAAAATATTTTAATCGTCCATATCTCGTATACGGTAAGTTGCAGATTTTTGGATTTAAAACTTAAGCTATCTAGATGCTAGAAGAAAAAGCTCGAGAATTTGGCTAAAATCGAAAAACCGGAAGTATATATTATGTTTACTAGAATATTTTTGGAATATTTTAATTATCGATATATTTATCAAATATCACAATTTCCTCAAAGAGTAGGTATAAATTCCGATTGGAATCAAATGAGGAGAGTAAATTAAACATGTCTAAAAATAAATATTTTAATCGTTCATATCTCGTATACGATATGTCGCATAGCTTTGTGAGTTGAAGCTTTAAGCTCTCTAGAGGCTAGAAGAAGTACCTCGAGATTATGTCTAAAAAAGAAAAACCTGAAGTATACATGTTTATTTGAAGATTTTTGCCATTTTGCAATTTCTTCTTTTTCTAGATTTCTCAAAACGGCAAGGGGCAAAGCCAAAATGAATAAATTAATTTGAATGAAGAAAATTGGTATGATGATTTCAAAAAAGGGACAAACTAATGTAAAAGTCGTGTGGTGCCTTTACCAGTTGATAATTTAATACAATTTTATTTAAATTATATATGTCTTCTCAATCGTATGTTTCCTACATTTGATTAAATCGCGAATCAAATGTAGGTGATTTTTGTCAAAATATTGAGTGAAAATAATATCTGAACTTGAAATAATGATGTTACATCAATTTATAATTTTTCTCATTAATATATCAAAGTATAATTGACATATTAACGAGAATTGTTTTGATCGCGGTTTTTGATAAAGATATATATTGCGAGACTACTGCAGTTGAAGCTATTGGAGTCTGTGGAGTCTTAAGTCTGGACCAAGAGAGAAAAGGATATGATCCAGTTAGCTACAATCCAACGTCATTTTGCGTATAGCCCGCATGACACTCGGATGGATCACCAAATGAATTTGAAATCTAAGATGTTAAGGTAAATTAGCTAAAGTAGCTAAATGGATCATATCTTTTTCTCTCTTGGTCCAGACTTAAGACTCCGCAGACTCCAATAGCTTCAACCGCATTAGTCTCGGGATAAATATCCTTTTCAAAAAGCACGATCAAAACAATTCCCGTTAATATGTCAATTATTCTTTGATATATTAATGAGAAAAATTATAAATTTATTTAACATCATTTATTCAAGCTAGAAATATATAAGTTCAGATATTATTTTCACTCAATATTTGACAAAAATCACCTACATTTGTTTTGCGATTGAATCAAAGGTAAGAAACAAACGATTAATTAATGGCAAGCATCTAACATACATGCTAATAAATCGGCCGCTCTGGGCTGGGAGATTGAATATATAACATCTTAGATTTCAGATTTATTTGGTGATCCATCCGAGTGTCATGCGGGCTATACGCAAAATGACGTTGGATTGTAGCTAAATGGATCATATCTTTTTCTCTCTTGGTCAAGACTTAAGACTCCGCAGACTCCAATAGCTTCATCCGCAGTAGTCTCGCGATATATATCTTTTTCAAAAAGCGCGATCAAAACAATTCTCGTTAATATGTCGATTATTCTAAAATAGATTAATGAGAAAAATTATAAATATCTGTGTTCTCCTTCAGCATTCACACATTTTTAGCATTTATGTCTTTGAAAAAGCAGCTACTACTTATCGGCAATTCTTTGTAATAGAACCTTAACAAATATTCCTCTATTACAAATTTTCTTTTCAATATTTCTTTATAAAAACTAGCTTTTTCTTTTTTACAGCCGTGCAGAATAATTTGTTCGTCATTTAACAGTAGTAATAAATATAATGAAGAGCAGCGGTATAGCGCTCGAAACGTTGTTAAAATATCGATTAGGTCTGCCCAAAATAAAGTAACAAATAGAAGTTGACTTTTATTTCAACTTTTTATTTTCCCCTTACTGGCCCCTTAGCCAATTCAATTTAAATAAAATAGGGCCACCAAACACGGTTCTTTTTAAAATAAATATAATGATAAAAAGAGAAATAAAAGGATAAATGAATATAATATATTAATTAATTAAATATGAAATATATAATGTCACCAAATAATAAAAGAGAATAGAAAAAAATAAAAAATTACGCGTGAGAAACGGGATCCGAGAGAAAACATGGATGAACGAACGAATATAAATATTCTAAAGTCACGAAATTATTAAATTAATAACTTTGATGGATTCACAATATATGTATATATATAATTTAATAATAATAATTGGTTAAAAAAGAATGCAGGTAATAATAAATAAATGGGTGGTTTGGAAATGAAACAGGGCGTGTCTCATTGGTTAATTTTTGGAAATATATACAAAAAAAAACTGGTTGTAGAGCAATTAAATAGATACTATATGAATCCAAGTATTTTTAGGAACTTCAATCCCAAAGGAATACTGATGCCGAGTAAAAACGAATCTAGTATTATAAATCTTTCAACTCAAAATAGAATATTATAATTATTTATTAAAGAAGAAGTTTCGGTTGAAGTTTGCACATTTTTAATGGGGTAATCTCATCAGAATCCACATGATGGCATTTTGATGAGATTACTCCCTTAAAAATATTGCAAACTAGGTGGTTTAGCTGAAACTTCTCCCTGGATAATTATCATCACGTTTCGGATTTTACTTCTGGAGATTTCTTCAAGTGATTAAACTCAAATAGAAATGGCCAAGTATCTAGTCATTCTCTTGGTGTAACCAGTTACTAGTCGGGATAATACTATAATTTATCGAAAAGTTTATAATGGGAATTAAGAATAAGTTTTTTGTGTGATTTTTTGAAGTTTGACCTTCTGATGGTTCTTCATTGGTAACGGAGATAAAAGAAAATAATGTCTTTTAGTCGAATGTGTGATGTATTTGGAGGTAAAACATTGATACATGTTTGTTCTGAAATTTTAATCTACTCTTGCAACTTATTATTAATGTTCTTATAATTGTAGAAACCCTGAAGAAGACGGCAAAGTTGACAAAACGTTGGTTGAAAAATAAAAAATCACACACAAAAAACATGTCCTTAATTCCCATTATAAACTTTTCGAATTAATACATATCAGTGGCGTGCAGTCCATGAATGCTGTGGATGCGGCTCATCCCTAAAATTTCAAACATTTAAAGGATTTTCATAAATACTATATATACCAATATCTGAGCCTAGAAATCTCAAAATCTAGGCTTGCAAACACATTTATTTTCATACGAGACCAAGTTTTATAAAACTTTTAATCTCGATTTGTCATCGTGTTTGCAAGCATAGTGAATTTTTTGGATAAATTTAAAAGCTACTCATCGCTTAGCTTACCGAGTAAAAATTATAAAAAATAAAATAAAAATTATTGAAATCAATTTTACTTTGTAAAAAAATGCCATATTTAAGTATGTTATAATTGAATAATTAAAAAAATGAGTATGTAATTAATAGTTTATTTCACATGTCTTTAAATAATTAAAAATAATTTTGATAATTTTAATTTCAGAAAAAGAATTCAAAGAAATAGATAATTCGGCCGAGCGGCTTATCACTAACTGTATTTGGAGAGCAAGGTGCAATCAGTCGGCCGCGCACTTTCTCATAGTAAACATAACAGCGCTAAATAAGTAAGTTATTTATCTATCATTCATTTATATTATTAATTATATATTTATATTACATGATAAAATATTAAATTTTATCATTTCAGAATTGTTCGCGTTCGTTTCGAGTATTGTAATGCTTGCTTGGGCTTGCTTTCTCCAACTACTCTCATCTGGCAACAACATTTTTTTAATATAGACCTTTTCTCTTCTTTCAAAGATATATTTTTAATTTAGCAAATTCATCAGATGAGGCCCTCCTCATTGTAAAGAAGCTAAATATTTGTAGTTTCTTTATAACAAATCACTACCTGAAGCGTGCGGTCCATGGATGCTGTGGATGCGGCTCACCATAAAATTTCAAATATTTAGATTATTTTCATAAAAATTAACTTCAAAATTTCAGGAGGATCTTTAAATTTTCAAATTATTATTCGTTATTTCAAATATTTCTATAAAAAACATTTTTCTTTTGAAAAGTATATTGGTTCTTGAAATGAAATAAAATTGCTGCATAGTTTCGAGGGGCAATTAAAATGAATGCTTTTTTCGAAAAGGGTGCTTATAGAATGTTTGAAATCCCTGTCTGGTAGATATATCTTGCTGTTCAAGCATGTCAAAGACAAGCCCAGAAAAGTTTTAGTCGAATAACATTTGTTCTCTCTGAGGAACTATTAAAATAGTAAGAATAAAAAAAGGGATAAATAAAGATGATTCGAGAATTTATGGACGAATCCATTTCTACGAACTTTCAATAAATAAGATTGGAAATAACTAAGATTGCTATAGACAAGTCATAGGTTGATTATAGAAATAGAATTAGGAGAAATTGAAGATTTTCTTATAGGACAAGTTGATTCATTGTGGAAGATGGTCGATTTCCATCTCAGGGACTGTGGAGTTTCACTCAGAAAATTTAATTTCTGATTCCTACCCTCCCTCACACAAAGCTGTATCCGTTTGGGACGAAAGTCCCAAAATAAATTTTCAAAAAATCTAATTAATTTTAAATTTGAAAAATAACAAAAATGATGCCGTATTCGTTGAAATTTGCAAAAAAAAGCTAAGATTAAAATTAAATTAAAACAAAATGAAGGTACTTTTTGGTCTGCATCCCCTGGTTGAAGAGTCACCACCCGCCACTGATACATATTATGGACGGAAATGATAATAATAACTTTAATTTATTTTCAACATTAACCTTTGAAAGTATTGTATAACTCTAACAAACCTTCCATGTCGCGTTAAAATCTTGTGATATCATTCTCATACAGAAAATTCATTTAGACCAGTTTAAGTAAAATGATAAAATAATTGATATCAAAATGGTGAACATTTAATTTTAACCACTTACAAAACTTAATCTAATCTAAATCGGATTTAGACTTCTTATCAGAAGTGAATCAAAAACAAACACATCTTTTTAATTTTTTAGAAAATATTCAGCAATTGAATTTTTAATGATGATAAAGAGTTGATCAAATAGTCACGATAGATACACTAATTTAGATGTTTACTAAATTTTGAGTCAAATGTAGATATTTTTATTGTTCATCCCCTTCTTCTCTAATAATATTATTGATTTATTAAAAGAATAAATCAATCCTTTTTCTTCCCTCTATATTTTTCTTCCATCTTAAATTCTACCCCATATCATTTTTTTCCGTTTCTCCCTCTCACTTTCTTTTTCTAAAGTCCATAGAGAATTGTAAGCTTGTTAAAGTTTAACAGATCATTTGATTCGTTCGTTTTGTTCCTTCTTTTTCAACCCTGAAAATATTTTGACTAAATCTCCTAACCCTCTAAAAGACGAAAAAACAGAGAGGAATGGGGATGAACGTTTGCACAGCCACCCCTCGTCCAAAATATACCACCTTCTTTCTGTTTACCCCCCTTCCCCTAAGGGCTCTTCAAATATAAAGGGAAGGGGTCAATTCCTTAAAAAAAACCACCCTAAACTCAAAGATGATGTCAAGCATAAATAAAAAGATATTTGAAAGCAAATAGAGAGAAAAGAGAACGAGAGTGAGATAATAATATTTTCTAGATGGTGGTCAATTGACTTTAAGAAGTAGTCCCGATAGGCATCATTCTGGAGAGGAGTACTAATAATTTTTTTGTCTCAAAATCATCAAATAAGCAATATCTTAGAATATATCAAATGTTCTATTTGTTTCTTTTCTTTTTTGAAGATTGAACGAGTGTTAAAAAGTTTTCTCCCCGTCAAAATATAACAATAATAATAAACTTAATGAACTTAAAAAACTTTACAAACAAGCTTAAGAGGGAGATAGCGAATTCTAAAGTGAAAGAATCTTTTGTTTCCATTTTTTTCAATATGATTAGGTATTTAATTATTAAAAGAAAATAATTTCCATTTTAGAGCTTATACACATCACATAAGTCAGTCAGTGCCCAAATTTGAAAATAATTTAATTTTTTTTATTTTTGTAAATCATAGGCGTGTTCAGGCGAAGTTCGTGCACGAAGGGTGATTCGCGATTAGAAGTAGGTGTAGACCTCTTTGGAAGTACTTGGAAATATTTGGAAGTATTTGGAAATACTTGGAAGTGCTTGGAAATGTTTGGAATTGCTTGGAAATATTTGAAAGTACTTGGAAATATTTGGAAGTATAAGTGGAAGTAGTTGTACAGCATATTAGGTCGCGGTTCACCCCTCGTTCGTGCATTAGCCATACATGCTGTACGCTATTTACACGAACCATTTCGAGACCCTGCAGCTCAGAATCCATTTCAGATACAGAGCTAGAAGTATACACATGTAATTATATAATCGATCTTGTATAGAGTACCAACTTTCTCCTTAACTTGGCTGCATCTTAGAGTTCAGTGCTTTTTCAAACTTGGCCTGTTTTTTACAGAAATGTTTTGGGTGGGATTTATACTTACATTTAGTATCAACTAAAGGCAGTGCCGTAACTAGGCAGTTTTTTACAGAAATGTTTTGAGTGGGATTTTTACTTACATTTAGTATCAACTAGAGGCAGTGCCGTAACTAGGCAGTTGTGTAACAGGTCCACCCACACAGGACCTGTCGAAGGGCTCTGAAAAGATACAAAAACACTGATAGTGAAAATGGTAAAAATATGAATTAGCGGATAGTATAATAAAATTTGAGTCAGGTTGAGTGGTTAATTAATAGAGTAAAGGGTGTGTAGTTTCACAGTGAATGAAATAAAACTCAAAAGAGGTTTATACAAACTCAATATATTTCGGATTATTAGTCCATCATCAGGAGTTTACAAGTTAATACTATTAACTGTATTAACTTGTAAACTCCTGATGATGGACTAATAATCCAAATATATTGAGTTTGTATAAACCTCTTGAGTTTTATTTCATTCACTGTGAAACTACACCTTACTCTATTAATTAACATCATGTTTCACCTAAAACCTACACCACTTTCCATAAGTAAAATTGAGTGGTTAAAGTGCATGCCTTCTAATCAAGCTATCGCGGGTTCAAGCCTGACTCACTGCAAATATTTATCCGGCTATAATCTGATTCCTTCAGTGGAAGCCAATGGTAAACTATCCTTGTGAAAAATTTCCCCAGGAAAATTACAATGGAGAGGATACTTTCCATAGTAATCGCCAACGCTCAAAATCGGTTATGGCACTTGAAGAAGATAATAAAATTTAGTTCATAAGGAAGGCTACTATATAATCAGGATACATAATATAGAATTAGAAAGCAAAAAATAGCAATAACATTGCGTTTTTGAGCCTTGCTGTTTTGTTATATGTTTGTAATAAAATTTAATTGGCCTTACTTCACTTGTACAATAATAAAACTAAGATGCGAGGTAGGTTTCACAAAAAATAAAACAAAATTGAGTTTTGAATTCGATATATTTCGGGGGTTAGCCCATCATTTATTTCTTTTTTGTGAAACCTACCTCGTATCTTAGTTTTATTATTATATTAAAATGTTTCACCTAGAACCAACACCGAACTCCTTAAAAGTTATTACTTCACTTTTTTTATTGATATTTATTTAGAAACATAGGGGGCACCAATTTAACATCTAGTACTTATTAGGCCGTTTAAAGACTAGTTACAACACCAAAAGATGATTTCGCGGGGGAAAGGTGAACGTCCATTGTCCCACGTTCAGCTCCAAATGTCAATTTTTTCCCATAAAGTACAGCTAAAAATCATACTTTAAATTGAACGACAGTGACAACAGTGACAAAAGCCTGTAAGCATTCCCATGCTACCTTGGATGCAATTCATAGACGAGCTATCAGACTAATAACCCATCGTTAAATGACACTCTCGACTCCCTAGCCCATTGTAGATCTGTCTCTGTCCTTTTCTCTTTTTTATAGATATTACCATAGTTTTTGTTCTGGTGAGATAAAATCAACAATCCCTCCAAAAGCTTCATTTGCGCGAAATACACGGTTTTCTAAGGTTAAACACCCTTACACGGTTAAATTGGATACTAATCAAACAAAGGCATTCGCCAATTCGTTTATTCCTATGACTTCTAAAGGCTGGACCTCTCTTCCTCTGACCTCCTCCCCAGCTACATATAACTTTCAGCCTTTCAAGACCCACATCCACGGATACCCTTTACTCCGACCGAATCTTTAAATCTCATCTTATTTTCACGATACAAGGTCCACCGCGGACTACAGAGGTCGTACAAAAAAAGAAAAAAAATTATGATAATGAATTGGTAGATAACGTCTTGTTGTGTTGTTGGCTTTCCGGCCTTTCTAGCCATAAGCCAATTTACGATACTATTTATATATTTTTAAAATGTGTCACTACCCCGTGGTGAGATTTTAGCCGGATGCCTCGAGTCGGATTTGAACCCGGGTCCACTTGGTTAGCAGGCTGACACGCTACCACCTAGCCTAACCCGACCCCGTTATGTTGTCTTATCGTGGTGCTCCTATGTTTGTTTTCGCTAAACATCTGTACTCATTGCTTTAGGTTGCTCAGAAAATACAAAATACATAGATAGACTAATGGCTGAACTGTCGTGTCTACTAGTAATAAAAAAAACTAAATAAATGGAAAATTTATTACAAGATATATTCATTGTTACAACTTTCAATCTAGTCAAGCTTAAATACATAATTTTGAATTTGTCATAAAATATATATTATTAAATATCTGAGATAGTATTATAGCTTACTAATAAAATCAACAACAAAAAATCAAATTATCAAAATTGATCAGGGAAAGATTGAAACATAAATATCTCTCAGAGTTTTTTCAAGCCCTTAAAATGCCCTTGTTCATGGCATTTTATTTTTATATTTCTCCTAACAACCCTCGGAGGAGAGTTAAAAAAGTTACAACTCAATCGTTTGACTGTCCTTCATCCTCACCCCTGGCGAGATTACAAACAACCCCTAACATTTTCTGCAGCTCTTTCTTTATTGGTGTCTATCAATATTTTTTCACTGATTTATTGGTAATCGATCTCAGGGGGAGGAAGCAATCGAATTTTCATATCAAAATATAAATATCCCGCTGTTTGACTTATGCTAATCATCAATGGCAAGCTTATTTTTTTATAATCACCCTATACTTCGTGGCAAGAGGGTAGGCAATTTTTTGTCCCAGGTCTCTCGACGCAAATATTTTGTGATTCAAGGCAAGTTAGAATTATTTCTGATTAAAAAATTCTCCTCCCTTGCTGCGCACGAGTTTTTTCCTTTCCCTTGTCAACACTCAAGGCTCTCTCAACGACGTCGACGACGTCCCTCTTGGGGTCAAAGTATATAGGAAAAATTAATTTTTCAACTGTTTTCCAAGCCAATGAAATTATATATACATATATATTTTTTAAATTTGTCTGAGTGTATGTTTCGGGGGTGTATGTTTGTGAAAGATGGCGGAAAATTAAGAAAATATTCCACGTTGAAATGATTTTTTTTTAATTTTGTTTTTAATTACATTCGAATTAATTTCTTCTATTTCCTTGAATATGGATTTATATTTTTATGTATATGTGCGTGTGTGTGAAAGAAGGAGAGAAGGAGTAAAGATAATCTACATTTAAAAAAAATACATAAATACACCAAAAGTTATTTCATATTAAGAGTTAAAGCTGCCGAGAAAAACAGACTTTAAATTCCTAAGAAAATCACGTGAGGTTGTCATTTACTCAATCCGAAACTATCATAGATAATATTTATTACATGTTAGAATGGTATTATTCAACCTCTCAGAAATCGAAACCGTGTGAAAAAATTAGTAATCAGAATCTATTGTCTAGCCCAGGGCTGGGCAACACGCGAGCCGCATGCGGCCCTCAACGTCCTTAGGTGCGCCGGTCATATATGACTACGAATTGTTTTTTTTTAAATCGGGTATTTCAGAATGTATTTTAAATCGCATTAAATTAATTAAAAGAAATAGCGTTCTCTATAATTGGACAAAGATCAAGATAAATAATTTTTATAATAAAATAAATAAACCGACTTAAAAAATTAAATATAACAAATGAACTAATAAAATAAAAATTAAAATGCAACAAAATATTATCAATTATTTATTTTTTAATGAATGATGAGAAACAGTTACACAAGAATGCAAACCCTAAAGGCCGGGTTAGCCTCCATCGTGAAAGAGGAAGAAATAATTAGCAGTCGAAATTGTGGATACGGTCTTAAATAGCTGAACGTTATAGTTATGTTACAACTAAACGACGAAATTTTTACATGAAATCACTTTTTGAAGTCGGTGCCAAACATATATTTTATGAATCACACTCGACGAATCTTATTTACTACGTTTGGCGCGTAAGCTCGCTTATAGAGTTTGTTTAGCACCGACTTCAAAAAGTGATTTCATGTATAAAACTATCGTCGTTTAGTTGTAACTAAATTAGATAATTATTTTATACCTTTTAGTGCATTTTATTTTATTTTTGAGTTCTTATTATTTTATTTGTTGAATTTAATTTTTTTGAAGTCGTTTTAATTTTTTTTTTATAAAAATTATTTTTCTTTTTCTATTTTTATTCTATGTTATTAATAGTAACTTAAGATAATATTTTGTATGCATCTCATAAGAGAAAGCGTCGGGCGAATGAATCAGAAAATGACAAAAAAACTTCAGTTCATAAATATAGAAATTCAGCCGAAACGTTTGCGAGTTTTTTATATGGTACTAATCGGAAACTATACTGAACTCAATGAAAAAAATCTTCAAAATTGGTTTATAATTGGCGAAGAAATCAGGTAACATATAATAGATATAAAATAAACTGCAACGGATCGTTGCTAAACTTTATCCAAATTCATTTGAAATATTAATATGTTCTAGAGTAAAGTACTTTAAAATATAATTTTACTATGAACTTTATTTAACCTTTTTGTGGGTCCCAAGGTACTTAATTAGGATATTAAATTTCATCAAAATTGGTTAAGTCATTTTCAAGATATTTAGAAAAAACTAAAAAAGTACTGAAATAAAGTACTAATGTTTGTGGACCGATATGTACCAAAAACTAATCAGCGCTTCATTTTGTTAAAATACTGGTAGGTTTTCAATTTCAATTCATTCGGTGCAACGGTGTGGAAAAATTCGTGGACGAAAAAAACGATAACACACATCCATACATCCATCCATCCCCACGCACTTCCAAAAAAAATGGCACTTTTTGGCCTCTCGGCGAGATCCCAGGTAATTTTTGGCAAAACTGTCACGTGCTAAAATTCAATCTCATTGAATACTTCAATTTGTGACCTTAATTGAGTCCATGGGTTCCGTAGTCTTTACCTGAGGACCCTTTGAAGTCGCGCTTGCCGCGAGAGCGATTCCAATACTTTCTCCCATGCTTCGCATTGGATAAAGTAAAAATGGCACTTTTTGGCCTCTCGGCGAGATCCCATGTATTTTTTGGCAAAACCGTCACGTGCTAAAATTCAATCTCATTGAATACTTCAATTTGTTACCTTGATTGAGTCCATGGGTTCCGTAGTCTTTACCTGAGGACCCTTTGAAGTCGCGCTTGCCGCGAGAGCGATTCCAATACTTTCTCCCATGCTTCGCATTGGATAAAGTAAAAAATTCAGTTGAATTGATAACCTTCTCCTTTTTTGAAGTCGATTAAAAATAATAATAATAAACTTCAACAAGAGAAATTTATTTAAAAATAGCCGAAATGAAATTCAAAAATCACACCGAAAGAAATAGCCATTGATTTTGTTTGTTATTTTAAAATAAGATTAGTTTGGTGTATGTGACATGACAAATAATTTTGATAGTTAAAAC
Organism: Forficula auricularia; assembly: GCA_024734495.1. Lineage (NCBI taxonomy): Eukaryota > Metazoa > Arthropoda > Insecta > Dermaptera > Forficulidae > Forficula > Forficula auricularia. Next base: position 396,233 of record JALMQS010000746.1, read on the forward strand.
TATTACCTTATAAAAATGACTCACTATGTGATATTGATACCAACCAAAAATAGGGGTAAGATTGGAAAGATAGAACTTCGCCTGTGTGTTCTAAGTTATGCATTCAAACCAATCTGAATTGCGGGTTGCATCATTAGGCGTTAAATACTAAAAGCCTTATGTTTTTGAATATCACTAAAATAAAAATAAATAAAATAAAAACTAATAATTTTGATAGTTAAAACTATTTTTAAGTTATGGTTATTACCATACAAATGGATCTGAAATATATTAAAATAATTAATATCTTATTGATTTATTTATCTATTTTCGAGGGATCTTAATTCTCTTTTAGAATAGGTGTTGATTTTCTTTGTTTGCAAAAAATAATAACACAGTTATATTTTTTCATTTATTTTATTTTATTGTTATATCAAGGGACGTTTCGACATATACATTCATGTCATCATCAGCCTAAAAATAAAACCATCCTTTCATTATTTCCAATATCTATAATTTTATAAACAAATGAACACATCACATCTTTTTTACATTATTTACATTCTTTCTTACATCAAAAAAACATCAAACATACCTTGAACAATCTTAAATTTATTTGATCCAATCAAATCACATTCTGATTCATCTGAATACATATCACAATTATTGTCGGCCGACAGGCGTTAGCCATACATGCAGTAGATAAGGTTCATAATTTAAATTTGACGACGCAAAAATTTTATACGCTGAAAGTAATACTTTCAAAAGAAAATTCTTTGAATCTATATCTATAAGAAAAAATCTAGAAAGAACTGTGAACTTCAAGGTAGATACAGAAAATAATAGCAGATATTATTCTGGAATATTGAATAAGATCAGCGAAAGAAATTAGTATTGTGATGGATTTTTTATTTTTTATTTTTCCGTGTGTGGACAGAAGGACATTTTAATGTTTTTTGATTAAATTTTAGAATATTAGGGGATACTGGAAGGTTTTTGGGTTGGCAATACATTTTAGGGGATTTAATGTTTCGGATGTGTATTCACTGGATGCTCTTGTGTGTTGAAAATTGGAGTTCTTTGTGTTATCGTATAGATCAGTAAATAGTGTTCAGAAAAGGAAAGTATATTGTGATATGTATTCAGATGAATAGAATGAGTTTGAGTTGGATCAAATAAATTTAAGATTGTTCAAGGTATGTTTGATGTCTTTTTGATGTAAGAAAGAATGTAAATAATGTAAAAAAGATGTGATGTGTTCATTTGTTTATAAAATTATAGATATTGGAAATAATGAAAGGATTAGTTTTACTTTTAAGGCTGATGATGACATGAATGTATATGTCGAAACGTCCCTTGATATAACAATAAAATAAAATAAATGAAAAATATAAACTGTGTTATTATTTTTTGCAAACAAAGAAAAATCAACACCTATTCTAAAAGAGAATTAAGATCTCGAAAAATAAATAAATAAATTAATATAAATAAAATTCTCAGATCCAATCTGCGCAAGTACAATACTCTTACTATTAGTTACAAGTTCTGAAATATAATAAAAGATTATTTCAAAATTTTATTAAGTGAGAACCGTTTAGGTCATTGTGAAACATTTTAAAAAGTAAAAAAATTTTAAAAATGTAAAATTTTTTTAAAAATATAAAATTCTAAGTACGTTTCACAAAATAAAAGACAAGATACGCCTTCCCATCTTCTGGCCTCAAGGGGTGAACCGCGGCCTAATATTCTTTACACCTACTTCCACTTGTACTTCCAAATATTTCCAAGTACTTTCAAAATATCTTCCAAGTACTTTCAAATATTTCCAAGTATTTTCAAATATTTCCAAGTACTTCCAAATATTTCCAAAATACTTCTAAAGAGGTGTACACCTACTTCCAATCGCGGATCACCCCTCGTTCTGACCCATCTTTAATAGTTCAAAGAGAAAAAAGTTTTCTCTTTGAACTCCTGAAGATGGGCTCGTACCCCGAAATATATATAGTCATGCTAATTATCACCTTGTCTTTTATTTTTGTGAAATCTACCTAGGAATTTATATTTTTTAAATTAAAATAATTTTTTTTTTAAATTTTCTTTACTTTAACTACACCATTCTCCCTTAACAAAATTCTAAAATGTAAATGGAAAACAACAAAGATCCCAGTACACTTCCTTGTTGTCTAACTAAACGCTAATTCGTTTGGGTAAATTCTCTACTTAAACATTTTCCCATACCAAAATATTAAGCAACCCACATACTTTATTATACATCTTTGTTTAATATCAGCAGATTAAAAGTATATTTTTTCAGACAATTGACACTTTTTATATTCCTAACTCAATATTCATTGATTGATTGAATTAACAATAAAAAAATCCCCTGTTTCCTGTCGAGTGTTGTTCCGTATCAATGTCAGTTCTCTTCCCTTTCTGATTGCCTCTTTCTCTCTCTCTGTCTGTCTTTCCATGGATCCTATTCCGAAATTCCACCACCCCACTCCTTTTTGTATACAGTGTCGCAATGTCTTTGAACGAAATTCAACACAAATTATATCTGACAATTCATTCATTCCACCCCCTCACCCCCACCCTTAGCATCAGTTTTGGAAGGGAAAAAAAGGGCCCGCAAGTGTCGTCTCTTGTGCATCATTTCATAACCATCGATCCCCCCATTCCCTGCCCCTGTCAACTTGTGTCGCCGTTTTTTGAATTCGTTTACATTTATCAATTAGACTACCAATTAGAATAGCTGTTTTTTAAGACAACATCAGGGAATACATCGGGATAAATAAATAATACTTAGGAAGGCGCCTCTCCTTACTTAAATAAATAGCTTGTCTAATATTATAAATTAATATTTAACATCCCCCTTCAGCCCTCTTTTTTATGATTATTAATTTAAGATTCTATCTCGTAAGACAAGGCAATAATATATTCACAAGGATGATTGCTAAAATATAAAAGATAATCAAGTGTTTTTACTTAATTTATTTATTGATAAATAAATAAGAAAATCAAAAAAATAGTGGTCAACTACTAAATTCGAGTTTTTATTATATCAGAAACGTTGTATTCAACCCTCCAAGAATATAACCTTTCACATTTAATTAAAATTATATATAACATCTCAGATTTAGTAGTTGGCCACCTTTCTTGATTTTCTATAGAAATCTTTGCACTAGCTACTACTATCTTGTCTTTTATTATATTTTTTATATAAAAATATTCGAGCTATTCTTCTTTTAAATTTTATATCAATATCCCTTAGGGGCCGTCAATAAATTATTACATCACGCGAATTTCAAGATTTTTAGACCCCCCCCCCTCTGGGTCATATTCTGTCACATTTTAATTGATCCCCCTGTATTGTGACGTCACACTATCAATTTTATACCCTATAATTTAATAATTGTGTAAACTTTTTATAAATTAAACTAAACTAAAGTGATTTAATATATTTTAAGTTTAACTTTATTTTTATTCATATCATGAAATCTAAAAAAAAATTCAATTTGTTAAATTTTTTAATTTGACATTTGCGACATCATAATTTTTAAGATCGCTGCCCCCCCCCCCCCTGTCACATTTTGTCACAAATCTGAGATGCTCCTCTCCCCTCACTGTGTGACGTATTTTATGGATTTAAATTTGAAAAATTTTAATATCAGTCGATGGTTAAATTAAAAATATTTAAGAAAACAAATATACAACACATTTATATAATAGTTTACCATCAGATTAAAAATATTTAATATATAATTTTTGGTTTTGAGAAATAGTGAAAAACTAAACGATTATTACCAAAACCAGATGAATGAACATTGTATGACGTTAGAAGTCAGCTTAGACAATTCCTCTTATTGTAAATGTGCACATAGAATTTTTCAATGAATAAAAATAATTTAAAAATCGTGTTTTTTTTTCTAGAAAATTTTCGAACCAGACCTTTGACGTCATGCCAATGATGAATTTGCTTTCGGCTATAAATAGCTCTTTTATTTTTTTATACTTTTTAAAACTGAAAACATAAGAAGGTATATAATAAGTAGGTTATAATGAAAGGCAGACCAAATTATTTAAATTTTTTATTCAAATACCGACGTTTGGGAGACCTTTTCCTCCTTCTTCAGGCTCTACAAAAAAATTAACACATAACACAATAATGAGAAATCAAATAGAGGAGAAAGACATTTAACTTACAATGAATAGTTATTAATAAAAAAATTAAATTATTATAACTATTATTTATACTTTCACATTTATATTCTATAGAATATATTGATATGAAAAGTATTGCGATGACCTGTCTTTGTCCTGACACTTTGAGAGCTTGTTTATTTTAATTTTGATCTACACACGCCCTATTCTAAATATGTTTCATCCTCAAGACTTCTCAAATTGGATTACACACGGATTATTTTTATATAATGTCACCACACATCGATCCTTATCATTTTTTTTTAATGCAATCGAATGCAAGAAGGGGTGCACCAGTAAAGATGCACCTCCTATGGATCTCGAAAGACCCTTGCATTACCGAAGAGAAGGAAAGTTGATTAAGTGAGGGGTGTAGACGTAGGTGTCTATGCACTCCCGTTTTGAAGGTTTGAAGATTATAAGTGCTGGGAAAGATGGAGGCTGGGAGAGAGTTCCAGTTCCTTGAAGTCATGGGGATATATGTATTGGCGAATGAAGTGGTCCGGCACTTTTCTAATTTGACCGCGAAAGAGTGTTGGGAGTCGACAAAACGCGTGCTACGTGCAAAGCATGCTTTGGGGGGAATTATTGATTTTATCTCATCAGAGCACCTGCCGTGATAGTAACTATAGAAAAGGGAAAGGGCAGAAACATTTCTTCGATGAGCTAGCGAGTCGAGGGAGTCGGTGAGGGTAGAATCGTCAATTAGCCTGACGGCTCGTTTCTGAATTGCATCCAGGGTAGCAAGAGAATATTTAGAGGCTCCTCTCCATAGATGAGAGCCGTATTCGAGACAGGGGCGGATTTGGGCCTTGTAGATGGTGAGAAGATGTGGGGCTTGTATAATCGCTTGGACCTGAATAAGTAGCCAATCTTCCTTGCTGCAGATTTCGCCACAGAGGAGATATGTTCATTCCAAAACAGGTCAGATGCGACAGAGACGCCCAACATGGATAGGCTGTCACACATTTTCAGGGTATTCGAATCGAAGTGAATATCAGGGAAATTTTTATTTTCGCGCCTAGAAATTAGAAATTTATTCATTTATCCTTCATTCTTCATTTTTAAAATCTTTCTCAAGTTCAAAAATGTAAGAGCCATTTTTTATATCAATAAATTTAATATATGAATATTAGATATAAACATTTTTTTTTAATTTAGTATTTCCCTCTTCTCATCTCTTCTCATCTCAACCTGAGTGAGAAAACAAATTAGAGGTATCGATTGAAACGGAATTCGCCTGTTTAATAATTTATCCCCGAGGGAATATTGTCTACTTATTGAGGGAGTAAAAAAAGATTCTTATTAAAAACAAGGGGAGACTCTCTCTCGGGGTCAAAAGAGCAGGGAACACAGGTGAATGAATCTCCACCCTCAAAAACTCTCCAGGGGAATTGGAGACGAAAAATGAAAGAATTAAATGGGGGTAAGAAGTTGACGGTTTTCAAGTTGAGACATTTCAACTTTGCTCGGATCAAAAATAAAAAAACAAAAAAAAACAAACGCGAATGAGAGAGCAAATGGAATGAGGTGGAAAAGTGTGGGTAAAATGTGAGGGAGCAAATAAGCAAAGAAAATGTTTTTTTTTTTTTAAGAATATAAATTTTATGATCTAATTTACTGAAACTGAATTAATTTAATTTCGTAACTAGCAGTTATTCTTTAGTGTGAAAAAGTTGAACTCTAGTAATAGTGATAAAAATGAGGTAGATTTTTTTTATTTTTTAAATAATTATGATTTTTCAAAGCTTTTTGATTGGCATGTATTGATTTCTAGAGTGGATGGGTTTGAAATGTGATTGGGTTCAGCAGTTTTTTTTTATAAATTCACCTATCTATTATGTATTATTATTTTTTTTTTTTTTAATATTTACTTTTTTAGATATAACTATTAATTCTAATAAAAATGTGTTGATATTTGATTGAGTGATTTATGTTTTCTAAGGAACAAAGCCCATTTGTGGTGTAATCTCTTTAAATAATAAAACTAAGTAAAATTTCAAGGTAGGTTTCACAAAAATTTTCTGAAACCTACCTTTGCAGTTTTACTTGCTCTTATTATTTAAAAATGATTCACCTAGAATCGACAGCTAACTCTTTAAATATTAGTAATCACTTTAGATTGCACAATTTTAATCAGAGAATCTCATCAGAATGCATGACATTTCGACGTCTATTTTCGGGGTCGCTTTCAAGAAAGTCCATTGATAGACTATGAGCTTTTTCTTTTCGAGTTTCCAAATTTGCACTTGTTTTCAGCTTGGAAAATTTGGAAACTTGACATCCTAGAATTTTTCAAAATTAAACTAATCTCAGAGGTGCCCATAGGGGAGGGCCTAATACGCGGATTACGTCATTGAAATTTCTAGGGGTGGAGGTGAAAATTGTTTCAAAATCACTATTACCTAAGTACATATATAATAAAATTAAAAACGGTGCAATTTTATAACTTCAACAAAAGGTAATAAAAGCCTCTTCTAATGATTTAGAAGTGAATAAAATATTCTGTACAACTAGTAGGCCTAAAGTTGTAATGACAGTTATCGAAATGCATTTGCCTGTAGCCAAGTGAAACACGGATTCATTAGTTGCATGATGTGTAGCCTCATTATACATAATTTTTCAATTGACACTGTTTTTATTAAAATACAGCAATACCCCTTTCTCGGGAAGAAGTTTTAGAGTAGGCCTACTGTTTATCCTATACTTTTAAGAGGGAGGGGGAGGGATTACTTTTCATGAGGCTGTACCAATTAAAAGGTAAACTTTACACTCACACAAGGGTGAAAATAAATTTTAGTGAAAATAATCTCTCTCAACTCACTGGATAATAAAAGAGAAAAGTGCAAGGCAATATGGCTACTGACTCTCTGTGGCATTCACAATGTCTCTTAAATAAATAAATAAATATATTAAAAGTGTTTTTTAAATTCGGATCTTAATGGTACAAGTGGTAGATGGAAATAAAATTAAACGGTGTCTCCATCTTCACATCTAATAAATTAATTATTTCATTTAAACTTAATTAATGATTATTTCATTATTTTATTTAAAACTAAAATTTAAGTCTGTACTATTATTATGTAACATGTAGTTTTTCCAACCCTAAGAAAATAAATAAAGAGGCAGTAAGCATAAAAATCCCCTCTTAATTCTTAATAGAAATGAGACACAGGTGAGGAGGTGGGGTAGGGAGGAGGGTTGAATCTTGCTTCTATTTTCATTTTATCGAACCGCAAAGAGTACTACCACTACTAGTGGAAAGCTCTTTGGCTCTCGTCTGATCCCTTCTAATATTGTCTTATAGGTTTATGGTCAATATAAAAGAACCCCTGGTCTCCGGATTCGATAATAATAATAAGCAGCAGCGGAGGCGAAGGCATCAATGTCTTCGGTCCAACCACAGACAACACATAAATATATATTTACACAGTGGGTTTTTTGCCAAAGGGAAGGGATAGTTAGTAGAGGGTGACCGCCACATAGTAGGCCACATAGTCATAAGTTGTAATTAGTGGCAAATAGGAAATGGTGAGCGAATCAAACACCGACTACATTTTATTACCTTCGCCACAAAGTTTTATTATAAAAGGACTTAGCTGGCGGACACGTTAAAATGGGCTTTTCAATACCCATCTTAATAGTAGAGGATGTTCTAGAACAGAAATACGACTGTCATTATGTAACTCTAGTCTAAAAGGTGCTTGAAAGTTGTACTTCTTTTAAGAGTCCAGTTTTTCAAAGATATCGATAATAACACAAGATTTCATTTAACAATTTCTTTAGAAATTTAAAGTTTGCTACTATCGAAGAATCGAACATTTATACTCAAATTTTTCCTTCGATCTTTAAAGAAATTCTAAACATACAACAATATTTATTTAAACCGAAGGGTGAACCGCGATTGGAATTAGCTGTATACGTCTTTGGAATTATGTGGAATTATTTTGGAATTCATTAGATAATGCCCCTTCATCTATTGTCTCCTACTTGGAAATGAAAGTGGAAGTGGAAGTAGGTGTAAACGATATTTGATCGTGGTTCACCCATCGATTTAAACTATATGACATAGTTATATGGTTAAATTTAGAATCACTAAACCACGCAATTTTATTAATGAATATTAAATCTTTAGTGAAATATTTAGAGCGATTCAAATGTCAGATGGGTCCACATCAAGTAGTAGTCAATTTGTCCAGATTGCTATTTTCGGCACTTGGGTTCGATCGCCAAGAAGGTGAACACAACCTTTCTGACAAGTAATACATGACAACTGAGCTTTAGAAGATGACAATCTCCCATGATTTCTTTAAAAAGAGGAAAATGCCTAAAACTTGAAGAAAACGTGTGTTCTAACGTTTCTTCTTTGGGTCTATATTTGTGCGCATTTGAAAAAAGCTCATAAGATTTCAGACTAAAAAAAATAATTTAATTGCAAATCTATTTATATTCAAAATTGTTAAATTTACTTGAAATGAGAAAAAATTGATTAAAAAAATGGAAAGACCTTACCTTAAGCAGTTACAACTGAAATACTAATTTGACATAAAAGTTGTAATATTAATTTAGAAGTTGCACATTTGTGTAAAGTTGTACTTTTTAAGCTCAAACCATTGTCAAACTCGCCATAGAATAATTTGATAGATTTAGAATAAATTTGTAATGGAAAGAATTAAAGGTAAGAGCACCTTTGAAATAAAAATATTAATAATTAATGTAAAGATTTAAGCATCTTTCTTAAGTTTCTTTTTTGAAAAAGATGGAATTTTTTTCAAAAATCAACCTGATAATAATATTAAGAAATGAATTTAATCTATTTAGGAACGAATCAAAGATTTATGTAGAAATATTTTTACATTGCACATCATAGTGTCTCGTTGCCTCGGGAATCGAACCCAAGCGCTAACTAGCCCGTTAGCCGAACCCTTAAGACCTAAGTTGATGTGCAATGTAAAAATATTTCTACTAAAATCTTTGATTCGTTCCTAAATAAATTAAATTCAGTTCTTAAAAATATTAATATTGATCAAAAGTCACAATCTTTATAAGGAAATATTTAGATTTAATTAGCTTAAAAATTGATATTGTGCATGATAACTTGTGCACCTGCGCCTCCATCCTTTCTCGTTTTCTTCGGAAATGCAGGAATCTTTCAAGATTCATAAGGGCCGCATCTTCATGGTGCGCGCATTGGCATAGTTAGGGAATTTTCCTAGGGGAGGGGGCAGCCGGCCTGCTGATTAGCCACCACACGGTTTCAATTTCGGTAATTCGGTTAGAGATCAACTAACTTTTTATTTTTGGAAATAACTCAATAATTTAAAGAAAAAGCATAAGCGATGCCACGTAATATAATATAAATTTAATATATTTCTAAGGAGGGGGGGGGGCAATGAGTTTTGTAGGAAGTATTTATCTAACTTTCCACATAAATTTCACCATTTCTGCCTAACCCTTTGAGAAACACAAATTTATATAATGAGCTTTATTAAAGAAGATTTAATTTTCAACAGAAAAGTTCATATAAGTAAAATGTCTAAAATCAATAGTTTACGAGCTAAAATAATATTCCAATATTGTAGAGTGAATGGACTTTATGAATCAATAACAAATAATGTGTCTCTGATCTAGACACAACCTCTCGATATAACAGACCAAAATAATTATAAATGAGAAAGAAATCGATCTTATTTTATCGATTTAATCTATCTTTAGAATTTTGTAGTTTAAAAGAAATTTTTTGAACAGAACAATTTCTTCTCTCTGGGTGCGAATCACCTAGAAATGCTAAAAAGATTTATTTTTTTCTCAATAGAAATTTATTCAAATCTATTGAAATTTCATATCTATATGTTATTTACTTATATCTTTTATATCAAATCATTTTTATTAGGATATTTGCATTTTTAAGGATAGTTTATTTGAAGTCCAATTTGAAAAAACGCTAATAATTGATTTGAAAATGTTTTTAAAAATATAAAATAAATATTAGATATTATAAAACAATTAATTATTAATAATTTAATTCAATTTTGAACGAAATCGATTCAGTACTTTTTGAGAAAATGGTCAAAAACCATCTGAACTTTCAATGAAAGGCCGTTTTAAGAAACATTTTGAAATTCACCTCCATGTCACAAGCCAACGTTTCGTTTCATATGAGTTTTTAAACTTTTTTCAAAAGCATCTAGTGCTTTCAAAAAACAGCGTTTTTTAGACGATTCGATGGTTTTTGACGATTTTCTCAAAAAGTAGTGAATCGATTTCGTTCAAAATAAAATAAAATTATTAATAATTGATTGTTTTATAATAACTATTAATTTCATATTTTTAAAAATTATTTAAAATTAGTTATTAGCGTTTTTACAAATTATGCTTCAAATAAACTACACTTTAAAAATGCAAATTTCCTAATAATAATTATTTGATATAAAAAATAAAAGTAAATAAAACAGAGATATGAAATTTCAATAGATTTTAATAATTATCAAAAAATAAAAATAAAACTTTTTGGCATTTCTAGTTGATTCGCTCCCGGAGAGAATAAATTGAATCTTTTCATTAAATTTCTTTTAAACTACAAAATTCTAAATCAAAGTGCTATTTCTTATATTAAAAAGTTACTATGAACCTCAAGATAGTTTAAATCGATAAAATAAGATCGATTTCATTCTCTTTATAATTATTTGTGTTTGTTTTATCGAGAGGCTGGTTGAGATGTCTCTTGACATTAGGGACACATTTTTTCTTATGAATCCAATAAGTCCATTCTCTTAACACATTACACTTTACATTGAAATATCTTTTAACATATTAAAATTTAATACATTTAAATGTACGATTATATAATATAATAAATAAATAATTTAAATATAGGATTATTCCATCAACAGCAATGAGCCTGGCGTACACGAGAGTGCAATGCAGTTAAATAATTATTTTATTAAATAATTAAAAGCTTTAAGACAAGTTCATTTACAAAGGATTTAAAAGCATTAATTTATATGATATATTTAACGATTTTGATTCTTTTATATGAATATATTCAGGGGAAATTTTCAAGGGTGCAACATCGTATTCTTGCTCAAGCGGCTAAATATCAACAACTGTCTTTAAAGGCTTACTCTATTAGGAGTAATATATTATTTTAATAACAAATTACATATTTTTATATTGGGCCTCTAAATATTTATAACCCCTTCTTCAGTTGCTAAAAAATTCCATTGAACCAGGAGAATTAGTTCACGAGACACGAGACATTTTAAAACTGTTCATATACAATACGAAACTTAAATATTTTGCTATCATTTGTAAATAAAATTTTATTATATACAATATTTCTTTATTAAAAGATAAACATATTTTTATTTGTTGATAGGTCATATGGTCAAGTATTTTTTCTTATTTTTCTTCCTATGGGTCTCACAGATAACCAATAGTTTACTGTAGTCATGGGCGTAGTTGGGGCGGGGGGAGGGGGGGTGAAAGGGGGAAGTGCCCCCCTACAAAACTCTTGCCTCTCTAGAAAAATCAACTAACTTTTTAGTAGAATTGACAAATTTTAGAAGTAACGAAATAATTTAATGTGAAATACCCCTAGTAGCACAATGTTTCAAACTATATAGTAACTATATTGTCCCTATATAGATTTTGAGAATCTATATAGGCGCTATATAGTTACTATATAGTTTGAAACATTGTGCTACTAGGGACATAAAAAAAATAAAAATAAGTGAGGACTCGTAATAATGAGTTTTGTAGGGGGGAGGCACTGCTACTCTTGCTTCTCCCTAACTACCCTCATGGATGCGCCCCTTCTTGCATTCGATAATATGAATTTTTTTTATTTGCAGATCAAATTAATACGGACAAATTAATATGGACAAACAAGGCGACGTTTTATTTTTTAAATATATAACACTAAAAATTAAAACAAATTGTTTTAATAAAAATAATAACCAATACCAAAAATACATAATATTTATAAAACATTTTCTGTTAGATAAACTATCATAAGCGATCTTTCTTTTGTTCTGATTATTTATTTGACGAGTTGTAATGTTTGAAAACGCGTACAAAGTGTTGCACTAGCATTTCGATTCCTTTTACTTTATTCATTTCGTACTTTGATCATATATTTAGACACTCTCGCTCTCTTTTATTTTATATACAATGATGTTGTAAGAGTGAATATGTTTGTTATCTCTGTTTACACTGAGTTTGTTTCATTTATACTAGGAAATTCTTTATGGATATGATTAATTTGTTTTCTCCTTTACATTTTCATTTTCTTTCTTATTATCTCTCTTCTCTCTCTTCCATTATATATATATACACTAAATATTATCTGCAGTACAAATAATAAAATATTTTATTATTAGCGTAGTAATAATCGTTGGAATTGAGCCACCCTCTTTTCCTATCCTCGATCGATTTTATGGGTTCCTCCTAACAGCTTTACTTTGCTTCATTTTTCGCACCCTCAAACTATAGCCTATTTACCTCTAATTACAAATTATGTCTTTTGGTCCAATATAAAAAGAAGAAAAAAAGAAAAGAAGGAAAATGAAGACGTGATCGGTATTTATGATATCCAAACATCGTTTTCATTTTTAAAAATCTTTCTAAGATTTTTAATAGAATGATAAAAAAATTATCTTCTTTTTTCATAATCCAAGGACCTCTTATAAATGTCTTACCAGTATATTATATACCTATAGTTTATATTTTATGTTCTTGTAACTTTTTGAGAAGGAACCATTCAAAAGTACAAGCATTTAGGACACTCTTTTTCGAATAGTGAATTACAAAACATTGAAAAGACATCTTACTTAAGACTAATTTAGAGTAGATTTAGAAATGTGATATTTTTTTCCATGAAAATTAGGGGTGCACGCCCTCTCTGAATTTTTCAGGAGTTGCTCCGAACGCCTCTAGAGAAGTTTAACCGGAGCTGACCAAACTTTAAATATTCCTACTTTAAAGGAATATTGGCTTTTGAATTAAAATATTTGACCCCAATCAAATCCAAAACTAAAACTAAACCAAAATGAAAAGATAAACGTTCTCCACGGGTCACAAAGAATAACTGGAGACGATGTCTCGCAAAACGTCCACACTACGAAATATTGCATAACATTGTTTAACAATTTTCTGCGATTTTGTTTCAAAAACGTGTTTGTAGAAATGAATTTGTCTCTCGATTGTATCTTGACATTGTCTAGATCAGTGGTTCCCAACCTTTTGTGGCCCATCGCCCCTTTCTGGAGGTTGACTAACACCTATCGCCCCCTTTTCATTTTCATTGTATGCCTAATTTTAATTTGAAGTAAAGTGTAAATAATAAAGCAGTTGTGTTATTTTAAACAATTTTATTACCGTATATAAAAAAACCAAAGCAGTTTTATCCGGTCACTCTTAAATAAAATAGAAAAAAATTAAAATGTACATTTTTTACAGATTTTTTTGAAGAACAAAGAAGTGAAATAATTATTGTGACTAAGATCATTGAAGTACATTTAAAAAACAGGAGTACATATTTTCATTTTTAAATTGGAATCTGGAAAAATTAAGAAAGTTGACAGTTGAAATTTGAAAAAATAAATGAAAGTTTGAAAACTTTGTTATTGTTTTATTTTACCTTTTCAATGGCTGCCTTGTGCTTGGTGGATTTTAGTTAAAGCTTCAATATCCGGCTTTATGTTCGTCAAGTTCAGGCGCAAGTCTCCTTTGAGGCAAATGTCCAACTTATTTCTTTGTTTTGTGAGGAGCTGGACAACAGAACTAAATCCTTTTTCAACTAAATATGTTGACGGGAACGAGATGAGAAGTGGTTCAATTTTTCCCCATAGATGTGGATAAGTGTCCAAAAGCTTCACCCAGGCTAACTCGTAACCGCTCTGCTTGAAAATGATTTTCGCCTCACAGTCATACTTCAGATCTAGAAACTCCGTCTGCAAAGAGTTATCAAGCTTATCCACAGCTTCAAACGAGAATGGATCTAGAATCCAATCAGGAATTTGTAACTTAGTCAAATCTACAAATCTTGATTCCATGTCAGTTTTTAACTGGTCAAGGTGATCAGTAAAAATTAGGATTTTGTCTTCTGGGAGTTCAGGAGTCTCGTTATCTGACACTGAACACTTTTTAAGGGTCGGAAACTGAATCAGCTCTTTACGGCCAATATTTACCATGTGAATATCAAACTTGGCGATGAATGATGAAATAATTCCTTTGGCCTTGATAAGGTTCATATTGTTTCCTTGAAGCCTTATATTGACTTCATTCATTTTTTCAAAAATATCTGTGAGATACGCAAGTTCCAACTTGCTATGCTTCAAATTCTCACTTAAAAGAGGATCAGACTTGTCGAGAAACTCAGTAATCCTGTCAAATAATTCGAAGAAACGGCGCAAACAGTTTCCTTTGGAAAGCCACCTCACTGCCGTATGTAGAAGCAAGCGTTCGAATTCCTCATCATTTTCATGGCAAAGTTTTCGGAACAGACGGTCATTGAGGGAATTAGCTTTGATCTTATTGACACCAGTAATAACCAGTTGTAGGGTTTCATGCAGGACACCACTCAATTTTTTCGCAGCTAAGTGTTGACGATGAATCACACAGTGAATAGTGATGACCTCTGGCACTTGTTTCTTAAGGTGGGCTAGAAACCCAGCATGACGACCTGACATGGCAGGAGCACCGTCTGTTGCGCAAGCGCTCACGTTTGTTAGGGGAATCGCTTTTTCCTCAAAATAATCTTGCACCACTTTAAAAATCGACGATCCCTTCGTATCAGTGATCAAAGTTTTAGCAAACAACATTTCATCGGTAATTTCCTTTTGTTCATTGATAAACCTCACATAAGCTAATAAAATTGCTTTGTTATCAATCACAGTTGATTCATCAATCTGCAATGCAAATTTACTTTTTTCAACAAATTCGTGAGTTTGGATTCAACGTCCGTGGCCATTTCGTCAATTCGCCTGGAAACAGTATTGTTGCTCAAAGGAATCGATTGACTTATCTTATTACTAGGGCCCTCGCCTACCATGATTTCAACAATTTTTTTGATAGCCGGTAAAACAAGAGTTTCGCCAATTGTGTGAGGTTTACCACATTTAGCGATCAATAAAGACACCTCGTAAGAAGCAAGAAGACCTTTGTCAAGATCGATTGTTCGTTTTTTAAATAATTCA
Organism: Forficula auricularia; assembly: GCA_024734495.1. Classification (NCBI taxonomy): domain Eukaryota; kingdom Metazoa; phylum Arthropoda; class Insecta; order Dermaptera; family Forficulidae; genus Forficula; species Forficula auricularia. The sequence continues at coordinate 411,610 of JALMQS010000746.1, forward strand.
CTCACATTAGGACGTTTAGCAGCTTTAGCTTTGAGGTGTTGAAAATAACTAAGTTCTTTACTCTCTTTATCACTGTGTACTCTTGATAAATGATCTTTCATTCGCGAAGGCTTCATGGCTTCATTACTAGTAAATGTTTTATCGCACAAAAGACAATGTGGAAACTGCACATTTTGCGGTGACGCGATAAAACCGAATTTTAAATACTCAGCTGAGTATTGACGACACTTCTTCTTTGAATCCATAGTGCATGAACTTCTACTGACTTAAAAACTGACTTGCTTGTGTCTTGAAAATTGATGGACTTTTTGAGTGGAAATTCCCCAAAACCTTCTTATTGGTTGATCCTTAATTATGGGGCGTTCAAAATATTAAATACTTGCCTATTTTCTAGAAATTACTCTCTTGGAAATTCCTACGCAGAGTCGAAATTTAGAAAAACCCCAATCAATGAATTTATTATTGACATCTGGTGTTTCATTCAGTTAAAAAGCCTTCCGACAGGACTTAATCTCATAACCCAAAATATGACAAACATAAATTCAATTTATTGAGGTTCAAAAAGTGTGAATTGTAAAGTCCCACCATCCTATTGCCAAATAAGGCACATTCCAGCATCAAAGGACATGCCGCTAGCTACTGAAATATTACCATTAAAAACAATTATATTATTATCAAGAAAAAAATACTCTAAGTGCCGCGTTAACAACAGTATGTTTCTTTGTAATTTATTAGAAATTTAAATATTTTTTATAAAAAATATTAATATAACATTATTTATATTTCAGAATGAAAATTAAATTTAACAACTCGCAAGAGAAGGATTCCATTCTTTGCACCTGAGGGTATTTTAATATTTCCCCCTTTGAATACTTATCGCCCCCAATCGCCCCCTTGATAACCTAAGTTGCCCCCAGGTTGGGAACCACTGGTCTAGATACAGAACTCGCTCGACTTTGTATTCAAGTGTATACAAATTCTCCCTTTTCTTTTAGGAATTACTAGAACTAATACTGACTTATGGATTTTTCACCATCCTGCATCAATTTTCATCATTGAGTATAGAGTCCTAAGACTGGTTTGACGAAATCACATACCTCCTCACAAATCTAATTGATGCCAACTCTTTCACTTCTCCAAAGTCCCACATTCCATATCTATAAATATCTTGGGGGAGATAGGTACTCCATTCAAGGTATTCCCATTACCCTTTCTTTCTCAGTTCGTTCTCTAAGATATCTTTTAGCAATCATGCGTGACTGAAAGTGTGTTCTCTCATTTGGGCTTTTTTTAATGAAATCGAATGCAAGAAGGGGCGCACTACTAAAATGCCTAGAAAAACCCTTGCATTACAGAAGAGAAGAGAAAGTTGATCAAGTGAGAGGGTGGAGGCGTAGGGGTTTGTGCACCCGAGTTTTGAAGGTTTTAGGATTATAAGTGCTGGTAGAGAGCTCCAGCTCCTTGAAGTCATGCGGTCAAACCTATTGGCAAATGAAGTGGACCGGTACTTTCCCAATTTAACTGAGAAAGAGTGTTGGGAATCGGCAAAACGCGTGCCTCACGCAAAGCATGCTTTTTGGGGAATTACTGATTTTAACTCATCAGAGCACCTGCCGTGATAGTATCTATAAAATAGGGAAAGCGCGGAAACACTTCTTCGACGAGCTAGCTTGTCGAGGGAGTGAGGATAGAATAGTCAATTAGACTGACAGCTCGTTTGTGAATTGCATCCAGGACTCTTCTCTTCTTCAGATTCTATATAAACCCAAAAAGTAATTTCAAGGATCAGTTCTGAAATAACCTCCACACTGTGTAAACTAATTACTGCTATACATAAATATATAATAAATATACATAGGTATATATAATGAATGTAAAAGTATCGTTTTATTTTTTTTAATCATCTCTCATATTCAAATATTTGAGAAGCTTTATTCTTCTTAACTCGGAATATTTATTTATTTTTATTTATTTATTTATATATTTTTTTAAGTATTTGTGGTTACAAAAAAGTCTTTAAAAATATTAAATTCCCAAGTAGCAGTAAGGGTTAGAGAAAAGAGTTGCGGATGTAGGGAATTGAGGAGTCGGTAAGGGTGGGTGAGGGCAGTTGAGTTTTATTCGTTTTCTAGAGAGAAAACAAACAACGCAAAGACCCAACCAACTTCCCTCTCCCTCTTCCACCAAAATTATTTAAAATTTCAGACATGTATGTATAGAGCAAAAGGGCCGGACCGTGGCCGAGGAGGAGGAGGAGGGTGTGCTTTAAAAATGTATATTTTCTTTTGCTTGGCAGAATTAATGTCTACACACATAGATGTTCGTTCCAACCACCCCCTTCAACTAATGACACAACCGTCAACAGACGCATAATTTTTTTCTTTTTTTCCTCCTCCAGCCAGCAGTCAGCGTTTGGGGGATGGTCGGGAATGCGTGGGCCTCAACCAAAAAAGAGGGTTGGATATTATATTATATATATATGTGAATGCCTTCGCGAACGCACCCTTAACTTTTTTTTATATTTTTAAATGGCTTAATTAATAAAGATAATGTCTTGTATTCATGATTAGACTACAGACACCCCAATCCACCCAACTACAGCTCTGTGGAGAGAAAGAGAAAAGAATATATATTTTTTTTATTATTGGTGGGAGAGCTTGAAATGGCCTGAGAGGAATGGATAATGAATTTGAATGGACCAATATAATAATGAATAAAAGAAGAATTTTTAATTATTATTTCCATTGAAATGATAGCATAGGGAGAAAGTTTTTTTTGAACTCAAGAGAAAAATAGGTGGGGTGAGTTAAGGGAGAGTGACTGGTAACTATCCAGTGAGAGTGGGTTTTATTATAATTAATAATTAAGAAATCCATTTAAATATTAAAATGCCATCGTTTTTAAAGATCCAATACAGAAGGAGAAATGAAGAGTATAAGATTAACTACCAGTGAAATAAAAAAATATTTAATTACGGTACTAAGTTATTAAGAACATTAAGGCTGAATTTACCATAATTTTCTTTTGTATCTCCCCCAGTTTTTGTCTTTTAACTTCTCACTGGAATTAAGTACAGTAGAGCGTCGATAATCCGATCGAGAAAAATCCGGACCGTCGATAATCCGGATTCAATTCTGGTGAAAAATAAAGTATAAATTGTAGAGTATTATGTAAATACATATTATGTATGTACATCTAAATATTGTACATAATTTACAATAAAAAAAATTCGAGACTTCGAATTATCAAATGGAAAGAAAAAAAACTCGAATTATTAAGAGTTTTTATTATATTTTTGAAAATATCTATAAGCTTATATTCTTATATATATTTTATATATTCTTCTTCGAGTGCCATACCCGAAACGGGTGTCGGCGCCCCTCCACATATACCTGTGCTGAGTCTGTTTAGTTATTTTTACACAGATATACGGGACCTACTTTTTAACGCCGGTTCCGAACGGCTAATTTGGAGAGGTGACTAGGCAATTATACTCTTGGCAGGTTGCCATTACTTTCCAAGAGGAGGTGACTGCAAATATCTATCTGCCGTGACTCGGTCTCGAACCAGCGATCTTCGAGTCAGGCTCTTAATCAATTTATTTCCAAACACTTTGTCATTCAATTTTTTCTTGTTATTTAGAATACATATTAAGTGGAAATCGTTTAACGCGAAAACGCTTAACATGAAAAATCGGTTAACACGAAATAATAATGAGGTCCCTACAAAATATTAGATATTTTCATAATTTTTTTTCTTTTAACACGAAACAAAAATCGCTTAGCACGAAAAGATTTGAATGAACAAAATATGTTATGTGTGATCCATGGATGCTGTGGATACGGCGCATCCTTAAAATTCTACACATTTTGATTAGACGTTAAAAAAAGGAAGAGTTTATCAATTAATCGGAATCTTTTTTTTTGCTTAGAAAACAGGAAGATGCTATTGATGACATACCTAAGTATGGAGCATAGCCATGTCTAGATGTGAATGAAACCTGGACGATTGGAGAAGCTGAGAGAAAAAAAGTGGAAGCTTTCGAAATGTGGTGCTACAGAAGACTGATGAATTTCAAATGGATGGATAGAATTACAAATGAAGAAGTTCTTGGAAGAATCGGAGAAAAAAGAACCTTATGGAAGAGTCTGAGGATTTTTTATTTTATACTGGTTAGTGCATTTTATTATTTTGATTTTTTATTTTTTTGAAGTAGGTTATTTTTCTAAAAATTATTTTTATCATAAACTAGCTGTGAGGCCCGCCTTCGGCGGGCCCCTTACATTAGTAGGGGCTTTGCCCCCTGGACCCCCACGCAACTTGTTTATTGAAGTTTTATTAGTACTGTTATTCTATAATAAAGTCTTGAATAGATATATTTGAAGATTCTATTTTACTGGCCCAAATGTATATTGTTCTATTATGATTGTTGCTAAATTTGTTGGGGGGGGGGGGTGCAAAATATAAATTTTTCTTAGCCCGGCCCTGTTTATACCTTTAACTTATATGTATACTATATACCTCTACATGTATATTGTTCTATTATGATTGTTGCTAAATTTGTTGGGGGGGGGGCGCAAAAATATAAATTTTCTCTTAGCCCGGCCCTGTTTATACCTTTAACTTATATGTATACTATATACCTCTACATGTATATTGTTCTATTATGATTGTTGCTAAATTTGTTGGGGGGGGGGGCGCAAAAATATAAATTTTCTCTAGCCCGGCCCTGTTTATACCTTTAACTTATATGTATACTATATACCTCTACATGTATATTGTTCTATTATGATTGTTGCTAAATTTGCTGGGGGGGGGGCGCAAAAATATAAATTTTCTCTTAGCCCGGCCCTGTTTATACCTTTAACTTATATGTATACTATATACCTCTACATGTATATTGTTCTATTATGATTGTTGCTAAATTTGCTGGGGGGGGGGGGCGCAAAAATATAAATTTTCTCTTAGCCCGGCCCTGTTTATACCTTTAACTTATATGTATACTATATACCTCTACATGTATATTGTTCTATTATGATTGTTGCTAAATTTGCTGGGGGGGGGCGCAAAAATATAAATTTTCTCTTAGCCCGGCCCTGTTTATACCTTTAACTTATATGTATACTATATACCTCTACATGTATATTGTTCTATTATGATTGTTGCTAAATTAGCTGGGGGGGGGGCGCAAAAATATAAATTTTCTCTTAGCCCGGCCCTGTTTATACCTTTAACTTATATGTATACTATATACCTCTACATGTATATTGTTCTATTATGATTGTTGCTAAATTTGCTGGGGGGGGGGCGCAAAAATATAAATTTTCTCTTAGCCCGGCCCTGTTTATACCTTTAACTTATATGTATACTATATACCTCTACATGTATATTGTTCTATTATGATTGTTGCTAAATTAGCTGGGGGGGGGGCGCAAAAATATAAATTTTCTCTTAGCCCGGCCCTGTTTATACCTTTAACTTATATGTATACTATATACCTCTACATGTATATTGTTCTATTATGATTGTTGCTAAATTTGCTGGGGGGGGGGGGCGCAAAAATATTTCATGCTTGTAGTAAAATTTTCTCTTAGCCCGGCCCTGTTTATACCTTTAACTTATATGTATACTATATACCTCTACATGTATATTGTTCTATTATGATTGTTGCTAAATTTGCTGGGGGGGGGGGGGCGCAAAAATATTTCATGCTTGTAGTAAAATTTTCTCTTAGCCCGGCCCTGTTTATACCTTTAACTTATATGTATACTATATTGCTATACATTTATAACGTGTGTCATTTTTTTATGAGTAATCTCTCTATGATATTTTCAAACTTTAAAAAAAAGAAAATGAAAAAAAAATGCTAACTTCCTTTGTGAAGAGGGGTTCTTTGTTTGTCGACCTGACCATTTTAACCTTTTTCATTATTTCATGACCCTTTTAGAGCTTTGAATAAAATTTATGGCCTTTAAATAAAATTCAAAAATGAAATTAATTTTAAATTGATGAAACTATATCATCATCATCCTATAGACTGTGATAAATATGTGTTCAAAATTTCATCTCAATCGGATAAACGGTGTCGAAGTTCATTGAACCAACCAACCAACGAACACAGATTGATTTTTATATATATAGATATCTCTCTATGATATTTTCAAACTTTAAAAAAAAGAAAATGAAAAAAAAATGCTAACTTCCTTTGTGAAGAGGGTTCTTTGTTTGTCGACCTGACCATTTTAACCTTTTTTCATTATTTCATGACCCTTTTAGAGCTTTGAATAAAATTTATGGCCTTTAAATAAAATTCAAAAATGAAATTAATTTTAAATTGATGAAACTATATCATCATCATCCTATAGACTGTGATAAATATGTGTTCAAAATTTCATCTCAATCGGATAAACGGTTTCGAAGTTCATTGGAACCAACCAACCAACGAACACAGATTGATTTTTATATATATACTAGCTGTGAGGCCCGCCTTCGGCGGGCCCTTGCTAGCCAGGGGGCTTTGCCCCCTGGACCCCCACGCAACTTGTTTATTGAAGTTTTATTAGTACTGTTATTCTATAATAAAGTCTTGAATAGATATAATTGAAGATTATATTTTACTGGCCCGTAATTTTAAAATTTAAATGAAAAACAACAAAAGATAATACAAATATTTAATTTTTTTATTAAAATTGACCTTGTCCAAAGGAACATTTGGTCACCAAAAATTTGTCAAAATGTATAAAAAACTCACTCTTTATTAATGAGGAAATAAAAACTTACTTAATACAAAAATAATTAAAGAAGACATGAGTATTATATGAACATAATATATATATATATATATATAAAATAATAATAACATAACATAAAAAATAAAAAAAGACAAAGAGAAAGAAATAGGTTGGAGTATTATATGAACATAATATATATATATAAAAAATACTAATAACATAACATAAAAAATAAAAAAAGACAAAGAGAAAGAAATAGGTTGTCCTCTGATATCTAATGAAGTGCAAAACAATAATTTTATTTTTTATAGCTGAGATGCCCGGTTCGACTTCACCCCCTGGACCCTCGCAGCAAATTTATTGAACAGATTGTGAATCACAATTCATTATGTCGACATTCATTGGTGTTTTCATGAGTTTATCGTAACGCTTGGTAATGAACGATATTTTTTGTCTTTCCGCCTGGAGAATAAACGAATAGCGCCGATGGTTTACCTACTCTCGAGCACCCCACGTACAGCTGCCCATGGGAAAAACACGGAAATTCAAGGTTTATTCCACACACTTCCAACGATTGACCTTGCGATTTATTAATCGTCATAGCGAATGCAAGGCGAACCGGAAACTGGACACGCTTAAATTGAAAGGGCAAGTCGGGTGGAATCATTGGTATTCTTGGAATTAGAACATCCTCGCCTTTGAACTTTCCTATGATTATCGTTGCTTCAATCACGTTGTCCATCAGCGTCTTAACAGCGAGTCTAGTTCCATTGCATAATTTCGGTTGATTCAGATTCCGTAACATCATTATGACCGAGCCGACTTTGAGCTGCAAATTGTGCGGCGGCAATCCTGACAAATCTAATGAATTAAGGAATTCAATTGGATAATTGACGACTTGATCTGGATCGGTAATTGAATCGATCGATTTATATGAATGCAATTCACCAGAGATTTGACTTTGAATTTTTATGTTCAAATCGGCAACGTCAATATTTTTTGCAGCCAAAATGGCTCGTTTGCTCAACCAAACATGGTTTTTGAAATTTTCTACAATATTCGGGAACACTTTCGTGATCAATTCTTCTTTTGACGTTGTGAATTGACAAAAATTAGGTGGAAACGAAATGAGCCCAGTAGAATCGTCAACTATACACGTCAACATCTTATAGTTACATTGCTCTGTCAAAACGTTGTCTTCCTATTGGTCGGTGTTTAGGCGGGGATTACAATCTGCTGTTGTGTCTGTGTTGTTGCGGGGAATTAAATAAAAATTTAGGGCCGTTGAATAAAAGTGAAATTGAAATTCATTTTAAATAGATGATACTATATCAGGTACATCCGCGGGAGTGTGATAAATATGTGTTCAAAATTACATATCAATCGCATAAACGGCGTAGAAGCGCATTATATAGATATAGATAGATAGATAGGTAGGGGTAGGGGGGGGCGCAAAACACAAAGAAGTTAGTCCTGAACAAACCTAACAAAAAAGGTCTAATACTTATAAAAAAAAATGGCACCTTTCATCTCAATCGGATAAACGGTGTCGAAGTCCATTGAACTAAATTTGCTGGGTGGGGGGGGGGCGCAAAAATATTTCATGCTTGTAGTAAAATTTTCTCTTTGTCCGGCCCTGTTTATACCTTTAACTTATATGTATACTATATACCTATACATGCATATTGTTCTATTATGATTGCTGCTAAATTTGCTGGGTGGGGGGGGGGCGCAAAAAATATTTCATGCTTGTAGTAAAATTTTCTCTTTGTCCGGCCCTGTTTATACCTTTAACTTATATGTATACTATATACCTATACATGCATATTGTTCTATTATGATTGCTGCTAAATTTGCTGGGTGGGGGGGGCGCAAAAATATTTCATGCTTGTAGTAAAATTTTCTCTTTGTCCGGCCCTGTTTATACCTTTAACTTATATGTATACTATATACCTATACATGTATATTGTTCTATTATGATTGTTGCCAAATTTGCTGGGGGGGGGGGCGCAAAAATATTTCATGCTTGTAGTAAAATTTTCTCTTAGTCCGTCCCTGTTTATACCTTTAACTTGAATGTATACAATCTTTAAAGAATTTGGTGTCGGTTCTAGGGGAAACATTTTTCATTTCTTCGATAAAAATTCTTGGTAGGTTTCACATTAAGATATAAAAAATAAAACGAATTTATTTTTGGAGAATCTTTAATCTCGATATATATATTTCGGGTGACTAACCTAATGTGAAATCTACTAAGAATTTTTATCCAATAATTTTAAAAAATGTTTCACCAAGTACTTACACCAATTTCCTTAAAAACTATTTTTCATTTCATAAAAGGTATATGTTTGGCACCGACTTAAAAAAGTAATTTCATGTTAATATTTCGACGTTTAGTTGTAACTAAATAAGATAATAATTATTTTATACCTTTTAGTGTATTTTATTTGTTGCGTTTAATTTTTTGAAGTCGGTTTTATTTTTTTCTTAAAATTTTTTATTTTTCTCTTTTTAGTGATGTTATTAATAGTGATCATATCATCAGAACTTGACCAAATTAATATTGAACAATCCCTAAGATACCCCCTTTCCAATAAAAAAAGAATCATCGAAATCGGTTCATAAACAAAGAAGTTAGTCCTGAACAAACCTAACAAAAAAGGTCTAATACCTATAAAAAAAATGGCACCAATCGGAAGGTAGACTGGACCCAATGCAAAAAAATTTCAAAATCGGTCCACAATTGGCGGAGATATGAGGTAACATAGGCACAAAAAAAAATCAGTCGAATAGAGATGAACCTCCTCCTTTTTTGAAGTCGGTTAAAAAGAAAACTAAATATAAAATTGGAAACAAATGTATAAGTGAAGTTCATTTGGGAAGAACGTACATGGTAGGGGGAAAGAATGCAGTATTGGTTATTGTATTAATAGACAAATGCACAAAGGGGCTTAACTAAAGGCTTAGAATTATACCTGGACTTTGATGAAAAAAAAGGCTAACTTCCTTTGTGAAGAGGGGTTTTTTATTGTTTGCCGGCGTGACCATTTTTAACCTTTTTTGACCCCTTTAGACCTTTGAATAAAATTTATGGCCTTTGAATAAAATTGAAAAATGAAATTAATTTTAAATTGATGAAACTATATCAGGTAGATCCGCGGTAGTGTGATAATATGTGTTCAAAATTTCATCTCAATCGGATAAACGGTGTCGAAGTCCATTGGAGCCAACCAACCAACGAACACAGATTGATTTTTATATATATAGATATCTCTCTATGATATTTTCAAACTTTAAAAAAAAAGAAAATGAAAAAAATGCTAACTTCCTTTGTGAAGAGGGTTCTTTGTTTGTCGACCTGACCATTTTAACCTTTTTCATTATTTCATGACCCTTTTAGAGCTTTGAATAAAATTTATGGCCTTTAAATAAAATTCAAAAATGAAATTAATTTTAAATTGATGAAACTATATCATCATCATCCTATAGACTGTGATAAATATGTGTTCAAAATTTCATCTCAATCGGATAAACGGTGTCGAAGTTCATTGAACCAACCAACCAACGAACACAGATTGATTTTTATATATATAGATAGATATATCTCTCTATGATATTTTCAAACTTTAAAAAAAAAGAAAATGAAAAAAAAATGCTAACTTCCTTTGTGAAGAGGGGTTCTTTGTTTGTCGACCTGACCATTTTAACCTTTTTCATTATTTCATGACCCTTTTAGAGCTTTGAATAAAATTTATGGCCTTTAAATAAAATTCAAAAATGAAATTAATTTTAAATTGATGAAACTATATCATCATCATCCTATAGACTGTGATAAATATGTGTTCAAAATTTCATCTCAATCGGATAAACGGTGTCGAAGTTCATTGAACCAACCAACCAACGAACACAGATTGATTTTTATATATATAGATATACATATAAGGTCGACTTCGAAATTTTAGGACGGTCTTTAAATTTTCAAATTCGTTATTTCAAATATTTCTATAAAAAACATTTTTTGTTTTGAAAAGTACCTATATTGGTTCTCGAAATGAAATAAAATTGTTGCATAGTTTCAGGGGTAAATTAAAATGAATGATTTTTCTGAAAAGAGTACGGATAGAAGGTTTGAATTCCCTGCCTGGTAGGTATATCGTCCATTTCAAGGATGTCAAAGACAACTTCAGACGAGTTTTAGTCGAATAAAAATTGTTCTCGCTGAGGAACTATTAAAATATTAATAATACAAAAGAGGAATAAATAAAAATGATTCGAGAATTTCTGAACTAATCCATTTCTATGAACTTTCAATAAATAAGATCGAAAATAACTAAGGGTGCTAGAGACAAGTCATAGCTTGCCTATAGCAATAGAATTAGGAGAAATTTAAGATTTTCTTATAGGACAGGCTGATTCATTGTGGAAGATGGTCGATTTCCATCTCAGAAACAGTGGAGTTACAAGATTTAAATTTCCTCACTCACACAAAGCAGTATACGTTTGGGGCGAAGGTTCTAAAATATATTTTTTTAATTTAATTTGAAAGATAACGTATTTGATGAAATTTGCAAAAAAAACGAAGATGAAAATAAAATTTCAAAAAAATGAAAAGGTACTTTTTTGGAAAGCATCCACTGGTTGAAAAGTCACCAACCGCCACTGATACATACATATGTACATGTATAAAATATATAATACGTAATTTCAAACGTAGTGTATCTAATATGTTGTACTCTAATAATTGTAATTTTGGTGAATTTACATATTTTTTTATGAAATCCAATATGTTTAACACGGAATTCTTTTAACGCGAAGAAATATTTTGGTCCCCTCAGTTTCGTGTTAAGCGATTTTCACTGTATATAACAATCAGAATACATTTACTTATATAATACCAATATTTGTTTAGAGTAGCAATGGAACCCGACAGACCAACTGTACCTACACTTTCAACTTGATGGTTGGTCTGTCGGTTTCATTGCTACTCTAAATAAATATTGGTGTTATTTAAGTATGAATTCTGATTGTTATATCTATATGTATTCTAAATGGAAAGAAAAAATTGAATGACAAAGTGTTGGAAAATAATTTGATCAAGAGCCTGATGAAGCTACAATAAATTCGCTAAACATTGTGATTGGTCGTATGATTTAACACAGTGTTTAAGTGTTTTTCCTCTGATTTGTTATATCCTTATATCTAATCAAATCTTATTATAATTCGTCTCCAAGTTAGACGGTCGCTTGTGGTTTACTTAAGATTTTATTCAATCGCTCCCCGAGGATATTTTGATAAAATTTTATCAGAAGTACATCCAAAAAATGCTACATCTTCAATATATTATAAAAATGTTAACAAACGAACAAACAAAAAATTCATTCATTCATTAAGAATAATTATATTATTATTTTTATTTCAATCTCTATTTATTCTTTTCCAAGGTTTTATTTCTACCCTTGGTCGTCTCTTTTTGTCTTTCTATCTAATTATGCGTTACGTCATTAAAGGGTTATTCGTGTTGGATGAAAGGAGAGAGGGAAGCGCAGGAGGGTCTGTGCAGACATTAATTCTGCCAAGCAAAAGAAAATATACATTTTTAACCCCCCCCCCCCCCACCTTCATTCCACTAACACTCGACCCTTTGGACAGACACACACATCGTCTATTTATTATATCTCATACATGTCTGAAATTTTAAATAATATTCGAGAGAAACAGTAACACGAGGAGGAGAGTGAGGGGGCGGTATTAAATCTACGTTGTTGGATTTCTTTGGGGTTGTTTGTTCATTTCTGCCCCTGCTCTTCTACAACTCTAATTCTACCAGCTTCGGTCACTCATTCAAGGCCTTTATATATACGAGCTGTTACAGACGGGTGGCCTTGGCGGGCGGCGTCTCGGAATGGGTATCCAAAATTGATTCCCTCCCAAAAATACTCTGGGTTCAAATTGTATATCAAATGTATTTTTGAATTATCATAATAGATCATGGGAAAAACAACAAACATCAAAAAATATTCCTAAATAATTTGGGATATAAAATTTTAATTTTTCGCCCCTTCACTCATTTTGTGTAGTTAAAGAGGAGTTTCGGCTGACACTATCACGCCATCATCGTTCCTCAGTTTTTCAATAATTTTTCAATTGTTGAAATCACAAAGCAAATAAATATCTCACCATTCCTAATAGTTATTGCACTTATCAAATATCAATTCATTTTGCATATTTTTAGCATCGTTTGAGGTTTAGAGGTCTAATTTTTAACAATTCTTAGATCAGTTTTTAGATATTTATTTGTATAATTTTTTAAAACAAAATTCTAGTAGAAATTATTTCTTTAATTTTGTAGCAATAACCAAAAAATCCAAATTTTTAAAAAAATAATTGACATGAATATTCAAATTACTGAATTTTATTTGACTATCTTAATCCGATCATTCGATATTAATTTTTATTGAACAATCTTAAATATACATAGTGATACGGAGGGTATTTATTAATAGGAACTCATTTGTTTATTTTCATGCCCCGAACTAGTTTCTGAAGTCTGGCTTATTACCTTAGGTAACACCTTGTACAATTAAGCCAATAGTACATTCATAGGATATAAAATTTTGCACATTTCTCTTTAGGGAGTTGAAAATATAAAAATACTTTGGTTCAGACCAAACAAAAGTTTAGAATTTCAATATTTTGCCCCCTCTTTTGCTCCCATCATGTGTTTATTATAATGAGTGTTTTTTCAGCAATTTTACATTATTCGAAAGATAGATAGATAGATTTTATTTTGCTCTGAGAATAAAATTCTCATGGAACATAACAGAAACAAATTATATTACATTAAAAAAAAAGATCTGCTTACAATTATTCAATTCAACTCTAGAGAGTACAAAAACAATTTCATTTAACATTTAAAAATAAAAAAGAAAAAAATTATTGAAATTAATTGACAAAAGAAATCGAAATACAAAAAAAATATATATATATCACAAAATGATCTGCATGAACAAAATAAATTTAAAATACAACAACTCAGCCTCACTCCACCCATCAACCAGCCTTCTGCTGACTCATTAATAGATCGAAATACCTTGCCTTAAAAGCGCCGAGAGACTTCGCCCCTCTCACACTTGCTGGAATTTTATTCCAGAGCTTTGCGGAATAAACAGAAAATGACCTAGCATAGGATGATGTCCTATGTATTGGAATTTGGAGGTCCAGACCATACGTCCGCAAAGCTCTGGAACTTACAGATGTTTTAAACAGAAATTTATTAAATAAGTAATCAAGGGACTTGCTCTCAAACAGATTGAATAGAAAAATTCCAAAAATGTAATCTCTCTTCTTTGGAAGCTTTAACCATCCCAGTTTATTGTAGTAGGGTGTAATATGTTCATCAAGAGGGACATCAAAAATAAACCTAATACAGCTGTTCATCAATCTTTCAAGCTTAGTATTTGATTCCTGATTTAAACTATTATAAACAAGGGAACAGTAGTCAATCAGAGGAGCGACCAAAGAATTTATAAGAAGTTTTCTGATGGGTACGGGCAGACAATCCTTGGATTTTTTAAATTGATAAAGGGATTTAAAAACTTTATTTGATATGCCAACAGCATTGTCTCTCCATGAGAGAGTTTGATCAAACTCTACGCCCAAGTTTCTTACAGTATCCGAAAACTCGATGACACTTCCATACAGGAAGAGGGATGGAAACATAGAAATATTGTTAAGATAAACTCTGGAGCCAAACATGATTGCTTTGGTTTTGCCAATGTTGATATCCAGATTTCAACCCTCAGCCCATCGACAGATTGTATCTATGTCAGAGTTAATTTTGGAAGTGGCAGAATCAATTTTGTCTGGCTTACATGACAAGTATATTTGAAGGTCGTCAGCAAAAACATGATAGTTTGAAAAAGCAATATGCTGACCAATATCTGAGATATAGAGAGGGGGTGTAACAAATTTGGTCCAGATATAGGTAACAAAAAGATTAGAATTTCAATATTTTGACCCCTCTTTCGCCCTCACGCGATTATTTTGATGAGTTTAATTTTGTAGAAATAAATCCACAGTATTCTTAAGACTTCCCACCTCAGAACAAACCATTTCACATGGTTCGATTCCGTGTTCTTTGGAAACCGGTGGTTAGAATATACCAAGGCTTTTGGAATTACCCATGCATATTTTTATTTAATATCAATAAATATTTGCTGCTGGAATGTAGATTACGTAGATAAGAAAAATTCAGAAAATCAGTAAAAATAGTGTAAATCAGTGAAAATGAGGAGCTCATGAGCTCTGTTGTTGCTAATGAGATGATATTTCGCACACAAGTTTGTATTGATAAGAATAGGTTTCACTTTTTCTAGTTCAAACCATAGACAAACGAAAAATTGTCATATTACCAAAATTTTAATATAATATTCACTGATGTTCACTGATGGAATATAGAATGAATTTTAGGAATGTGATCTTCAATCTCAATTTCAAGAGTATATCAGTAAAAATTCATTGTATTGTGATTATTATTATTATGAATACTAAAAAATTCAAGAGTGGATATCCATTTCCTCTTGATTATTATTCCATTTTTTGTCAATAATCTTATTTTTCTTAAATAATTAATTCATTAAGGGTGTTATACTAAAATATATTTGCAAAAAATTAAATTCAAAATGGAAATTAAATCTCTTTGTAGTATATATATATATATATATATGTATATGTAAAGAGAAGGAGAGTCGGGTGAATTAATATTCTATTGGGTCGGAGAGAGAGTTGATTATTAGCAAGTCAAATGGCTTTTGAAGGGAATGAATTTGAACTTGTATTATAGGAAAAGCTTTTCAGGGAGGTGCAGGGTTGGGTGTAGGGATTGATATATATATATATATTATATATATACATATAGAGATATAGATGACTCTGACGTCGTCGTCGTCGTTCGTTGCCTTTCCATTTTGCCAATCTCTCTCTCCTGCTTTTAGATATGGGGTCAAATTTCGGAGATTATATTATTCAATATATACATATATATATATATATATATAGATATAGTATATAAATATTATAAAAATATATACATATATATAAGCAAAGTATTGATTACACTAGAACATTTCCAATTTTTTATATTTTATTTATTTATTTAATTTTTTTACTTTATCCATAGCGAAGCATTCTAAGCTCTATTGCTTATCGTGATTAAAAATCACTGAACAATAGGTATATAAAATAAGAAAATCCAATGATTTTTGTGTCTGTCCCTGAGTGGTGTGTGGGTGTGTGTGTGTATGGTACAAAATGCTTGAATTTTCAAAACGAAGAACTGACAGATGGGGTTTTATAGTTTTAGAACTTCTTGTTAAAATATGCATAAAATCAGAAGAAAATCGTTTTATTATAATAAAGAAAAATATATATGAGGATGAAATAGTTGTAGCGAATAAGTTGAAATATAACATGTTTTAATTAAATACACCACTGCACCAAGTTGCAAATTTCTAGCTCATACTTTAGTCGCTGACGAAAAATTGGCAAATTATTAAAAAAATTGCTTTAATCGAACCATATTTTGAAAAAGTTTCAGTTACAAAATAGCCACATAAAAAAAATAAAAAAATCACTATTTTTGATTTTATCTCGATTCTTCCTTTTCTTCAGCAATGGTTACCAAAAATAACCGAAACGTCAAAAATCCAATTTAGAATTGTTATTCCTCAAGTATTAGATGAGAATAAATCGCTATTTTTGATTTTAAGTCGATTCCTCTATGTCTTCAGCAAAAGTAACGGAAAAGAAAACAACGCAGTTGCTATTGTTACGTATAAAATTCCCTCCCAAATTTTTAGCAATTCACAGAGAAGCCTATCCATTCTTACTTAAGCAAGATTAAATGGGCTATATTAAACCGATCAAATTAATAAATTTTAAAGTATCTTAAAAAAGTACTATCTTACTCTAGAGTAAAGTACATTAAAATATAATTTTGCTAAAAACTTTATTTAACCTTTTTCGTAATCCCCAAAAGGTACTTAATTAGGATATTAAATTTCATCAAAATTGGTTAAGTCATTTTAAAGATATTAATAAAAAGTACTGAAATAAAGTACTAATGTTTGCAGGTCGATATGTACCAAAAACTAATCAGAGCTCCATTTTGTAAAATAATGGTAGTTTTTCAATCGGTTCAACGGTTGGGAAAAAATCGTCGATGAAATAAACGACACATCCATCCATCTATCCATCCATTCATCCGCACGCACTAAATGAAAAAATCGCTTTTTTTGGCCTCTCGACGAGAACCCATGTAATTTTTGACAAAACCGTCACGTGTTAAAATTTAACCTAATGGAATACTACAATTTGTGACTTTAATTGAGACCATGGGTTCCGTAGTCTTTGCCTGAGGACCCTTTGAAGTAGCGCTTGACGCGAGACCGATTACTACAATACTTTACTCATACTTCACAATGAATAAAGTAAAAAAAATATTATTTTTATATTAATCGTTTGAGTCTTGAAATATGCACGTTTCGCACATAGACTTTGAATGAGAAACAGCAACATTTATATCAAAGAGTAGTGGTTAATGAAAATATCCTTTAGCTATATCATTTGTGGAAAATCGCGAATTTTCTTGTTATTATTTATAATTATTATATTTTTCTCTGTTAATTATTTGAAATGATGAAATATTATATTGTCATCGCAACACTAAAAACTTTAATAAAATCCGCTCAATATTCGACAATAAAATCTACCCAGAAAAAAGGTTAAATAAAATCCTGCAAATACGTATATATTTAAGTGAAAGTAAAAAAGATACATGGACACCAGAGATTTTGAGAAAGGCAGATTTATTATAAATCTCAGCTCAATTTTCTATTGATATAATAAAATAAGTAGTAGTAGAGTAGTATTTGTGATAATCCTATTAGCACTGCGTATTTCTTTCATCCCAATGAATTGGAGCTAAATTGGATGAATATGGACAAGAATAAAGAATAGAATGATTGGTGCTGATTGAGGAGAGGGTCTGTCTTTCTTGCCTATATGGATCAATTTAATCTATTGATATTATGTTATCAACGCTAATCAAAGCCCCTTGATAAGATTATTGTGTTCTGATTGGCTTAAATATCTTCAATTGGCTTCGACTGCGCCATAGATGGGCCTCGTGATCCGATTCAAATTCCCTGTGAAAGGGCAATCCCTTCTCCTTCGCTGGCAAGAGACCAGGGAGTTAAGAGGACGGACTTCACTAGCAGTGGTGACTGATTAGCCGCAATCTCCTTCTGCACTCATATTGGGATTAAAAGAACATTTCAATATAAAATTGAAAGAAAATGAAAAGCTTTATCAAAACTCAATATAATTCGGATTTGTCGATTCTTTTTCAGCAGAATGTTTGATCTAGAATGATGAAACTTGAGAAAGCTGCGCCTAAATCCAAACTTTGTTTTAACCAAATTTCAAATAATAGGTTCATTTTAGAATTCATTTTTTTTTCTGTTTTATCGAATTTTTCACCAAAAAAATTCTGAAGCTAGAAAACCATTTAAATTTATTTAGTTCTTCGTTTTGGGTATATGTTCAAACATTTTGGTAGAAACTTTCTTGAGTTTTCCTTAAAGTATTTGAATTCAGAAAGACACTGACTCAAAAACACATACAAAGAAAAAAATCATACTTGAAAAATAATTTCCCCACGTTTCAGATATTTCAAAACACTATAAAAAAAGTTAAAAAAAAATGTTTCAATGTATTTACTAGACAAGTTGCCCTCTTAGGATTCGCTTGTCTAGTGCAGTATTTCTCAACCTGGGTGCCGAGAGAGATTGTCAAATGTGCCGCGAGGCTTTTTTCATAGGTTTTGTAACTTTAAAATAGTATTTGTAATTACTTATTTTTTTTTTAATATCATTTAACATGAACAATTTTTCATATTCAGGTGTGCCGCAAATCATTCCAGATATTTTTAGTGTGCCGTAAAACCAAAAAATGTTGAGAAACATTGCTCTAATTTTAAAAGTTCCGGTTCAAAAATGCGAAAAAAAATTTTATTGAGATTTTAATGCGAAGTCATAATATAGGCATAAATAAACAATCTATATTTAAGTTGATTATTAATTAATACGGCATATCTAGTGACCCGTGTCTTGGAAAATTTTCACTATTTTTCTTTCATTAGAAGCCAATCGAGGAAAATAACTACAAATGGTGTATTTTTTTTATGTGAAACCCACCTCGCAATTTTACCTAATTTTTATTATTAAAAAATGTTTCACCCTGAACAAACACCTATCTCCTTAAAGTTAAAAAGAGTGTGGATAGAATTATCTAAGTTCTTCCTTTATAGCGAAGGAAATGCAAGTCAAGACCTGTTCAGACTAGTAAAGATTCAATTTTTAATTCCTATTATTCTAGGAATGGCCTTTTGCTCTTGGATTAAAATTATACTCGCTATAGAGAAAGCAAATATTAAATTGAACTTCAACAAAATTCAGACAACAATGTGAAAAAATGCTTGTTCTAACTGGCAAACGTACATATTGGGTCGTGAAAAACTTTTACTTTCTTCTTCATTCTTATAATTCAATAGAAAATTAAATTCATAAAAAGAAATCGTCTTTGAAAGTTTGTTCTGTAGCAAAATTTTTGTATTTTCAATGAGGAGAACTGTTTAGATTTTGGGCTCTCTAAGTCAGTGTTTCTCAACCTGTGTGCCGTGATAGATTGTCAAATGTGCCGCAAGCGTTTTTTACAAATAATTAAAAGTGCATGGGTTTTGTAACTTTGAAATAGTATTTGTAAATACGTTTTTTTTGTATCATACAAATTTTAATTGAAAAGTTTTTATTTTATTTTTTATTTCTCTTTGTGATAGAAATTTTACATTTTTTTATATTCAGATGTGCCGTAAATGATTCCAGATATTTTTAGTGTGCCGTCAACTAAAAAAGGTTGAGAAACACTGGTCTAGTGTATTGAGTAATAAAATATGCAAGACCAAGTAAGAAACATAATGGTTCGATAAGAGTATGAACTTTTGAGAGACGAGTCATGATCTTGCTCCGAGGAAATCATTTACTAATTGAAAAAAATAATATTTAATTATTAATATATAATATGAACCTATGGCCTCGGAAACTCATCAAGATGCCTTCGGACATTCTCGCTAACGTTCGAGTCCTCCCGGCAGCTTTGGACACAATAATAAGCGCTTATAATATTTAGAAAATATTATGTACTAGCTGCAAGGCCCGTCTTCGGCGGCCCTCTTGCTAGCCAGGGGCACGCCCCCTGGACTCCACGCCGCACCACCCCCTGAACTCCCACCCTACTCAGTCTCAGTCCTCACCCCATCCCAATTCCACCCCCGCAGACACCCTCCTCACCCAGTTTTTGCATTTCTAGCCTACTAGTGACCCACCGATTATGTATACAAAATTTGGTTGAGTTTGGCCCAAGAGAAATAATTTTCATTTTTTGACCCTCCCCCCATTTTGGGTGGTTAGTTTTTGCATTTCTAGCTCTAGCTCTAGAGGCCCAGAGATTATGTATATAAAATTTGGTTGAGTTTGCTCCAAGGGCAAGAATTTACATTTTTTCACCCTCTCCCCCTTTTTGGATGTTTTTTGAGGAAATTTTTTAAAGAAAAGTTGTCAGAAATCACATCCTCTACAACTTTGTTTATTATAAAATTTGCCGTTGTGTTAATAGTTTAGGAGTTATTTGATAATTTTCATTCGTGCGCCCCCCAAACTCCCTTCTGGGGTCAAAATATCAAAACGTTATATAGCTATAAACGTAAGTTAGAAGACATCTGATGTAAATATGAAATTTCATAATAATCTCTTCAGCCGTTATTACGTGAATCGTGAGCAACTTTTTGGAAACCACTGAAACAGACATACAGACAGACAGGAATTTTGTTGAGGGTGTTTTCGTTCATATCTTTGCTTGAAACGTGTGCAACCAAAATTTGGCGTGATTTGGAGCAATGTACAGACAAAACATTAATTTTATATATATAGATAGATTGTCGAAACGTTGTGTAATGTGATTAGAATATCTGGGAAAAAAATATTTAATCGAGGTGATTGCCGCCGAAATTATTTTTTGATATT
Organism: Forficula auricularia; assembly: GCA_024734495.1. Lineage (NCBI taxonomy): Eukaryota > Metazoa > Arthropoda > Insecta > Dermaptera > Forficulidae > Forficula > Forficula auricularia. The sequence goes on from JALMQS010000746.1 coordinate 432,479, forward strand.
TGGATGAAATATGTTCCAGGTATTGCAATATGAGCAGGGGTTCCCAAACTTTTCCGAATCGCGGCGCCTTTTTTCAATTAAGATTTTTCCATGGTTTTTCCATGGCTCCCTACCCGAAGTAAAATTACATATAACAAAACAAATACCGTATTTAGTTTCTCTAAACACTCTTGTATTATAATAGATAAAACTATCTTGGGAATTAATAGTTTATTACAGGGGGATCTTTTGTATTCATTTCAAATTTTTTCGAGGTTGTCAAAGTTAAAATTATTTCGCTTATTATTAAAACAAATACTTTAATTAAGTCTCTCTAAATTCTCTTGTATTACAATCGATAACAAATCTTGGGAAATAATAGTTTTTTTCTATGAAAATAAAAAATTCACACCACAGGGGAGACTCTTTAAATTTATTTCAGGTTTTTTTTGAGGGTGTCAAAGTTAATATTTTTTTGCTTTATATCAAAACAAATACCATATTTGGGCCTCACTAAATATTCTTCTATTAGAATCGATAAAAATATCTTGGGAATTAATAGTTTATTTTTCAATGAAAATCAAAAATTGAGACCAAAGGAGGGAGACCCTTTATATTTATTTCAGATTTTTTCGAGGGTGTGAAAACTAAATATCTTTAGTTTATGTATGTATGTCTAATCGTAAGTTATAAAAATGTATAATAAATAAATTTTTAGCTTTTCAATTTGCAGCGCATAGTTTGGGAACTTCTAATTTAGAGTCTTAGGACGATCACCCATTTAGGAACTAAATCAGTTAAATGTTGGTAAGCATCAGGGATAGTACCTAATTTGTTCAGGTCATTTCAACATTGTTGACATTGGCCCAATCTAGATTGCACACTAATATTTCAAACTAATTCTCACTTATCAGCATCAAGATTTGTGCATAACTCCCATCAGGGTAATTGCAGATAGGTGAATGCGTGCAAGTAGATTGATCGGACCATGAGTTGATAAAAACCAACCCTCTTTAATGTAAAATCTATTCAATAAATCAATCGAACAAATGATACTTTTATTTATTGAAAAAAGTGCCAAGTATCTTAAGTAGAGAGCAAAAACGGAAGAGCGGATATTTATGTGTCGACTCGCCCCATTCCTTTTTTTCTTTTCTTGTTTTCCCTCGTTCGTCTTCTGGAATCAATCAGCCCCTTAATGAATCCAACCCTCGCTGGCAATGGCATCAACAACAACACACGAAACAACACGCCAAATGCCAAATGACACATTAAGTGTGGTGCTGGTGAAGGGAGAGGCAGGGTGGTGAAAAAAAGCATCCGCGATGGGAATTTCGATCTCATCTCTAAAGGATGTCTTCGCATTGATATAGGTTGAGTGAGTGGGAAAAAGAGGAAGGAAAAGTTGAAGAATGAGAGTTGAAGGCATTCAAAAGTGAACGACAAATCCCTGGGTAATTAATAACTAGGCAATTTTTGAACTATCATCTCTTGAGTCCAATTTTTAAATAAGAAAAATGATCTGAAATATAAAGAAAATAAATTTCAAGAATTTAATTAATCTAACTCGGCTAAAGAAAAACAGGCATTTCGCTAACTAATTGTAGATATATGAATTGTGATTAGCCTAGATGCAAAATTAATTGGTTGATTGATTTATTATTTATTTATTTATTTTTGTTTATTTTTAAAGTACTTGAATGCAAAAACGACCGTACTAAGAAGTAGCGGAGCACCTATAAGTCTTGACAGACCCTTACATTTTTACATAAGAGAAAAAATGAGGCTAAGGTGAGTGTCTCTCGAGTTTTGAAGGATTGGAGAAGGAAAAATAGAAAATTCCAGTTCCTAGAGTCATGAAGATAAACGTAATATTTGGCAAATCATTTGGATTCCCAATTTGACTCTGAAGGGGTGTTGGGATTCGGCGAATCGCATACTACGCACAAAGCAAGCTTTAGTGGGAATCATAGATTTTATTTCAGTAAAGCATCTAGAAGCTATCAGCTATGAAGCGGGTGGAGGCGCTTTTTCGGTGGGGCGGCAAATAAAGCCAATAAGAGTTGGTTTTTTTGTCTTTATTAAGGCTATAGTTTTTTAATTATTATACATAGTTTATTCATTTATTTTGAAAAAATTGTTCATTTATTTTAGCTTTATTTATGCGCAAGGAATCTGTGTCGACTGGCTAAATGGGCTTTTTTTAGTTTTCGAGACCAAGTGGGTAGAAAAAAATTATTGCTTAAAACAAGAGTGATTTTTTCTTTAAAAATTAGCTTAATTTTATTATTATTATTATTTACTATTTAATTAATCATTTAATTTTAAATTTAGCTTAGTTCATTTTTTGAGTTCTGATTTAATAATTTTAATTTTTTTGAACCATTCCCTACTTACTATATTCAATACTTAGACATCTATATTTAATAAATGTCTTGAAGGAGACAATAAAAGAGTGTTGTCTTCTGGTGGAAAAGTAAATTTTAAATTTATTTATATATCGAGACAGGAATTGATGTATGAAAGTATATACATATACATCAATTCCTGTGAATCAATTGTAATGGACTGATGAAGAGGGCAAAGCCCTCGAAACTATAGTCTCGTTATAAATAAATTACAAATTTATTTTTACACCAGAAGACACACTCTTTTATTATTTTAAAAAATCTGCTACTCTCGGCAAAAAGAAACTTTCAATTTAATAAATGATTATTTTTAATTGTATATAATGGAAGGCAACCCAGGGTAGTGAGGAAGAAAAAATTAGCACATATCAAATAAGGTGTAATTTATTGGAATCCCTCCTCCTTTCTTTTCAAACCGACGTTTCGGAGGATTTTTCCTCCTTCTTCAGGGTTTCAAAAGGTCAATGAATGAAACAAATAAAATGTTTCTTCTTCTCTCCACAGTAGTGTTAAAAACTTTCTTCTTTTTTGGCATAGAAAAACAATTTTTTTTCCTCCTTTTCCTAATTAGATTAAGTATCTAATTAAGAAAAGGAGGGAAAAAAATTGTTTTTCTATGCCTTTGCTAAAAAGAAGAAAGTTTTGAACACTACTGTGGAGAGAAGAAGGAAACATTTTATTTGTTTCATTCATTGACCCTTTGAAACTCTGAAGGAGGAAAAATCCTTCGAAACGTCGGTTTGAAAGGAAAGGAGAAAGGATTCCAACAAATTACACCTTATTTGATATGTGTTAATTTTTTCTTTCCTCACTACCTCTGGGCTGCCTTTCCATTACATACAATTAAAATTTCTACCAGTCCGTCTCACTCCAGAGAAAATTTCGTTGCAAAAAAAGTGTATTGTTAAATCTTAGCTTTTTAATTAAACTGTTAATATATTGGTAGTTTGTTTTAGTGGCCAGCTTCTATATTTACTGAAAATGAAATATATTCTATAAGAGGATATCTGTTATTCTACATTCACGTGTTTAATTAAAATATTTAATAGTCACTTATTCGAATCAACGTTATTTTATTAGCTATGATATACTTCAATTGATATACCAAGGCGTTAAATTAGAAATTAATATAATTATTTGAAATTTTGATGTGGAAATTGGAGGCATTGGAGGACAGGACTCAGTTGTTGTTGAGTGATTTTCCTACTTTTATTTTATCTCATTTATAGGAAAGAAACAAAAATAAAAAATGTTCAATATAAATATATTGGATATTGCATGACACAATAATATAATTATTATAAATTTTAATAATGATTTAATATTTATTAGCTGTTTTTTTTCAAGACATTAAATATAATAAATTTTTACTTATATATATATACATTATACATATATTGCCATTAGGTACTTTTTGTGTAAAATTATTTTTCCTAAAAATAAATTTGAGTATAATGGTCATCGTTTCAAAATGAAGTCTCGAAAGAGGGGATTGATCCTTCTCGACTTTTTATTTTATTACAGAACACCCTCGACATTGTCCATAGGATGCTACTTAATTTTTTGTTTCCTCCCAGTAGTTCTTGATAGAGCCACTTTAGAGAGAAGACCATTAATTGAAATTGATTGATATTTTTTCTTTTCTTCTCTGGTGGTAGACCCTTAAAAGAGATCTGAAAACGATTAGGAAAAACTCATTAATCCTTGAAACATGTCTTTTCTCTTCCAATTTCTTATTCTCTTCCCTCGAATTGTTTCTATCAATTGAAAACAAAAAGAAACAAAAAAAGAAACAGCAGAAATAGATTAATTTAGATATTAGAATTAAGAACAATACTTTTAATATTATATAGCTTCAAGAGATATTTCCGAAATGAAATCATTTATCAATTTTTGTTTTTAATTATTACTTATATCAATATTTTATCTTTAGCATGAGATAATTTTTCGAGAAAGTATTTTGCTTCATTTGTAAATCTTAAAACCAATTCCGTATCACCAATCCTATTTCAGATACATGTCTCGGTGATATCAGGAAACACCGATTACCTACTATAGTTCACTTGAAGAGTTTGTATTCCATTGATTTATGTTGTGTATATTAAAATTCTAGATGAAAAGTGCAATCTTGAGTAATTACCAAACAGAGTTTTCGTTAAGGGGAAAATTTTTTTATTAAAGGATTCAGGGATTAGAAGATCACACAAACACTTTTAGATTGGAGATTGTGAAGGGATATTTGGGAGTTTAAGGTAAGGAATCGAAATTAGGCAATTAAAATCCGATTTGCTAATCCAGTAAAGATATCAGTATCTCAAAATATATTTTCTCCGGTAATTCTAATTGTAAGTATTTACTCACTAAAAAATTATTGCAGGATCATAGTGGAATTATTATTCTCCTGAATAAGAAGAATGTTTGGGAGGAATAATCATTCAAATGCAAAACAATTTAAAAATGCTATAAAACAAATATATTTACGAAATTCTGTCCAACTATATCTTGAGCTACTAATAATATAGAGCTAGAGCTAGCTATTAATTTCATTAAAAAAATAAAAATAAGAGTAAAAGCTTAGCAAAAGACTGTGAATATCAATAAAATATTAATCAATTTTCGTCATGGAAAAAGATACATTTCATATTATATAATGTATTATATTGAAATATTTTCCGCGGATAATGGGCGAAGTGGGACTTTTATAGAAGTAAAAGAAATCGATTGGGATATAATCAAATGGGTAGTTATGCTACCCTAGTCTTCTTGCTGATGACTTTAAAATGATAATTATGATAGGATCATATAATATGGGAACCCAAGATTTTGTTATTCCAAGCCCGAGTATCGACTGAAGATAGATACTAGAAATACAACTCTCTTTGAGAAATTCCAGAATTAGAATAAATAAAAACATCAGAAGCAAATGGAAAATTCTTTAGGAGTGTAAAAGAAATCAGAATAAACTGTGGTAATGTTGGTATTTATTTTTTTTTAAGTTTTTAAGTTTTCGAAAAGAATGAAGAGGGTTGTTGTGTTGTGCCTACCCTTGAGGGGGTGGAATGAGAAAAGCGGCCTTTTTGGCCCCTTTCGCTATGGGGGAGGGGGTGGGAGCGTAGAGAAAAGAGGGTGAATGGGGAATGGGGGCCAGAGAGCCAGCAGCACCAAACTGAACAGTAGCGGCGTTCTTTATGCGGCTGTCCGAAAATTTAATTGTGGTCAGCCACCCACACCCCTTGTCTGTTTGGCGAGTGAGTCTGTGTGAGTGGGTTCCTTTGCTCACTCCTTTATGTATATCTCGCCTCACTCGTCTGTGTGCGAAACAAAACAACACACGACATGAAATTGTATTGAAAATTTACATAAAATTATCTTTTTAAAGAAAGAGAAGGAGATAAAAAAACGAAAGAGAGAGAATTGAATAATAAAATAATAAAATTGGACAAAAAGGAAAGGGCTCGCGAGATATACGGGATGAGTGTCCGGTTATCCGTGAAGGAGAAGAGCAGTAGGTTGGGGCTTGGCTATGGGGGTGGCATTATTTTTTCAACTTTTCCCAATAAGCATAGCACAAAAAGAATCATTATTACAGAGAAGGTGGAATTTATTTAATTAATATCCAAATATTGGACAGAATATAAAACAAGTTCCTTTCTAACGAAAAAGTCAAAATGGAGCACAGATTATAGGAGATGTGTTTTGTAAATATAGAGCTAGGTTGGTATAGAAAAAACAAGCAAATGATGTGAGTATCACACGACTTTCCTATTAGTTTCACCATTATTTGAAATCATAATACCAATTTTCTGCATTCAAATTACTTCAATTTCGGTTTACCCAAGCCGTTTTGAGAAAAACGTAAAAACGTAAAAGCTGTAATGGTGAAAGATATATCTTAAAACCTATTCAATCTCTTATAATTTCGAAAATAGTTGACCCATAGAAAATTTTGTATGATAGAATTTTCAGTAATTTACAAATCCTACTAAAAAGTTTATATAATTAATTGAGTTCTGATGATTATGTTAGAAGATATCGAAGATTATTAAGGTGATATATAAGAATTTTTCCTGGAGAAAATAAATATGATTTTTCAAAAATATTTGTGGTTTTAAGATCAGTGAGGCTCGTTTTAATAGTAAAACAAAAAATCATCGAAATCCGAGTCATCGACCAAATCCCTGATTTTTGAAACAAACAAAATGATTTGATTAAATCGGTGAGCTTGAATTTATTGATAATAATTCGTTGAAACGATAATAACTTGTAAACTATGCATATTACAGCTTTGACATATAAGAGATTTTTACTTAGAATTAAATTATATTTAACAAAGCTCATTATATAAAATATAATTGCTCAAGTGGTTAAGCTCGGATGGTGAAATTTATGTCTTAAAACAAATTCAATCTCTTATAATTTCGAAAATAGCTGACCCATAGAAAAACTTATTTGAAACAATTTTCAGAAATTTACAAATCCTACTAAAAAGTTTATATAATTAATTGAGATCAGATGATTACATTAGAAGATATTGAAGATTTTTTAGGCGAGATATAAGAATTTTTTCTTGAGAAAAAAATAGGATTTTTCAAAAATATTTACTTTTTTAGTTTCAGTGAGAGTCCCTTTAATAGTTAAAACATTTTAAGAATTAAATGAAATATTTTAAGTATACGGAGGTATTCAGGTGATCTCATTCATATTTTCAGATTTAACCCTCTAAATTTAAATGACTTTATATTTTGGAATAAATCAATCATAAATACATTATTTTTTAAATAAAAAATTTCAAATGAGTTTTTTCATATTTTTATTTGGCAATTTATATCCAGTCAAAGAAGTTGATTTGTTGATTTGCTATTTATTAAGAAACCAAATTAGGTTTTATAATTATAAGACCAAGAAAGAGAGTGGGTAGTGAAATCTAAATTAGATGTCTATAAAGAAAAAAAACGCCAATTGGTAATATTGTTAACAAATAAACGAAATGAGGGTTGAAAAATCCCTTTGAATGAGAAAAAAATAAATAAGCAAAGAAATGATTAAGAATTTTTTTTAATAAAGATTGAAAAATGTAATTGAGTTGGAGAATAAATTAAATGCATTGAGAGGGGAATTTCAGACTAATATATATATAGGGATGTTTTGTCGGAAAAAATGTAGAGATGATTACATAATAAACAGATGAATAAAATCTTAATAAATAGAATATGAATTGAATTTTTTTTTTAAATTCGGTAAAGGTAATTATTAGAGAAGAAAGTTACTTTTTTGGCTCCTTTACATCGACCGATACTTTTTTATTTCAAAATGGACTCTGGATTTTTTACACTTTGTATTGAAAAAATACATCAATTGCCAATCTGATATCTGACTACACATAGCTATGCATTTAAAGAAACACGAAATAGCTTTAACCTGTAAACTCCTGATGATGGATCCGAAATATATTGAGTTTGTATAAGCCTCTTTGAGTTTTATTTCATTCACTGTGAAACTACACATCCTTTACTTTATTAATTAATATCATGTTTCACTTAAAACCTACACCACTTTCTCTAAGTAAAAAAAAACATTTAAATACCCTTACTCATTTCGGAGGATTGAGAATCCCAGCCTCAAAATCTTTAAAGTATTTGAAAACTTTAATTCTATAATTAAAATTAATTATCCCTTTTAATTATATTTTAACACAACAAATATATATATTTAAATGTACATACAGTTTTATATAATTGTAATTTTTGAATATACTATATTTCTTCCTCAAAATTTCTTAATTTTGTTAAAAAAATTTAATAAATATGGGAGATTAAATAATTTGAGATCATTCATTTTTATCGTAAATAAAATTAAGTATTGTTGGAAAGTTTTTATTTAATTTTTCTATTTTTTACACTAATGAAAAATTATTTATTATTGTACTGGCAACACACTTTGCGGGATAAGTTTCTCAATGGTGGTGGAAATCAATTATACTTGATAAATATCAATTTTAAATTTTTTTTTCAATTTTTTTTTATTATCATCAAGATGAGACGTTTCGACATCATTGTGTCATATCATCAGTCTGTAAAAATACAAAACACAATTTAAGATTCCAAAAAGGGTCGAAGAAAAAAATAAGAAATGTTCTTGATACTTAGTTCATGGAGGATAGACAAATATAATAAGAACACAATTTCAGAGAACTAAGGTATACAATTGAAGAATTTGAGACGGAAGTTTGGAAATTATTTAAATGAACTAGAATGAAGACGCGAATTCTAGTGGGACTGAAATTTCAATGTAATTCTAAATTTCTATTAGACTGAAGATGAAGGAACTTCTATCGAAATTTCAGATAAATGGTCCGACAAATATCTATATATATATACCACCAGATATCTCTCGCGTATCATCGGTTGAGAACCACTGCCTTATAACAAACTTTAACGTTTCGAGCGTTTCTTGTATTGATGAGAGTTTTTTTCATTATTTTATTTCGGGGTTTTCACAAGTTGCTTTGAATTTTCTTGTAATTTGATACAAAGTTTAAAGCTACAACCGGTGATGATGAAAAAAATTGTCTAACTTTATTAACACAAGGCTACTAATAATAAGCTGACGTGTTCTGATGTGGCCATCCACTTTACTTTACCATACAACCTGGCCCCTCACTTATATTTAATATTTAATAAAATTATTTATAATCATGTAGGTGAAGGGGGTTAGTTTTTGCATTTTTAGACTCCTGGGGTCCCACTGATTATGTATACAAAATTTGTTGAGTCTATATTTTCATTTTTTAGCCTACACCCCTCTCCAATTTTGGGCGTTAAGTTTTTTGCATTTTTAGAATTCTGAGGACCCACTGAATATGTATATAAAATTTGGTTGAGTTTGCTCAAATGGCCTAGATTTTTAGTTTTTGACCCCCCCCCCCTTCTCCCCCTTAATTTTGGGTCGATATGTACCAAAATCTAATCAGTTCTTAATCTCAATGGACCAAAACTACGTGTGACATTTGGTTTAGATATTCACACTAGTTTTTGAGCTAGCTCGTCCACAGAAATTTGGTAACGCACAGACTAACAGACTAACAGACATTTTGACAAAACAATTATTATCTCAAAAAATATAATTTTTTCGATGTTCACTTATTAGGGATTTTTTGTAGAGCAAAATGCTATGGTTTCGCTTAATTTTTTTAATCAAAATATTTTAAAATTTTTTGAGATATTTTGAAACAAAGAAGGAAAAAACACTTTTTTCATGCGCGATTACAATACTTGACCATATGCTGTATGGTAAAGTAATAATAATGATATTTATAAATAAAAAAAATTCTATTATCTGGAATAGTCAAATCGTTTTTGATGTAACAAAAGATACGATATTTGGGAAATTTTGATTATGGCTTATAAAAAAATTTAAAAAAAATTGAAACCTGCCTAACACGTCTTATAAATATAAAGATGATGCAACTGAGAAGAAATGATTCTTAATGTTGATTTAATATAAAATGAAAAAATATCCCCTGTATGTTCTACTGCTCTGATATGAAACGAAATGGCTTTCATTTGGAAATTAACTGCCAATCGGATCAAGAGAGAAGTGATTGCCCGAATGAAATTTCTCCTTCTCTGTCGTTGAGCCACACACACACACAGTTGCCTTTAATTGGTTAATATCGTTCGACTTGTGTGCGCCCCGTGATAACGCCCCTCCGGCTACTTATTAGATCCAATAGGAGAATGGGGGAAGATGAAATCTCATCATAAAAGGGGTTTTTGGCAGAGCGAGATCAAATGACGGCCAGAGACGACGTTGACGATGAAAATCTTTATAAAAGTACATTTGAACATCGAAGACATGGTAGGAAAAAATAACATCAGAGAGGAAACATTATGGGACGATAAATGAAGATGATGATTTGGTCGAATGATATTAGATTTATCCCATTAATCATAGTATAATAATGGGAGAAGAGGGAGGATTCTGAGATGTTCCGATTAGAAAAAAATTCCAAAAAATATTTATAGCTAAAATACTTCTAATTTTTGTCTTTTCGTTCATAAGAGTGATGGAATCTGAAAAATCTATAAGATATAAAATTAATTAATTAATCATTTAGATTTTAAGGTAGCTAATGGTATCGCAACAATAATAGAAAATAAGCTGACGTGTTCTGATGTGGCCATCCACTTGACTTTACCATAGAACCTGGACCCTAAAATTATTTATAATAATGTAGGGGGAGGGGGTTAGTTTTTACATTTTTATACTTCTGGGGTCCCACTGATTATGTATACAAAATTTGGTTGAGTTTTGTAAATGGCCAAGATTTTCATTTTTTAACCCCCCCCCCAATTTTGGGCGATTAGTTTTTGCATTTTTAGATTTCTGGGGGTCCACTGATTATGTGTACAAAATTTGGTTGAGTTTGTTCAAACGGCCTAGATTTTTAATTTTTAACCCCCCCCCCTTCCATCTCCCTTAATTTTGTGTCGATATTCACCAAAATCTAATCAGTTCTTAATCTCATTGGACCAAAACTACGTGTGAAAATTGTTTTTGATATTCACACTAGTTTTTGAGCTAGCTCGTCCACAAAAATTTGGAACCGCACAGACAACCAGACAGACAACCAGACAGACTAACAGACATTTTGACAAAACAACTATTATCTCGAAAAATATAATTTTTTTGATGTTCACTTATTAGAGCTTTTTTGTAGAGAGAAATGCCATGGTTTCCCTCAAATTTTTTAATCAAAATAGTTTCAGCCGTTTTTGAGATATTTCGAAAAAAGAAGGAAAAAAACCACTTTTTTTCATGCACGATTACAATACTTGACCATACCTTCTATGATAAAGTAAAAATTAATGCTAGAGTATATAGTACAGACAATAAGGATTCATAATTCATAAGCCCAAAACTTTTTGCTGTTTATGTACGACTACTAACCAATCTCGTGCCTCGTTTGACAAATTTGGCAACACTGTCCGAGCTTGTATATATTTTATCATAGAAATGTCAGATAAAATACATTATAAAGGGAGATTTATAAAACACAAAGTTCTTAATAAGCGATTGGAAGCTGTTGCGACAATGGCTGAAGCGAAAAACGTCAAAAGTACTAAAGTTAACGCACTTTAGTTAAATAAATGCGTTGTTGCCAGCTTGTTTTTAGTGTAAATTTTTCATTATTTATTCATTATTATCTCAGAAACTGTGTTGTAACTATGAATTAAAATTTTCTTAAAAAATGTATTAGTTATTGTTTAATGTTGGTTTAGTTTTTTATAACAATGGTAAGAAGAGTTTCTTAATTATAATTAAATATGTATGTAAACTTTCCGATATCCCGTATAGTACAATGTATAAGAGTCTGAAAAACTCTATCTTTGAAATTTAATATCTCCGGAACTATATTGTTCATAAATTTCCTTTTGCCACCAATCGATTCAGAAGTATTTAAATAATATTCTTTCTAAATTTCAAAAAAATCCTATGAAAACGCATATGGTGATACAACTACCTTAAAATGTTTATATAATTAGTCTGGGTAATTTTTTTCTCCTTTCATTTACTAACGAATTAGAAGTCAAAAATTCGAATAAAATTTCTACCTAAAGTGCACATAAAGAGAATCAAAGATGTTGTCCTCTGCTTGATGCAAATAAACATACACACCAGTGGCGTGCGGTCTATGGATGCTGCGCATCCCTAAAATTTCGAAAAGTCAATAGTATTTTCATATTTTGTTACAAAAAATCTAATGTTAAATTTGAAAAATAACACAAAGTTTTTTCGTAAAATTCATCGATAGTGTGTGATTTCTATATTTGTCTAAAGACAATTACAAAAGTCTTTCATTTTAGTACAAGTTAAATGATCCTAGTCGGCTGATCCTGGAGAGCATCTTGGAAAGCTCTATGGTAGGGTTCGCTTATGTATTGTTAATAGAGTTTCTTTTTTTCAGCAGACATACCATGGACCTTGAATCTTACGCTGTATTTTAAAAGAATAGGTATTCTATGTTGTAAATAAACGGTGACCCATCGTAATTTTATTCAATTCAACCAATTCAAAACTTTCCTCTTTTTTAGTTCGTTTCGAAATTCCCCATAAATTAAAATTTTAAAAATTTCAAGGGTTATATTTTTGACGGCATCTTCTTGATGAAATGTCCACGCCCGATATAGACATATTTGTTTGTGTGGCTAGATTGCCTAGAAAACAGAAACAAATTTTCTCTACCTAATAGGGTATTGACCCCATGATAAGTGACACATAAAATATTTCTAATTAAAAAGACTGATGATGAAGATCAAAACTTCGAAACTAGTCTCAAACAAATACATTATAAATCTATATAAATATTTATATTTGATATATATATATATATGTGTGTATGTGTATATGTTTATTTGCATCAAAGCAGAAGAGAACCACTTTCTGATTCAACAACTCTGCTACTCTCGGCAAAACAAAATCTTTTCAAGGAAATGCATATTTTAAATGAAATTGAATCTAAAATGGAATTACACTGGGGCCCCTTACCACTAACTTTCCACAATTCGGTTGGTGGTACGACGAGCTATATTTTTAGAAAACACGATTTATAGTACTTCAGAGATATTATTCTATATTAGGTTTTAGTAGATTGACATTTTTATATTTATTGCTAGATGAGGGTTTTATCTTTTAAATAAATTTGGGAAATTATTGATTTAATGGTGAAAATCATATAAGGGTGAAAATAAGATATATAGAATTAATAATGCAGCCCGAATTCAATGGAATTCTCCCCTGACATCTAAGGGCAGACAGCTATCGGTGAAATAGCTTTCCTTCTCATAAGAATTTGTTTGTTATTTACGGATGCCTAGTGCCTCTAGAGGTTGCTGATTTTCGCAAATAAATATATGAAAAATGATTATTAAAAAGTGTCTAAAATGAATAATCAATTTACCTACTATACCATACTATATATCTTATTATAATACAAAACGGGACGAAATTCAATTAATACAAAATAAAAAAAATTAAAATTAAATTGTTTCGTTAATCGTAATAGTATCCATATTTAAAAATTATTGGTCAATATCGTAGGAAACTGGAAATTAAATAAGAGTTCTATTTAATGAGTCGAACGTTTCGTCGTTTTATTTGAGACTTAATTAGCATGATGTTTAGAAAACTAACCTAATTTATATAAAAAATTATTATTATGATTGTCTAATATGTTATTGTATTCAATTTTATATCTACTGATGAAGTTGCAAATAAAACGACAAAACGTTCGACTCATTAAATAGTTATATAATCTCCAGTTTAATACGATCATAACCAATAAAAAATATATATATTTTACACACATATATATATATTACAATATAATTGATTAAATTTTTAGAGTAACATTTTTTACTTCTAGCATATTCTTAATATTTTTGTGAGTGTAGTATATGTATCAGTGGCGTGCGGTCTATGGATGCTGTAAAATGCGGCGCATCCCTAAAATTTCAAACATTTATCGACTTCAAAATTTCAGGAGGATCTTTAAATTTTCAAATTTTTATCCGTTATTTTAAATTTTTCTATAAAAACATTTTTTGTTTTGAAAAGTATATATTGGTTCTCGGAATTAAATAAAATTGTTGCATAGTTTCAAGAGGTAATTAAAATGAATGAATTTTGCGAAAAGGGTGCCGATAGAATGATTCAAACCCCTGCCTCGTATCTCTTCCAGTTCAAGCATGTAAAAGACAAATTCAGACGAGTTTTAGTCGAATAAAAATTGTTCTAGCTGAGAAACTATTAAAATAGAATTAATACAAAAAAGGAATAAATAAAGAGGATTCGAGAATCTTTAGAATAATCCATTTCTAAAAAGTATCAATATATAAGATGGGAAATAACTAAGAGAGCTATCGACAAGTCATAGCTTGCTTATAGCAATAGAATTAGGAGAAATTGAAGATTTTCTTATAGGACAGACTGATTCATTATGGAAGATGGTCGATTTCCATCTCAGGGATTGTGGAGTTTCAGTCACAGGAATTAATTTCTGACTCCTACCCTCACTCACACAAAGAAGTATCCGTTTGGTCCAAGGTCATAAAATATACTTTCAAAAAATCTAATGTTAAATTTGAAAAATAACGAAAATGATGCCGTATCCGATGAAATTTGCAAAAAAGAGAAAAAAAGCAAAGATTAAAGTAAAATTTCAAAAAATGAATGGTACTTTTTTGGACAGCATCTCCTGTTCATCTACGGCCACTAGTAGGTATACCAATAATAAGAAAATTACTATGTAGAAATTTACATTTTACAAGTTGTCTGAGATCGCCCTTACAACAGCCTCAATATAAATATGGATGGGTGTGTGTGAAAAATATAATGAATCTCTGCAGAGATCTAATAACTATTGCTCGGTTGGTTGGACTTCTCCTCTTAGCCGTTATCACGTGAGGCAGACGAGTCGAACGTTATTAACCAATTATCAGTGCTTGGGTATATATCTATATATAGGATATATATTTGGAAAGGCGAGGGGATCTATTGAGCAGGCTAGCCAATGTAAGTAAAGTGGATATTGAAGCAAGGGACATTTAATAGGGCCTGGACCCTCCTTAGCTTCTGCCAGGGCTACTTTACTCCCTTGCAAGTCGCCTCGTATTAAAGGCCAAGTGGAAATGGCCCTGGCAGAAGGGAGTAAAAGGTTACAATTGGAATCGTGGGCCCATTTCAACTGACCAACCCATCGATTACGTAAGCAAATAGTCACCGGCATTTTATTAGCGAGAGGGGATAATTTTCAATATATATTATGGAGAGAACGTACAAGGAAAGTAATTACAGTTCCAGTAGAGGGTGGTTTAATTCACTCCAGGGTGAAATCTACCTTTTTAATAGAGTCTCATAATTTGGGAAGCTCATCGGGAAAGATTTCAAATTTCAAAACTGTTTGATTTTTGAATCTATTTAAAATTACCATATATATACCGTAATATATTGTATTCTAGTCTTTATTTGTTTTTCATATTATTATCGATTTACTTCAATAAGCTACAAACATTAATTTGTTTGGATACATCATACGATATTTTTATTATCATTTACTTTGGCTAAATTTTCGAAAAAAACAACACTTTTTTCATGCACGATTACGATAGTTGACCATACCCTGTGTGGCAAAGTATATAAGCTGATGTGGCCATCTACAGAATTTCCATACACCTAACTCCTCTATTGTATTTAATATTTGATAAAATAATTATAACTAGAATAAATTCAAATTTCATTAAAAGTAAAACTTTATTTTCTTAAAAAAATCTGAAAATGAGAGATAAGGGGGACTCTATGTATCACTTCAGGATTATTGGTGTGGTTCATAAATTTAATGTTTAGTAGAGATATACAAATAAATATTATATTCGAGCTCTGTATATAATAAAATATTAGAATAAATTAAAATTTCTTGAAAAGAAAAAATTTATTTTCTTATAAAAATGCGAAAATGAGAGGTAAGTGGGGACCCTATGTAACCGATTCATCATTTTTAGAGGGCTCATAAATTTAATTTTTAGAAGATACGAGCCCCGTCCCATCTCAATTGGCCCACCAATATTTTTTTTTTATTTGAATAAAATTATGCTAATTCACGGTAAATTTAATTTAAATATTTATTTTTATTATCATTTGGAACAACATTTTAAACAATTTAAAACATTTTCTTGTAACCTTTAACTTAAAATTATTTTTTAATTGTTAAAAACATATTTTTATATAAAAAAATGGTTCTTTGCTTTTCACGAATTTATTATTATTATTATTATTTTTTTTTTAAGAATCTTTGAATATGTGAAATAATCAAGTAGGCTTTGCCTTTTTCCAACAAAAGAAAGTTTTTTTTTTATTATTATTAAAAATGATTCGTGGAAAGGTTGTTGATGAAAAAATTCGCTCAATTATTATCAATTTATTTAAAAAGGGAAAATCAAACGCGGAAATTGGCGATCTAGTTAATTTATCAAAGTTTACTGTCAGAAATATTATTCGAGTTTATAAAACAACGGGTATAATAGCTACAAAACCTCGGTATGCGTCGAAATCCAAAATATCAGATACTGATAGACGGGCATTGAGGAAGATTATTAGAAAAAACAGGCGTTCGAACTATGGTGAATTATCTGTTCTTTGGAGCGATGCTGTGGGGCGAAGTGTTTCAAGATCCACGTGCCATAGAGAAGCCCTTAAGTTAGATTTTAAAACTTACAAGGTAATTTTATTGCAACTTATTCCAAAATTTTTTTTTGTAATTTTACTAATTTTTTTTTAGGCGAAAGAAAAGCCACTCTTGACATTAAAACAAAAGAAAAACCGGCTTAAATGGGCTAAAAGTCACATTAATTGGACGAGTGATGAATGGAATAGTGTCCATTGGAGTGATGAGTCTCGTTTTGAAGTTTGTGTTGGGGACAATCGAAGCAGAGTTATTCGTCAGAAAATGAAGCTTTCAATTCAGATTGTTTAAAAAAGAAAGTAAAATTTCCTGCTTCAGTTATGGTATGGGGTTCAATGTCTGCTAGAGGTGTTGGAAAACTTCACTTCATTGATGGAATTGTAAACACCAATAAATATTTAGAGATTTTAAAAAAATCGTTACTTCCAACAATGGCAGATGCATTGCAGAATAATAATAATTTTGTGTTCCAACAAGACGGGGCGGCCTGCCATACATCAAGAAAATCTTTAAAATGGCTTTCTGATCATAATGTTCCACTTTTTGGAGTGGGTGGCAAACAGTCCCGACTTGTCATCAATAGAAACTCTTTGGCACACAATGAAAAAGCTATTACGAATACAACCAGCTAGAAACGTAGTCGAATTAAAACACAAACTTCAAAATATTTGGGATACTTTCACTCAAGATGAGTGTCAAGACTTAATAAGTAAGTTGCCCAAAAGAATTCAAGCCGTAATTAAAAATAAAGGCGACGTCACTACATTGGTAAAGGTTTTGGATTTTGTATGTTTTCCATGTTTTTAACAATTAAAAAATAATTTTAACTTAAATGTTACTAATAAAATGTTTTAAATTGTTTAAAATGTTGTTCCAGATGATAATAAAAATAAATATTTAAATTAAATTTACCGTGAATTAGCATAATTTTATTTAAAGAAAAAATATTGTGAGATGGGACGGGGCTCGTATATAAAAATAAATATTATATTCGTGCTCTGTATATAGAAGTATTGGAGAAAATTCAAATTTCTTTAAAAGTAAAACTTTATTTTCCTATAAAAATGAGAGGTAAGAGAGGACCCTTTGTAACCCATTCATCATTTTTAGACGGTTCATAAATTTAATTTTTAGAAGATATATAAAAATAAATATTATATTTAAGTTCGGTATATAATATAATATTAGAATAAATTAAAATTTCATCGAAAAGTAAAAATTTATTTTCTTAAAAAAAATCTGAAAATGACAGTTAAAGAGGGACCCTTTGTAGCCCATTCATCAATTTTTAGAGTGTTCATAAATTTAATTTTTAGAAGATATATAAAAATAAATATTATATTCGAGTTCTGTTATATAATATTAGAATAAATTAAAATTTCTTTAGAAGTAAAACTTTTTTCTTAACAAGGGGTCTACCCAATACAGAAAAACATGCCAAGGGGTCTACGAGACAAACAAGTTTGGCAATCTCTGGTCTAAAATTTATATTGATTTTTTGAACCCCCCCCCCAAAAAAAAAAAATATAATAATAATAGTAATAGCTCTTCTTTTTTATTGTATGTTCATTTTATGGTATATTTCATTATTATTATTTTTTTTTTTTTGATTAAATTTTATAATTTTTTAAATCTCTTCCTCGCTTTGATTTTTTTGTTCGATTTCAACCAAAATCTAATCCGCTCTTAATCTCAATGCACCAAAGCTACATGTTAAATTTAGTTTTGATATTTACACTAGTTTTTGAGATAGAGTGTTAATAAATTTTGGGAATGTACTAACTAAAGTACCAGTAACTAACAGACATTTTGACAAAATATGTCGTAAAATATAATTTTTTCGATGTTCACTTTTTTAGAGCTTTTTTGTAGACCAAAACGCTATGGCTACGCTTAATTTTTTTAGTCAAAATAGTTTCAGTAATTTTTGAGATATTTTGGAAAAACGAACCAAAAAACACTTTTTTCATGCTCGATTACAATAATTGACCATACCTTGTTGTAAAGTACAAATTTATAATGCAATGAATAAATTTGGATAAAAAAAAAGTAAAAAATTATTTTATTTTCAGTGTTCATCAAGAGATGTGAAAACAGTTTCGGAATATTTTTTGTCTTCTTCAGTTAAAAAATCACTGAAACTTTACT
This sequence comes from Forficula auricularia, assembly GCA_024734495.1. Classification (NCBI taxonomy): domain Eukaryota; kingdom Metazoa; phylum Arthropoda; class Insecta; order Dermaptera; family Forficulidae; genus Forficula; species Forficula auricularia. The sequence goes on from JALMQS010000746.1 coordinate 451,253, forward strand.
CTAAGAATTTAGACTGAAAATAAAGATAATCTTTTCGAAACTATGTATTAGTCTCAATTGAATGAAACATCAAACGATCTTAGTATAGTGTATATCGAGGGGTGATCCTAAAATCGTGTACACCTACTTCCACTTCCACTTTCATTTCCAAGTGGATGACAATAGATTATCTAATGAATTCCAAAGTAATTCCAAATAATTCCAAAGACGGTGTATACCTTATTCCAATCGCGGTTTACCCTTCAGTGTATACAGATAATTTTTATAATATTTAAAATTTATTTTCAAAAAATATTGATAGTTTTTGAAGAGAAGTATCTGTCCTGTTAATTACGCAAATAATACCAATCATTGAAAAAGTTATAATTTTTTTCTTAAATTTCTTACTTTTCCAATTGTAGCCATGGGAAAGACGTATGGTATACAAAAAAACAATCAAGTGTTTTAGGAAATACATATTAAATATTTTAATGGTTTTATTATAATATATATATATTTAATTGTATTAGAGAGCGTACCTAGACTTGAAAAAGTTTTCACTTTTATCTCTTCTTAACTATTCTTTTGAAATCTTAAGTGAAAATAATTCATACATGAGTAAATTAGTAAATTATTATTTAATTTTATTACCTAACCCTTAAAATTAATAAAATATTGAAGAAAAAAATTTATTTTCTTAGATAATTAAAATATAGCAATATATAGAAAGACAAAGTTAAATGAGACTATTTACTTACTTTATTCATGTCTAAATATTCTGGAAAATACCGAATATTCACTTATAATAAACAAGAGAATCGAACTTGCACTCAGGAAGGCTTACTTGAAACTGAAAATAAATTTGATAAATAGGCCGATGTTTTTATCTTAATGGAATTCGAAGAAAAAATAATTGCAATGCTTTTTGATAAAATAAAGAAAATTGAAAGAAATATAGAAATGTACTTTTAATTGAAAAAAAAACAAATACCATTAATAAACAAAATATTAATTATCAAATACAGGGTGTTTATGTTTAAATGTCTCTTATAAGCTGTCTAAAAAGTTTAGATTTATTTTGGGAGTAAAAATTTTTCTTTTTAATTATAATTATAACCACAGGGTGTTTGTTTGTTGACCCCTCCCCCAATTTTGGCCCCTCGAAAATCATAATTCTGTTATAGGTTTATTTTATAGTATGTTTCATTTTTTTAAATCTTATAATTTTAATTTGTTAACCCCCCCCCCCACCCACTTTTAATTTTTTGTTCGACTTCAACCAAAACCTAATCTACTTTTAATCTTAATGCACCAAATCTACAGTATAAATTTCGCTTTGATATTCACACTAGTTTTTCAGCTAGCGCATACACAAAATTTGCTAACATACTAACTAACGTCCTAACAGACATTTTGACAAAATTATTAATATCATCGTTAAATATTATTTGTTCGTTGTTTACTCATTAGAGCTTTTTTGCAGATCAAAACGCCATGATTTTGCTCAATTTTTCTTTATCAAAATGATTTCAGTCGTTTTTGAGATATTTCGAAAAAACGAAGCAAAAAAAAACACACGTTTTTCATACACGATTACAATAATTGATCATACCCTCTGTGGGAAAGTAAAAAACAATCAATAACATATTTTCAATATACCTATATAGAAAAGTGCTCAAGGGGTAATTATAAATTTGGTAGATCGAATTTAAACCAAAATTCAATCAGCTCTTATCCTTTTAATTGAGCTTATTAATAAAACCTTACCAAATATTTGGGTTTTATAATTAAGGAAATTCAGTTTTAAAATTATTTTTGTTTTTTGAGGTAGGCACAAAGAACTACATGGACATTCTTGGACTCCTTGCAACGCATTGCAAGGTCAAGATTTGCAAAAATTTTAAATTTAGTTTTCTGCAATATTAGGTTAAATATTTCTCCCGATATTCCACGCAGAGTGAAATAAATAATAAAATAAATGTCGATTGAAAAGTTACTAATATATTCCATCAAGGTAATATGTGATTAATCATATATTTTACCAACCTCTGAAAGTGAGAGAGATAGAGGTATGAAATGGATATTATCACAACATGTGCAACAGCTTCAAAATGCACACCTGTTGTCGAAGCATCCCTCTCTGTCTATTTCCAACTTTATAGAGGATAATACACGGGACCGACGGGGGTACAGGGGTACGGGGACTGGCTGGTAGAGGGTGAATGGGGGTAAGTGGGTAAGTTGGCAATCTGTATGCCACGATCGCTTTCCTATCGACGCTGTCCTGCTCGCTTGCATGCACGCCGCCTATTAGTAACAGGTGTTTCTTTCTCTAGGGGAAATTTTTCAGATGCATCACGGAGAGATCAATTCTACTTGGTACTCGCCTCTCTCAAGCTTACAGAAATTGTTACCTTGATAAATGAGATGAAATTCAATATTCAAAATCATTATGTACTCAACTGGAGAATATTTTTCGAGTCAGATCAACCATGATGAAATTAGAAAATTTTGACAAATTTTCTATTTTTTTTTTTTACTTCCTTTTGGCTTCTGGTTCTACAGCCGTCTTCAAGTGAAAATAGATACAGTTTGATTTTTTTTATTATGATATTGGTAGAAAAAGAAGTTGCACCAAAAAAATAATTTTTAAGAAAAAAATAAAGCCGACTTCAAAAAAATTAAATGCAACAGACAAAATACACTAAAAGGTATAAAATAATAATTAACTTATTTAGTTACAACTAAACTACGAAATATTAACATGAAATTACTTTTTATACTCGGTGCCAATGCGATTCATAAAAGGTATATTTTTGGCACCGACTTAAAAAAGTAATTTCATGTTAATATTTCGTAGTTTAGTTGTAACTAAATAAGTTAATAATTATTTTATACCTTTTAGTGTATTTTATTTGTTGCATTTAACCTTTTTGAAGTCGGTTTTATTTTTTCAAAAATTATTTTTATTTTTCTCTTTTTAGTGATGTTATTAATAGTGATCATATCATCAGAACTTGACCAAATTAATATGGCACCATCCCTAAAATACCCCTTTCCAATCAAAAGAATCCTCGAAATCGGTTCATAAACAAGAAGTTAGGTATGAGCAAACCTAACAAAAAGAGGCCTAATACCTATGAAAAAAATGGGACCAATCGGAAGGTAAGGGGACGGAACCCAAATGCAAATTTTTTTTTTCAAAATCGGTTCACAATTAGGCGGAGACAAGAGGGTAACATAGGAACAAAAAAAAAAAAAAACTGGAGGTTCGACTATAGAGAACATCCTCCTTTTTTGGAGTCGGTTAAAAAGGCACAACCTCTTTAGTCCTCTGTTGGGACCCTTGCATTCTGTGAAAATAAGAGAGATATTTCAAGGGATAGGGACGGAGTTGAAGGTATCGGTTGAAAGAATGAAGGTTATATGTACCTGGGTACATTGTTGGACAGTGGGAAGGAGAGTTCCAGTGTATAGAAATGCTAGGATAAACTACTATGGCGGCGTTTGTTCTGTTAGTAAGACCAATTTATGCGCTTAGGGGTGTCCGAATCTTAGAAAATTGTGTATTTCGCGCAAAAACAAACTTTCTGAAGGGATTATCGTTTATAAATTGAATATATTCAATATTTGAAATCATTTATGTACTGAACTGTATAATTTTTTTGTATTGCTCTTCCCATGATGATAAATAATTTTTTTTTTAATTTCTCCCCCACAATTTATTTCAGAGCAGTCTTCAAAGTACATGCTTTATTTTAAATCAGGGATGTCCAACTTTTTACCTTCCCTGAGCCATAATGAAAGAATACAAGTTGTTTTGGGTCACACATAAAATACACTAAAGGTAATGATAGCAGATGAGGAAAAAAACCTATATATTTAAGTAATTTAAGCTTTATTACTTTATGAATTTTTTATTCTAAAAGTAAAAGAAAGAGTCAGCAACTTAAAATTAGTGAAATGTTTGTCATTTTTTAAAGACATTAATCCGTCGATATATGTATTGGTTCAAAGGAATTCTCAGTGAGTTCTTAAGGTGCTGATCAAAATTTTGGATCTAGCTTTATATGTACTTGAAAATAGTTGCTTGAATAAATAAAATTATTTAAGAATCATTTTATGAATACCTCAATGATAAATAACGTGTTAAATTCTAAAATTTATTACTCATAAATTAATAGAAAGTTAAAATTATTGTATTTTTAGTAATATCTCTAGTATTTTTAGTCACAATCTCATAGTTTGTAAGCTTGCTATTTTTCGTCTGGTCATATTGATAGCGGTCTTGGGCCGCATGCGATCCGCAGGTTGGACAAGACAAGACTGCTTTAAATCATTCTAAATTGAATTCATCAGTACTTGAAAACCACATTATCATTATAGAGAGTCAAAACGTTGTATATTCCGATGAAACAAAGTGATGAAAGATTATCAATATCTCAACCAGCGGTACTCAGTGACCCGCTTCCCCGAAATCATAAATCTGACACTAAATATAAATGTAAATTCACAAAAATCTAATATAGGTAATATATCTTTCAAAATGTTAATTAATATAACTGTAATTTCAACAGTGTTATACTAATAAATATCTTATAAGATTCTGAATTTTTATTTCAAAAAAATTTTGGGCTCCTTCCCCGAAAAAAATTATCATCATCATAATGTTCTGGGAAATTGTTTCGAGTTGAATCTCACCTAACATTTAGTGAAATTAGTAAAAAAAAATCCGTTTTATTACCTACATTTCCGCTTCTAATTCTGAAGTTCATTTTCAATCTCGTTTTCAATAATGAAGATCATGGACTTTAACGTCGATGGGCTGTGTAGAAATATATATCTAATATCACATGAAAATTACAAGCCGAAACATAGGGATTGAATTTGAAACATTTTAATAGCTTTACTGTCAATAAATATGTCTTCATTAAAATCATTCTATTTTTTAGGCTTGACTGATGAAGAAACTAATAATAATTTTTGTTTCGAATTAAAACCCAAACACACCTTGATCTCTCTGAAATGAATATATTTTGAAAGACTTATAATTAGGCTGAAACTTGACAAAAAGGTGCATTTTATTAATAGAAACTTGATTGTCAAATTTCAGCAAATTAGATTCAAATATTTTTTAATTTTTCAGTTAACAATTCTAATTTTTTCTAGGTTTTCTGAATTTTTTAAACAGTTCAACAAGTTCTGGAAGCTAGAAAATCCAAAATATAATCATCTACAAGTTTTGAAAACACGTTTGTATTTTCTACGACCTTTCATTGTTGTGTTATTTTGGGTATTAGAATTAACACCATTTACCCATATTTCATATATTTCTAAATTTGAATATGCAAAAAAAAAAAAATAATAAAATAAATAAATACAAATAAAAACAAAAGAAAAAATAATAGTTTTCTAGTAAATTCAAAACTCCGGCCATCCAGCAGGCCCGATCAGCGTACCGGGGTAATTTTAATTTTATTATTATTTATTTTCCTGTTTGTATTTTTATTTGAGGGAAGAATGGGAGTTTCACTATAGGAGGTGGACAGAGATAGTGGTAGTGGTAATATATTTGTTTCTCGAAATATACATATTATAAAATCAAATCGATAGGGACAAACCTCGCCAACCACAAAACGACAGCAACGCTTTATATATGTTGAAATAGAATGGATATCGGTGTTAGAATTGGTATGGGATGTAGGGATGTGGGGTGACGTCACCATTGGTGATTGGCAATCAGGGCCAGGTGGCGGCTGGCGGTTTTGTGGTCGAATTTCACCTACACACAGAGAAAATCATCTACGTTTACTGATAGATCTATATATCAATGGATGGATGTGGATTCTAACGCCCTTGTGGCCGTCCCGGCAATGCTCTTGATGTCAAATCGGACGTCATTGCAATCTGGCCTCTCTATTATATATATATATATCTATAGATATATATACTTTGATATATGTTGTCCAATTACTTTATTAAAAGCATTTACAATTATTCCCAATGACAGAACTAGAGTGAGAGAGAGACCGAATGAGATATTTAATATTTGAAATGATAATCAAAAATTAAATAAAATTTTTACTCCTAGATATTTGTTGATAATATTGTAAAAAGAGAAGTACAAAAAAAACTCTATTCAGAGGATGGATTTTATTTCAATAGAAAAGGCTATATAAATAAGATATTTTAATGAGAGAACTCGGGTCTCATTTAAACCAATTATGGATAAAATAAAAATTTACTAAGACATATTTTGATGTCCGCAAATTTTAATCATCCGTTAATTTTTTGAAGCGAAATATTTGTGTTAAAAAGACAAAGATGTGCAGCTTATTAATACGAATTTCAGTTGATTAGTTAATAACAAACTGTTCTATAGTTCTATGCAGCATAATATGACGATTCGAATATTTTCTGATTGATCCCCCAATTATTTAAACGTGCCTGGAATTTTTTTCTTCAATTATAATATAAAATATAACAGCTTGAATTACGAAAATATTGTCGTTTTAAAATTTCTAACATCTTTTAATAAAAGCCACAACATTAAAATTCAATTCAGTGCTGATTTGTCAAGAGAGTCTCGTCTCAAACTATAGTCAGGCACGAAGATCATTTCTTTAGAGAATGAGAATCCTAATGATATTATATTAAATTGTATGGAATTTTTTAAAAATGGATTTTTAAGTTACCAGTTAGCAAATTTGCTACCACCAGGTTATATATTCTGAATTTCTAAAAATATTGCCAATTTTTTTCTAGACAAAAAATAAATTATATTAAATATTTGAACCGCCAAAGTTAAATAATATGATCAAAAATTTCTTATGTTAATTCTACATTTAGAAAATTATTTTATTATTTTTTGATTTTATTGAAAAAATTTCTTTAAAAAAGAAAAATTAATATTTTAAGTTTAAAAATCAATTCGTCTAAAAATTAAGTAACTATACTATAAATAGAAAAAGCCGCGAAAAGGAAAAATGACATTCAATCTTAAGAGCTTATTCGGGGGGGGGAGAATCCGTCGGCTAGTTGGTTAAGCCGCTCTTCACGTAAAGGAGAGAGACACGGGTTCGAAACCCGTCGGATGCTCAATTTATTTTTCCTTTTCAATAAAATCAAAAAATAATAAAATAATTTTCTAAATATAGAATTAACATATAAAATTATTGATCATATTATTTAACTTTCGTGGTTCAAATGGCTTTAAAAAGAAAAATTAAAACTTTAAGTTTAAAAATCAATTTGTCTATCTATATTATAAAAGCCATTGTCAGACAGTACCCGTGGCGCAGCAAGGAACATGTGGGAGAAAAAGCAACTAATATTCAATGACAGTTGTTATATTGTCAAATTTTACAAATAAAACATATCTATTCTCTATATTATATCTCTATAATATCTCTAATATATATCCTCTATATAGCTTAGAATATTAGATTTACGGCGTGTCTCATTTTAAATTTTAGTAGACAAATTTATTAATTTTAAATATATTATATATTAATATAATATATATTTAATTTTTTGGAAATAATTCATACCGCGAAAATTAATTATTTTTTTTGAATTTAAGAAAAATATAAATTCTTAAAATTTTAGTAGACAAATTAATTTTAAAATATATATATATTATATATTTTTAATTTATAATATAAGTTTTAATGAGATATGATTTAATGGGATAATGAGATTAATTCTTAATTTATTACTGCGCGGGTCATTTGAAATTTTCGTAGATAAATTAATTTTAAAATTAATATATATAATTAATTTAGAGGCACTTTTTAGATAAATTTAAATATTGAAATGTATTATTAAATAAACTGCAACGGATCGTTGCTAAACTTTATCCAAAATCATTTGAAATATTAATATGTTTGTTCCTTTATTATTAATCAGATATCATTTGCAATTTGTAGTTTATATTGAAATTAATTCAAAAATAATTCTCATTTAAGAGTTGAGGAATAACCATTCTACATTGGATTTTTGACGTTTCGGTTTTTATTGGTAACCATTGCTGAAGACATAGAGGAATCGACTTAAAATCAAAAATAGCTATCGATTCTCATCTAATACTTGAGAAATAACTAAGTTGAGTTGAGATTAAATAGATGGAAGAGTAGAAAATTTGTTAAGAAATAATAATAAACGATCAAAAATAATGAAAAAGTATAGAAAATAATTATTATTCGTTAATGAATATAAACACGCAATATTGAAATTACTTTTTAAAGTCATGCCAAACAAACTATACCTATAAGCGAGCGTACTCGCCAAACGTACTAAGTAAGATCCGTCGAGTGCAAAAGGTATATGTTTGGCAACTTCAAAAGTAATTTCGTGTTAATATTTCGTCGTTTAGTTGTAATCTAAATAAGATATTAATTATTTTATACCTTTTAGTGTATTTTTATATTTGTTGCATTTAATTTTTTGAAGTCGGTTTTTATTTTTTTCTTAAAAATTTTATTTTTCTCTTTTAGTGATGTTATTAATAGTGATTATATATTATATTATCAGAACTTGACCAAATTATGGCGACACTGCACATTTCTTTCGGATAAAAGAACACGAAATCGGTTCATAAACAAAGAGGTTAGGTTCAACAAGCCTAATAAAAAAAGTCTAATACCTATGAAAAAAGAATCAGATGGAGACCAATCGGAAGTATAGACTGGACCAATGCAAAAAATTTTTCAAAATGGCCGATAATTGGTCTGGGAGATAGAAACATAGAGCACAAAAAAAAAAATCTAATCGAATAGAGAACGCTTCACTTTTTTGAAGTCGGTTAAAAAGAATTTTTCTTTTGATTTTAAGTCGAGTCTTCTACATTTTCAGTAGAGGTTTCCATTAATAGTCAAAACATCAAAAATGGAATGCAATAAGGTTATTCCTCTAGTATTAGATCAGATCGATCGTTATTTTTAACCGACTTCAAAAAGGAGGAGGTTCTCTATTCGATTGAATTTTTTTTTTTTTTTTTTTTGTGCCTGATGTTACCTCATATCTCCGCCAATTGTCAACCGATTTTGAAAATTTTTTTTGCATTGGGTCCAGTCTAGCTTCCGATTGGTCCCATTTTTTTTTCGATTTTTTTTCATAGGTATTAGACCTTTTTATTAGGTTTAGCTTAGGTTTGTTTAGACCTAACCTCTTTTGTTTATGAACCGATTTCGATGATTCTTTTTTATCCGAAAGGGGGTGTCTTAGGATGGTGTCATATTAATTTGGTCAAGTTCTGATGATATAATCACTATTAATAACATCACTAAAAAGAGAAAAATAAAAATTTTTAAGAAAAAATAAAACCGACTTCAAAAATTAATGCAACAAATATAAAAATACACTAAAAGGTATAAAATAATTATTATCTTATTTAGTTACAACTAAACGACGAAATATTAACATGAAATTACTTTTTGAAGTTGGTGCCAAACATATACCTTTATGAATCGCACTCGACGGATCTTACTTAGTACGTTTGGCGGTACGCTCGCTTATAGGTATAGTTTGTTTGGCACCGACTTTAAAAAGTAATTTCGTGTTAATATTTCGTCGTTTAGTTGTAACTAAATAAGATAATAACTATTTTGATACCTTTTAGTGTATTCTGATATTTGTTGTTCACTTAATTTTTTGAAGCTATGCTTTTATTTTTTTCTTAAAATTTTATGAGTTTTAAGTCGATCTCTCCATGTCTTCAGCAATGGTTACCAATAATAATCGAAACGTCAAAAACTCTAATGTAGAATTGTTATTCCTCAAGTATTAGATGAGAATCAATCGCTATTTTTGATTTTAAGTCGATTCCTCTATGTCTTCAGCAATGGTTACCAATAAAAACCGAAACGTCAAAAATCCAATATAGAATGATTATTCCTCAAGTACTAGATGAGAATCAATCGCTATTTTTGGTTTAAAGTTGATTTCTCTATGTCTTCAGGAATGGTTACTAATAAAAACCGAAACGTCAAAAATCCAATATAGAATGGATATTTCTCAAGTATTAGATGAGAATCAATCGCTATTTTTTATTTTAAGTCGATTCCTCCATGTCTTCAGCAATGGTTACTAATAAAACCGAAACGTCAAAAATCCAATATAGAATGATTATTCCTCAAGTACTAGATGAGAATCAATCGCTATTTTTGGTTTAAAGTCGATTTCTCTATGTCTTCAGCAATGGTTACTAATAAAAACCGAAACGTCAAAAATCCAATATAGAATGATTATTCCTCAAGTACTAGATGAGAATCAATCGCTATTTTTGGTTTAAAGTCGATTTCTCTATGTCTTCAGCAATGGTTACTAATAAAAACAGAAACGTCAAAAATCCAATATAGAATGATTATTCTTCAAGAACTAGATGAGAATCAATCGCTATTTTTGGTTTAAAATCGATTTCTCTGTCTTCAGCAAAGGTAACGGATAAGAAAACAACGCAGTTGCTATGGTTACTCATAAAAATTCCTCCCAAATTTTTAGCATTTCACAGAAGAAGCCTAACCATTCTTACTTAAGCAAGGCTAAATGAGCTATATTAAAACTTTCAAATGAATAAATTTTAAAGAATTTAAAAAATTAAAAAAGTACCATCTTACTCTAGAGTAAAGTACTTTAAAATATAATTTTACTAAAAACTTTATTTAACCTTTTTTGTGGTCCCCAAGGTACTTAATTAGGATATTAAATTTCATCAAAATTGGTTAAGTCATTTTCAAGATATTTAGAAAAAACTAAAAAAGTACTGAAATAAAGTACTAATGTTTGTGGGCCGATATGTACCAAAAACTAATCAGCGCTTCATTTTGTTAAACTAATGGTAGGTTTTCAATTTCATTTCAATCGGTGCAACGGTGTGGAAAAAATCGTGGGCCAAAAAAGCGATAACATACATACATCCATCCATCCATCCATACATCCATCCATACATACATCCATCCATACATACATCCATCCATCCGCACGCACTAAATTAAAAAATCGCACTTTTTGGCCTCTCGACGAGACCCCATGTAATTTTTGGCAAAACCGTCACGTGCTAATATTCAACCTAATTGAATACTACAATTTGTGACTTTAATTGAGTCCATGGGTTCCGTAGTCTTTACCTGAGGACCCTTTGAAGCCACGCTTGCCCCAGAGCGATTACAATACTTTACCCATACTTTGCATTGGATAAAGTAAAAGAAATAGGTTTCCAACCGATCGGGAATTTCAAGAGAAATGGTTGCATGCTCTAATCTCTTGTATAAGGACACTTTTGTCCGTCTATTGATTTAAAATAAAAATAAAAAATAAAATAATAAAGTATTTATAAAGCATTTAATGATATTTTTTCATCTTTCTTTGATCAATATTCATTATTCAAAAAATAGTTTTTTCAAAACATATAATTACGGACAGCTAAAAATCACATCTCGAGACGCTGCCCGCCAGCGGCCACTCAGCTGTCCGGAGGGCCGAGCAGTGCCGGGCGTGCCGTAGGCACGCCAGATACTGCTCGTATTAAATATATTGGTCTGCACTAAAACACAATTTAAAAGACTACCTACTGATTATGTCAAATATCTAAATATTTTTTAACTCATTAGTTAAGTTCAAATCCATATATAAAAGAAAAGAATACAGTTTTCCTACGTAGCACAAGAGAGACAAGTGTCTCATTTTGTTTTTGAAATCAAGACAATGAGAATAAGAGAAATTGCGGAAGGGGTAGAAAAAACAATTGGCTACCTTACCAAACTTTTCTTTTTTTTTATCTCTCGGTCTTTTTCTCTTCTATTGACATTTCTTGAATACTTCAATAGAAGAAACTTTGTCGCTCTTAACTTTTCTTCTTTTTGCTTCTTAATTATCTATCTTTTGTTCTTAAGTTTTTTTTTTGTTGCAAAGGTTTATTTACTTTGAGTGTAATTAAGATGGTTCAATATTGTCAATTTCTTTATAACAAATAATAATTTATCAGTAATTTTTTATGTTTTTATTAAAATGTTCTGAATCTTTTTGTAATCACATCTCTCCATTACGATTTCAACCAGGCCCTTTTAAAATTCCCTGTTGAAATAGTTATAAAAAGCTCATAAATTAATATAATAGGTGCTTTTAGGTTAAGCTCAGTGAGTTTGATTGTTAAGATCATTGCAGCTGCTTCAATTTTTTGCACAGATTTTGAAATATTAAGACATTTGCACTTTTTTTTAAAATATATCTAATTATTTTAATATTAGAATCTAATATTGGATAAAAATCGAACCAGAGCTTTCGCCAACTATTTTATCCCTTGAACTCTAGAGACAGAGCCGAGGCGACTATATGGCGAATGTGTGCAAAACACACGGGCGGCCAAGTCAAAGGGCGGCAAAACAGCTAGACTGACATTTGACTAACCGTCTCTCTAGACCTCTAGAGTCTAACCGAATGATTCTCCACCTTTTTAAACCTGACCGCCTCCTAAGGAGCGGAAAGATTTTCATCGCCCTTCCCCTTTGTGAAAATCCTGTAATTTAGGGTACGGGGAAGGGATGGGTTACCGCGACACCCCCTCCGCCATCTTTTTTATCTCCCAGAGATTCGAACTCGCTTCCATCTACAGTCTTTCCCGCAGCTTCAGCTGTTTAAGTCCCGCACCCACAAATACCTCCGACTCTTATCCAGCCCATAAAATCCCCTCTTCTTACTTCTTTTTCACGATGGACGGGCCAATCCTGATCTTTGTGGAATGCACCTCTTTGGTCCAACTCCTTCTCTCGTAAATTTCATTAAAGAAAAAAAATGTCGCCGAAAAGTCGGAAACAGGAAGAGAGTTTCAGCCTCTAAAAGTAATAAGGACAAACTACTAAAAAGAGCATTCACTTATGGGTCATTTTTCAGAAAAAATTAAGGGGGGTCTTTCATATATTTGTTCCAAAACCCCTTCCTCTCCAAGTTTCGAGTCCTCTAAATTTAATATATTCACTATGAAATAGAACAGGTATGCAGATTTGGCAGAGTAGTTGATTCTAATTAAACTGTGCAGTTTTAATTAATGGTTTTCTGTAACTCCTGAAATGTTATCACAAGGGGATTGAGAATTCAACCCTCATAATAGCTTGGATCAACATTTTTTAATGCGTCTACATTACCTATTTAAAAAGGCGGATTCAATCTGCAACTTTTTATGTCAACTTTTTCTCATAAAATTGTTGGTTTGATCACAAAAAAATAAAATATTACTCAAACCCTTTTCATATAAATTCACAGATTTGTTATTATGTATTTGTTTAAAAAAAATCAAGTAGGCAATCTATTATAGGGTTGATTTTTTCATTCCCTTGTGATAACATATTAGGGTTGCAAAAATCGTCAAAAACTGTCATTTTATTAGCATCAGTTATTCTGCCAAATTTCATTATTCTAAATTCTTCCATAGTTAAGTGCCATATCAGGTCTCCTTAACGTTCCGGCTCCTCTCCACTATACCTATGGTGAGTGTGTTTAGCTGTTTTTACACAGATATACGGGAGCTACTTTTAACGCCGGTTCCGAACGGCAAGTTTGGAGATGTTACTAGACAATTATACACTTGGTAGGTTTCCATTGCTTTCCAAGAGGAGGCGACTGCAAATATGTGATCTGCCGGAGACTCAGTCTCGAACCAGCGAACTTCGAGTCAGCGACCCCACACTCTACCCACTGACCCACAGTCGCCTCTATAGTGGATATATTAAATAAACTATTTTTCCCCATAAATTTGAAGGGCTGTAACTTGGAGGGGAAGGGGTTTTGAACAAAAAATTATATGAAAGACACCCCTTAATTTTTGTTGAAAAATCACCCTGCATATGGGGAAGTCTTGAATGTTAGTAGCTATACGTAGAATTTGACGCAAATCATTGATTAAACTAGCTAATCACCTTATCTGCGGAATCCGAGCGGTGAGAGCCTGGTCTTATATAGGTATTAGATATAAGTCCGAAGTCACGACTCTTCCGTCAGGAAGATAACGAAGAAGAAGAGAAGAAGATTGCATTAATGAACTGCAACTTAGTCCAGAGCTTCAGTTTTCTAACTCATTTTATTCAGGCACACGCAAAATAACAGTAAACAAGGGCTCCCTTATACTATTTTTGCTGGTGAGCTGAAAATTGAATTAAACATTTATAATAATATGATATAACTTTTAGTTAAAAGTTAGTTTTGTAGTTCAAGTCGTTCACAGATTCGTTAGAAAATAAAGTGTCTCAAAAGTTGGCATTTCGAAGGAAGTTAGTTACGGCGTCGTTATCCATTATTTTAATACATGCCGATTTCGTTTTATTTTTTTTTTTTAATAATACTTTATAGATCTAAAATAATTTCTCAATGAAAATATAAGCAGTTTAAATTCAGCAGTAAAGTCCCGTATCTTAAGAGATTGAGCTTCCCCTTTCCTTGAATATTTGAAAACTCTCTCTTTATCGATAGCATAAAATGAAGATTCAATTTCGCAGTAAAATGTCACTCTTTCTTTCTTTTTTTCCGGAAAGGAAACCACTTGTTTGCATTCAAGACATCTTTCGCGAGATTTATTTACAAATCGACAAGTAATGAGAAATTTTCTACTTGAGGTCACGCAGCCCCTTCAAACAGATGAACACCTTTCCCCTTTTTTTCTTCATCTGACACCCCCTCTACATCTTCGCTTCTCCTGTAGTACGTCTCGGAAAAATCCTAAGTGAGCCCTTAAGGAGTTCTTGATTCTCTTTCATCTCGCCACTTTCCCCTACACTTCCTTTTTTTTTTTTTATTTATTTCAGTTTGATTTTTTCTCTCTCTCTTTCTCTACCTACAAGGGAAATCATATCCACTTGACAACCCTTTTTCTTTTAGATTAGAGGATACAATTATGGCGTAAAAGTACTTATTATTATTATTATAAGATAAGGAAGGAAACAATTCTTGAATATTTAATTCCAGCTCCCCAATCAGGGAAAATATTCATAATAGAACCTATATAACTACACAGGGACACCAGAACTGATCTCACTAGCTCAATACATCAATACAGATTATTTACCTGCCTCTCAGGTAGGTTTACCGAAATACTTATTAAATTTATTCGATTTTTTTGCATTATTATTAGAAATGTCATAAAGATTAAGATTAAGAATAATTATATTAAGCAGGGATGGCCATAGGGGGGAGAGGTTAATACTCAGAGTGATTGAAATTTCTGGGGGAGAGGGGGTTGAAAATTGTTGAATTATAATTTTATATGATAAAATAAAGCGGTTAAGTCTATATAACTTTAACACAAAGATAATAAAAAGCACTTTTAATACTTTGGAACTGAATAAATGGGAGGGTACTTTTCATGAAACTGGTGGGGGGGGGGGGGGAGTCATGAACCTACAAAAGGTACTACTGTATTAAACATGATTTTGTTCAGTAGGTTATTCCAGATTGGTTCTTTTAATCTGAAGTTGGATTTTGGGATATTTTTTTTATGATTCTATTTTTGGCAACGTTTTGACTCAAGAAACTTTATCAAATCAGTTTTGATCAAAATATTTTCTGCATATTAAAATTTAGATGTAGTGAACTGAACTATATATAACTTATTACGAGGAGGTTAAGTTTAAAGGTAAATTTTTAGAAGAGGAAATTTTATTTATGTTTTGTTTAATGGTTTCATATGAGGGTGAATTGCGATTAGAATTAGGTGTACTACACTTCTTTTGAAATTATGTGGAATTATTTTGGAATTCATTACATAATGCCCCTTCATCTGTTGTCTTCTTCTTGGAAATGAAAGTGGAAGTGGAAGTAGGGGTACACGATATTATATCGGATTCATATTATTACAATTGATTGTTATTGTTTTGTAGATTGCCTGAGGAAGCAGAAAAATATACTGTGAAACGTAGCAATATTTTGAAAATTTAACTTCTAGTTTATTTCAAGTCCAAGAAACCCAATTACCAGCCACAAAGAAAAATTAAAATTTATGTTCTAAACATAAAAAAAATTTGCACTTTTTGTATCTTGTTCTTATTTTTATCCTCGCTTTCCTGAGCCCATTAGAAAATAAATCATAAGTCAGGCAAGCTGATGATTGGATGAATATAGTTACTGAGCCAAATACTATACACATTGGAATGTTCTAAACTAAGAGAGCTTGAACCATCCCACAATTTAATAAAAAAGATTTAAAGCAAAAATAATTCTCTAAACTCAAGGTTTAACTTTAGATAAAGCACTTCTTTTGGCAATCAACTTTACCAAAGGTCTTAACATGTTGCAAAATTTAGGGAAAACCATTCAAGGGATTGGCATTTAACGATTTAACACAAAATGTCAATTCAACACTTAGAAAAATTAAAAATTTTCAAATGTTAGAGTGTAAAAAAAATTTGATTCTGTAATTTTTAAAGGCCCAAACCTTAGCCTCTTTTTGCACCATCTTATCTGCACTCTTACTTTTGAAATTTACAGAAAGCCTACAGTCTTGAAAATATTTCAAATAGACTACTAGCAGTTGTCTGTGAAAATAAAATTAAATAAATAGGATACTTTTATAATAAACTCTAGAGTTTAGTAGTTGAGTTGTTTATCGAAAGACCAGTTCAAGTTCAAACCATCTAGATTTCAGGTTTTTATAGAGAAAATCTCATCAAAATGGACGACGTTTTGACATATAGTATTTCTCAAATATGGGTGGCAACTTAAAAAGTTAACACTGGTTTACAAAACTAGTTATTAAATGATAATTTTAGTTAAGTATTTGAAAAAGTAGTAGAAATCGAAATATTAATATTGGAAAATTTATTTTTTTAACTGTGAAATAAATATATAAATAATGGGAAGAAAAAAAAAATTCAAAAAAGAATGGAAAGAAATCTCACCTGGAAGACTCGTGGGAGCGCGCAGATTCACTGGAGAGTCCTCAACGGGCGAGTCCTTGCTGGAAAACGTTGATTTTGGCCAGACGGGGTTCACAATTCATGTCGCCAAGGCTCAAGGGGGCATGGGGTCATGGTGGGGAGTGAACTTTGGACACTGCAATAGAGAGTTTTCTAGTTATTGTGCAAGTACCTAATAGTTAAAAGGAAAATCCTAGAAGTATCGAATTGATAGATTTTTTTAATTCGAGCAAACAGGGCGGAGCTTGTTTAAGAACAAGTCTGAGCTTGTTTTTGAATCTCTCGCAATATACAATTAAATATATTCTAATACCTGTATTAAAAGAAATTCTCTTTAAGATAATACGATTACTTTCTCTATACTTATTCTTATCAAGCATTGTAAAATGTTTAAAAGTAAATGCAATTTAAATCTTAATATAAAAACTAATTTGAATAAAAATCAATAGTATAATTATTATTATAATTACTGAATCCGATCTGTTATGAATGATTTTCTTACAGGTCAGAAGAGTTATATTCACTCTCTCGGGAATGTAATATCATCATTAGCACCTGGATTACATTTTATTCTACATTATAACTATTCTTTTTTATTGAGAAATATTAATAGAATTAGTATATTTTATATGCGGCCCGAAGAATTTTTTCCCATCAAATGCGGCCCGTGTAAGCAAAAGGGTTGGACACTCCTGGTCTAGGAGTGAAGTATATATATAAAGATATATATTTTTAATGAAATTGAATGCAAGAAGAGGCGTACCAGCAAGCTATTGATAGAAAATTCATCAATCGAAAGGTAGGTGTTTGTGCACCCGGGTATTGAAGGTTTGGATGTTATAAGTGTCAGGAAAGACGGAGGCCGGGTGAGAGTTTCAATTGCTTGAAGTCATGGGGAAACGTATTGGTGATTGAAGTGGTCCGGTACTTTTCCAATTTAACCTCGAAAGAGTGTTGGAAATGGGTTGATTGATTTGATACCACTCGATTCATTATTTAGTCTTTAAATCTTTTTAATTTAAAAGGAAATTAATAATAATATTAATAATTTCGTCATTTACAAAGAGAAGTAAAAATAACCCTTATTTAGCTGTAAATTTTCCATCTCCCTTACTCCTTCCTTACCCAAGTACATATATACATATATATATATTATTCCAGCAGAGAGACGTTGGTTAGTCAGCGGTATGGGTGGTCGGGTTGAGGTAAGTAACCCCCTTGAAAATAAAATAAAAAAACAACTTCCATCCGCAAAAAAGGAATTAAAATTTTAGTCAAACAAAGAATGTTAAAAATTCTCCTCTCCAACCTTCTCACCCTCTCTTTTATATATGTATATATTCGTCTGTAATTAAGAAATATATAGAGACAGAACGAGAGAGAGTGGGGAAGAGTGTGCGTAGTAATGTAATAACGGACCTACAGCTTGAATAATTAATATCTATGTCGTCATTGCTCATGGATATATATATACATATTGTGTGTCTGCGTGGGAGAGAGAAAGAGAATGCTGTATATATGTATATACTCGTTTTTTCTTAAGAGACAGGGCAGTTTTTAAAATATAAATATAATTGCATTTGACCTCTCTGTTTGTGGTTGTTAGTTTTTTTTTTACTTTTTGCATTTTTTTATTATTGTCCTCCTATACGAATTATGGATGTTATTTTTTTTTCTGTTTTAGTTTTTGTCTGTAATTTAATTTTTCTGGATAGGGATGTTAGTGTGTAAGAGGGAGAGAGAGAGATATGCAAAGGGACGTGGGATTTCGAGAATAAAAATTTATTTCAATTTCTCATAAGATTTTTACTTGAATACAATTGAACAAAAAACAAAGCACAAAACACAGCATAGCATATTATATTAATTAATTTGCTTGGTGCTTGAAAGAATATTTATTCTTTATTTATTTATTCATTTATTTTTTCTATTCTTTTTGAAAATTAAAAAATTTAAAGATTTTATAGAAAAAGTTTTCGAGAGAGATGTCTAGAATTTGTGTAAAAGAAAAGAGTGGAGCGGAGGCTATCATTGTTATGGTATGGTTAGATTGGATTGAGAGTGATCGAAGTATTGAAAAATAGCCTTAAATAAGCTGACGTGTTATGATGTGGGCATCCACTTGATATTATTAAAACAATATTTTGTACTCTGCAAAGAGCCATTTATTTGAATGAATAAAATTAAATATTTAATTTATATTTAATATATAAGTTATATACCTAGTACCTGGAGGCACCGAGCGAATAAAATTATTTATAATCATGTATGGGAGGGGGTTAGTTTTTGCATTTTTAGACTCCTGGGGCCCACTGATTATGTATACAAAATTTGGTTGAGTTTGGTAAAAGAGCCTATATTTTCATTTTTTTACACCCTCGCCCCCTCCCACCACACATTTTGGGCGGTTAGTTTTTGCATTTTTAGATTACTGTGGGGCCACTGATTTTATGTATACAAAATTTGGTTGAGTTTGGTACAAGAGCCTATATTTTTAATTTTTAATCCCCCTCCAGCCCCCTTAATTTTTGGTCGATATGCACCAAAATCTAATCAACTCTTAATCTCAATAGACCAAAACTACGTGTGAAATTTGGTTTCGATATTCACACTAGTTTTTGAGCTTAGTCCACAAAAATTTGGTAATGCACAAGATTAACTAGTACAGACAGACTAACAGACATTTTGACAAAACAATTATTATCTCGAAAAATATAATTTTTTCGATGTTCACTTATTAGGTAGGGCTTTTTTGTAGAGCGAAATGCCATGGTTTTGATCAATTTTTTTTAATCAAAATAGTTTTAGCCGTTTTTGAGATATTTCGAAAAAAGAAGTGAAAAAACACTTTTTTCATGCACGATTACAATACTTGACCATACCCTCTATGGTAAAGTAAAAAGGATAAGAGATTTAAAAAATCCTAATGTATCTTGGCCATACCACATGACTCTCACTTGGTACAACTTTATAACAAACTAACAATAAATTGAATATTCAATTTCGAAAAAGGCACATCCCTCATATTTTGACAAATACTCTTTTTTCATATTAATGATATCTAAAAGATTCTCTGCACCTAATAAGCTCGAAAAAGGCACTGCTCTGGTTTCATTTTTCTGTCCCCAAAATGTAACTCAAAAAATAAATTTTATAAATTTTACACTACTTTGGAAAATAATTAGTTTTTTTTTTCATTCCTGAACATTTTCAATTTTCAGACATTTGACCTTTTTGAAATTACATATTCAATTAAAAAGTGTTTATTTAATTTTGATAAAAAATATCAGGGAATATTCGGCATTAAGACATTCAAAAATTTATTATGTTTTTATATAATAAATTGTGTATAAGTAATATTTTCGGAGATAATAGTTATTATTTGAAAAAAATTGTTAGTGAATGGGTGGGTGGATGCGTGATCATGTGGTCAAAATCTTTCCTACGCTTTGACTCAATAACTAATGGGAATATCAAAAAAAAAAAAAAAAAAATTATTAATAAATGAATTTACTTTAAGGACCAATCATAGATGTTAGAGAAAATATTTTTACATTGCATATCAGTGAGGTTCGTCCCCTTAGGAATCGAACCCAAGCGCTAATTAGTATGCCGGGCGTTAGCCAAACCTTTAAGACAAACATCTCTCTGACATGCAACATATATATTCTTTAATTAAATAATGAATGCAGAGATTTTAAGAGAAAATATTTTCTCTCACATCTATGATTGGTCGTTAAAGTAAATTCATTTATTAATATTATAGGTCTGGGTTGATTTTTGAAATGATTTCCATTTTTTTTCAAAAAAAGACACTCAAAAAAGTGCTTAAATCTTTGGACTCATTATTAAAAAAAATTATATTTAGTTGCAAAACAGCAACGAAACGTATGGCATATTTAATCAAAACTTTTATTTAATTTAATTTAAAGTCTTGTCCAGCTCCCTACGATTCCTTTAATTATTAATCATGGGCACGAATAATGAAATATTATATTTAGTCATTAGATAATACTGAGATGAAGATGAGTCGATTTAGGTTGAAATCGAATCAAGCATGACGTTTTGAAATGAAAAAAATATTAAAATCAATAAATCGTTGGCCGAAAAGATCAAATTGTGTGTATGCCCTGAAAAATAAATGTGACAAAAAGTAATTAGAAAAATTGAAGAGAGGGTGATGAGAGGGTGTGAAGATTTTTTAAAGTTAAATTTTTAACCAACTTGAGAAAAATGTTGTACATTGTTATTCTTAGGGGCCATACAGTATTAATTAAATGAAAATAACATGACTTAAATAGAAAGGAAGGGGAGGGGGAGTAAAATATAAATAAGTAAATCTTTAGCTGATTTGTAAATATAATATTTTGCACAATTACTATACGCATAAGATCCTCAGGGATAAATGGGGCAAAAATAGATCATCCAAATAGGACCTCATTGGGTAAATGACGTAAAAATCAGTGAAATATTTAATTATTTGTAGTAATATTATTTTTTTAAAATAACTTTTTTTGGTTTACTTCATACTATATGCAATTGTCATTGCCTCTAAAGAGAGTATGGTCAAGTCCCATAGTGTGTTTAACACAGGCCAAATTCCAAAGGCCTTTCCGGAAGGCGTTTTAGAGTACACTAGAGCAGTGTTTCTCAACCTTTTATTAACGGTGACCCCTTGAAATGTATGTCGAACTTGGCAGACCCCCAAGTAAAATTTTAAATCGTGGAAAGTAAAAAGGTTGGCATAGTTATACTATGCTGAGTTCATAATGCTTATTTTTAAATACTATAAAAAATGTCTTCTGAAAATGTTAAGATCATATTTTTCTTATCAAATATTATTTCCCCATCATTTATTAATTGACAATAAAGCGAGAACATATCATAAATCCCTCTATGAATTCTTTCCTGGCATCTTTGTAATTTTTCCTTAAAGGCTTTAAATTTGTTTGTCTTAACCAATATATTACTTTGCCGTTCTTGCAATAAAAGTTCCAAATTCATTAAGAATGGAAAATATGTTACTGAGGTATGTAAGTTTTTTCTACCAAATTTGGATCTTCAATATATTTACCTAATTTTTCTTTTCATTAAAAACTGTTGTACTTCTGATCACATATTAATGGGTCGTTTTAGAACATAACATAACCAACATAGGTCAGTATGCAGAAGAACGAAGTATGCAAAGGACCCATTTCTTCCCACAAAACCGTGAAAAGAAGAAATTTACTCCGCTTGATTTTATAAAACCACCAGATGTCTCACTATTATCTAAAAATGTGAATAGTAATTTTTTAAATATTTTTACAAACTAATTTATATTTGTTTAGTTTATGACTTTTTTTAAATTATTGGAACAGATATTTAGTAAGGTAGGTACAAGGACCCCGTTTAGCTCGCGACCCCGGTTGAGAATCACTGCACTAGAGTACATTATCTGATCCAATTTTCTCTAAATGTATGGTATGTCTAATATATATCTTAAAATACAATTATATTATGAGGGAAATATATTCACAATATACTGATCTGAGTAGAATCTTGAATACAAATTCTATTTTGTTTACGTCAGTGCTGCAAATCGATGTCTATGGTAGTATATATAGTAATATAGACTTGTATAATATAAGGCGTTCAATAATAGGTGGGATTAAATACTGTATTGTATAATCCGAATATGGAAATGAGCCAATCCAAGCAAGCAAGCAGTTGGGCTAGAAGAGATGATGTCGTTAGAGATCCAATCAATAGCTACAGGCTACAGCTACAGTCCTTCACGAAGACAACTCTGTTTCCTCGAGGATTTTCTTTCTCTCTTTCTCTCTCTATTATCTTCCTCTTCTTACTGTCACAATAACATCGTTTCATGACGGATTGCGCACAGATATTTCAATGCATTTCAATATTCCAGCAGTCGTTCAATTTTTCTTTTCTTTTTATTAAAATAATTTTTGAATATAGTATAGAGTTCGAAAAACATACCGACCGAGACTTCGTCACACAGACCTGTTTCAAACCGGGATAATGTCGCTTACACAAAAATAAAATAATAGTAATATTCAAAGGAAATGTTTCTTTCAGATGAATTACCATGAATTACTATGAATTTCCAAAAATAGAATAGATGGTAGAGGTTTGAAGTTTAAAAAAGTCAAGTCAGGTGCAAAATTGAATTGAACCAAAGTGTCTTTTTTTCTGGGAGTTGAAAAACTATGATAAATTTTAGAAAAGGTAATTCTTGTTAAACGTTTTAATTTTAATTAGTAATGAATTAAGACTTTTAAAATTCTTCAATAAAACCCGGATATTTTTTCATAAGACCATCGATGTGTCAACATTTTTCATTAGATAAAGTTACTAGAAGGTTAAGGCAACTGCAAGTTGGAATTTTCAAAATAGCTGACCGAATCGGTGCAATAGTGAGATGGGAGAAAGATTTAAATAAATAAACTGAATAAACAAAGAAGAGGCCATTTTTTATTTGAAAAAATTATTAAAGATCGATTTCTTTTTGATTTTGATTTTCTGTGATTTCTGAGTTGTGTATTAATTAAGGCCCAAACTATGTTCTCCCATCCAGATAGTACCTAATATATACGAGGAGGAGAAACTCGATTCCGATTCGAAGGTAATCTTTAATTTTTAACAGGCTTTTTTTTATTTATTTGTTTGTTTTAGATAATTGATAATTAATTATTTTATTTTTTGTCATTTCAGATGTTTCTACAAGTGATTAAGAAAATATTTATACCTACATCTAAGAGGAAATATATATCATTAAATTTATTTATTTTGTTTTAGACAATGAAAGAAAAAATATCAACAACAATTCGTAAGCTTTAATAAAATGCAAGTATTATTTGTTATGTTTATATACCTATCTAAAATAAAAATATATTAAACTTTTTTTTCAGGAAAAAGTCAAATCTTTCTCAAAAGTCTACGTACAATTTCTGTGTTTCTGTGTGGCGTTTTTAAGCTCGTATATTCAATAAAATACAAAATAGAAATTTATAATTTTTTGTTTTCATCATCCGCAAAATCAAAAATCGTATTAAAATTTTAATCAAATTATTAATTAGATTATATTTGGAAGCGTAGAATTTTTTGTAGAGTTCCACTTAAAATAAAATATCAACAGGTCTATCCTTGTGTAGATCTTTTTAAGTAGAATTAGGAAAAAGTTTTGAAAATTTATTTCGCTTTAAAATGACATTGTGGCCATTTTTAAGAAATTTAATCGGCTTGATTTCACTTAAGTACTTACTTGAAAAATTCTTTAAAAAACTGTTAAATTTCACAAAATTCTCAATATATTTAATATATTAAAAAAATCTTTAAACTCAAAGAAATAATAGGCGCTCTTGAATAAAATTAACATTAAAAATAATGTTTCAAAAAAATGTGATCGAAAAAATACGGGGGGGGGGGGGGTAGTTTTATTTAACCGATACGGTTGTATTGTATTGCTTTTATTTTTTTATATTAGAAAGCTTTTCTTATTGACCTACAAATAATAAACTAATAAAATAATGCAATTATTTGGCCGGCTATAATCTGATCACTACACTAATTTACACACACTTTCACACACACACAAACAACATCGAAATGGCCAAAATTAGTTAGCGAAGTCCATTAAAAATAATAATAATAATGATAATAAATAATTAAAATTTGATTGTAATTGGAAATAATTTATGTTTACAAGTATTTATCTAAATTATCTTCAGGTTGTTATGTGTACGGACACTTAAAATTGATTTATAGGATGAAAAGGACCGCTCCACATCTTCAGATAAATTGGGGCAAATTTCTTCATTTTTTTCATTCTTTCTCCGAAAATTTACTTTTAAAAAATCTATATTTGTAGCGAAATAGGCAATATTTGACAAAAAATCCTTCAAATATGCAATTTTATGCACTATTCTTCAAATATGAAATTTTATGCAATATTACTCAAATATGCAAAAATATGCAGTATAAAATTCAACCCACAGTATCCTAGATGCATGATTCGTATAGATAATTGATCCCTGGGTCGTATGTGGCGGCAAACAAAATATGCAATTGCATAGGAATTCGGTCTCTAATAAGGTATTTGTTTGATATCTCAGTGGATTGTTCAACTATATATTTATACTATATGTATTTTAGACATGCAAACTTCCGTATGCGGGTTTGACTCGCACTCAGTCGACTTATTTCCATTTCTAGTGAGGCGCCTAAAATGTTAAGCAGCTAAGTTAGATTTTTTCTTGGTTATTGTTAATTGGAAATTCATGAGTGAATTAAAAAAAGTAGCAAACAATATGATATGACAACTAAAACAGAGACATATGAAAATATTTACAAAACAATTTTTTTCCTCATGTCTCTTTATTTAATTTCACATTATTCGGATTTATTAATGAACACTTATGGTGAGACTCGTCTATTATTTGTTTGACAAACTGTCACAGTCCTGAAGTTTTGAAAACAAATTATTATAAAGATTGAAAGATTTAAAATTTTACTTAGAGCTTCAAGATGCACAGAAATTTTTTTAATCAAAATCAAAAAAATCATATCAGTTCCTTCTTCAAACATAAAAGTGCTGATGAAAAAATCGCACACCCAATCAAGTTGAATTTATCTTTTTAGTTTTATTTTATCTCCGATTATATGTCAAATCGAGAGTCATTTTGAAGAAGAATGGTAAAAAATATATTATGAAATGTTTACCATATTTCTAAGATGTGAAAAAAATAAATCATTGTTCTTTATCATGCGCTGGTTCATCATCAAATCTTGTTTTATATTTATTATACAATTTTTTTAATGTGAATTTTTATTAGAGAATTTTGGAAGGGTAAGCCCATTTATACCGAATTTTTATGCAATAATTGGAAATAACTGTTCATACAATTTTAAGCCCCTTCTAGCTTCATGACTCAACCCCCCACCCCCATTTTATTCAGTTCTAAAGAATTAGAAGAGCTTTTAATTACTTTTGTTCAAGTTATAATATAAGAATACAGTACCAATTACAATTAACTATTCTCCTCTTCAATCTTTTATAACTCAAAAATTGAAAATGCAAAAAAAAAATTATTGTCTACGACATGTTTCGAGTCTAGTTAAACCCATCTTCAGTTATTAAAATAAAGTAACTCTCCCTTCCATACAATTTATAATTTAACATTTGGCACAAAACACTTTAAAATTGAAATCACATTCAAAGAAACACAAATGAAAGTCAAAAAGAGAAAACAGATAATAAATATATGACTGTAACATGTTTTTTGTGTATGTACAATTTTATATTTACTTATATTCACTGGAGATATAAATAGAATCAGAAATATGAAAAATGAAAAAGATTAAATATTGAAAATTTTTATCCTAACAATCTTTGAAAATAATAAGTTACTAAATATAGTCTTTCTATTGACCGCTAAGCTTAAAATCAAACTGAGTGTTCAATTTTTAGTTTAATCTACATATTTATATACAAACTCTCCAATATGAATCTCTTATAGGTGTTTTTTCTTGTTGCAGTACTTCAAAATTTTCTTCTATTATATTATGTTGTTATAAAGTGTTGCAATCAAGAATATTTTAGTTTTGTATAATCTAAGACTTAACCGCTTTTATTTTTAACCGACTTCAAAAAGGGTTCTCAATTCGACTGAATTTTTTTTTGTCTATGTTACCTCATATCTTCGCCAATTGTGAACAGATTTTGATAATTTTTTTTGCATTGGGTTCAGTCTAGTTTCCGATTAGTCCAGTTTTTTTTTCATTGCTATTGGATCTTTTTTGATATGTTTGTTTAGGCATAACTTCTTTATTTATAAACCGACTTTAATGGTTCTTGTTTTATTAGAAAGAGGGTACCTTAGGGGTGGTACCATATTAATTTCGTCAAGTTCTGAGGATATAATCAATGACGAAATAACGTAAATCTCCAATTCTTATGACCAAATAATCGAAATTATAATAAATAAAATCTTTAAGGATTCATTTAAAACCCGCAAACGTTTCGAGAGAATTTCTATATTTATGAATTGAATTTTATTATCATTTTCTGATTCATTTAGCCGACGCTTTCTCTTACGAGATGCATGCAAGGTATTATATTAAGTCACTATTAATAACATCACTAAAAAGAGAAAAATAAAAATAATTTTTATAAAAAATAAATAAAACCGACTTCAAAAAAATTAAATGCAACAAATAAAATAGTTTGTTTGGCACCGACTTTAAAAAGTAATTTCATGTTAATATTTCGTCGTATAGTTGTAACTAAATAAGATAATTATTTTATACCTTTTACTGCATTTTATTTGATTTTTGAGTTCTTATTATTTTATTTGTTGCATTTAATTTTTTTGAAGTCGGTTTTATTTTTTTTTTATAAAAATTATAGCATATTTTAATTGAATGAAATGGAAGGCAGCCCAGGGGTAGTGAGGAAAGAAAAAATTAACACATATCAAATAAGGTGTAATTTATTGGAATCCTTCCTCCTTTCCTTTCAAACCGACGTTTCGGAGGATTTTCCCTCCTTCTTCAGGGTTTCAAAGGGTCAATCAATGAAACAAATAAAATGTTTCCTTCTTCTCTCCAAAGCAGTGTTCAAAAACTTGCTTCTTTTTTAACAAAGGCATAGAAAAACAATTTTTTTTCCTCCTTTTCTTAATTAGATTATAGCATATAATACTAAAATGCAACAATTTTCAACCCTCACCCCCCCTAGAAATTTCAATGAGTACTCTGCGTCTTTGTCCCCCCACCACTCTGTGGACGCCCCTGGATGGTCCATTTTTTCCTTGGCTTTGGAAACCCCCGTTTCTATTTTATAATAAGCCCATCTGGAATGTTATTTTTCAATAAAACAGTCAATCCTTCATTCTTTCTACTACCTTATTTTTAATATACTTATATATCATTTTTGAAAGAAAAAAATATATTTTATTCCTTTCTCTGGGAATAAGAGAATATGAAAACAAGTGATTTGATTTGATGGGACTTTCAAAACAAAATAGTAAGAAAAATGGAGGAAATCAATTCACCTTGTCAGTTGGTGAATATGATTTTCTCGCATTGTTTCTGGTTCTGGCACAAGTCGTCGTCGACAGCCGTGTTAGAATGTGTCGTTTCTGATCCAATCAATAAACCACCCACCCACACCCCCTATGCCCTTGCAACCCTTAGATGATTCTCTCTCTCACTCACTTTCAGTCACTCTCCTCTCGGGGGGCGAATTTGACATGGGCAGGGGGCAAGGGGGCAGGGGTGGGGGCGATACAAGTCCCGAAAAGGAGGGCCGAGGGGGTGCAGGGCGACTAACGAACTAACTCCAGAGATGCAAGATGTATATATTGGAGTATGAAAGGCCCATAAGGGGCTCAAGATGAGAGAGAGAGAAGTCACAGCAGCCATCGTTCGGTGGATGTATAAATATTCATAACACACCAACACATCTAGCCAACGAGCACGCATACATGCACAGAGAGTCATATCCGACCGGTGTGTGTGAAGGGAAAGGGCGGATTTCAAAACGAAAGGGAGCATCGCTGATGGTAGAAAGGCCAAACAGATCTACAGTATAGATTTTCTCACTCTCTGGAGAGATAGACAGACAGACAGAGGAACCGACTTATAGATGGCTCCATATATATATATATATATATAGTTATATATATTCAATACGAGTATTAGAGCGACAGTGAGAAGGAATTAATGGCACAAATCATATTTCATAGAGGAAGAACAATAATATTAAGAGAATGAATTATATTACAAAGAAAAAGAGAGGGGAGGAGTAATGAAAGCCAGAGTTTGAAATTATTTTTCCCGTACCACCATATTTCGATTAGTCAATACAGGAAGTCTTCGTGGCGGGGGCCAAGAATTTGAAATTCACTAGAAAAATTTCAATTGTTTTGTCTGATTGTCGATAAGGTAGTTCTTTCACAAATACAAAAATTAAAGATGTCTTCGAAACTTGGAATATAAGTCTTAATGACATAAAAGCATATTAAACACACTGTTAAAATTTAAATACGATTTATCACACCAAACATGAAATAATTGCAATTAAAATGGAAATTTTTTACTTATGATAGATTGGGAAAGGGTGGGAAAATGATCATTTTATTTTTTTTTATTGGAGGACTTTCACCATCTTGATGAAAAACTTATATTTGTTAAAATAATATATTCGGAGTAACTTAAAAATAATTAAAATTATTACCTCGTAGTTTTGATAAAAAAATGAAAAAAAGTAACATTTTTGGGCGATTATTTTTAATGGAGGGGATATAAGATCAATGGCTTGGAAACGATCCATTCATGAAGAGGATATAGTAGTGTGAGAAGTACAGTCACGTTAAAAAACATAACATAAAATTTTAGCACCGTTCATATGTATATAGTGGTTTACGAGGCTAAAACTTTTTGTGTGGATTGTCGCGAAAGAACTACCTTAATAGAAAATGTCTTAAACATAAACATAAAAAAACATTTTCCAGTATGATTTTTTTCTGTCTGTCTTGATTCCGATACTTGATAGGTAAGTTCGTTCTTGTCCCAAAGTCTGAGTGTATGTTTATGAAAACTTTTTAGAGTTTATTGCTTCAAAACTTCTTATTCAAAAATGCAAAAAATTAGAAAAATTTGAATTGTTATATAACAGATGTAGCTGATAATAAATAAACTAAAACTTGGCAAGCAAGTGAGTTTGGTCTTATAAACTGCACTTTCGTGTCCAGCTTGAACCGTCCCTTATCGAAAAAATAAAACACTTTTTACAGTAAGCATTCTGAATCTTGAAAAACTTTTCATTTTTTCTTCCAATTTCATTTATTGTATTATAATATTTAGTTTTAATTAAAGAATATCATACAACAAAAAGTACGATTAACTTCATTAGAATAAAAAGTATCCTCGATGTGGGGAGGGTCATAGGAACAAATTTTTAATTATAGAAAAAATGAGAAGAATTTTTTATGACACATTTTATATCGATTTGGTTTACAAATAAAATAAATGTGAAAAAATTCAATTCGATAAGAGGGCATATCTGTGTGTGTGTATTTACTGTAGGACCTAAGTTATAATACATTTTAATATAGTTTTAATATCTTTTGAGCCCTGAAGAAGAAGGGACCGACCCACCGAAACGTCGACTTAGTAAAAGGAAAATTTTTCCAATATATACTCTTTGAATGGAAATTTAAAATTTAAAAGTTTTTTTTTTACTTTTTACTTGATTTTATTTTGACTTTATAATATTTATTTATTTTGCTCTTCAGCCCTTCTAGCCATAAGCCAATTTACTATACTATTTTTAAATTATGACTTTTATGTAGGGATCAGATTTTTAGCCTGTTGTCTCGAGTCGGATCCGAACCCGGGTCCATTTGATTAGCAGGATGGTACGCTAACCCCTCTTCTAACCCGACCCCAATTTTTTATTTTGTTTTGTTTTTATTTTCTTTGATCTGTGACTACGATGTAGATATATAATCCTGTAAAACCGTACCCTAAATAAATAAATTGGAAATAATATTTCTATTTATTTCATCTACTGCCTTCCAATCAATTGTTTGCTTAAATTAATATAGTCATGTTAAAATATAAATATAAAAATTCTTTCTCTTTTAAAATTGATTTGTTAATCTGAACCCGAGCTGATTTTTGAAAAACATTCCAACTATTTTCAAAAAGAAGATGCTCAAATCTTTACTTTTATAAAAATTAGTTGTTATTTTTAAAAATTTTGATTCATGAAGGAGTTAACGAAGAAAGCGCAACTCCTATGGGCCAGGATTTACCTGTGCATCGAGAAAAGAAGGAGAGAGAGGAAGAAATTTCTGAGTTTGGATAAGATTTCAAAGTGCCTATGGATATTATGTCTTAGAAGATTGTCCCTGAAAGGGTGTTTCAGACTCTAACTCTAGAAGTCATAGGGACAAACATACCGTAGAATGTTTTTGTACGATTTGTATTTAATTAGACTGGGAAAGGATGTTGAATGTTTTCTAATGATCAATAGAGAAAAAAGTGCATTTGTAATCAAAGTGCTAGTTTTTCATTTCCTTATCTAAAAAATAATCAAATATACTTATATACTAGCATGTAAACGGCATTGTTCTTTACGAGTGGAGAATAAAAAAGATGGTTTTAATTAAACGTATCCTTTAACAGTAGATAGATAGGTACGTATTTTTCATCAAGCTGTTTTTTTATTCAATTCTCTCATCACCCCTTTTCCGCGATTGTCACCTTTAACTACATTACAAAGAGAGATGAAAAAAAAATGTTCCAAGAGTTGTTCACTTTTTATAAAAAAATCACCTTGGCGTTTAATTTACAGCCCTTAAGACAAAATAGACGACCCCTTAGATATATATATGTATATAATGGCAATGCATTTTCTCTTTCTTAATTATAACCCAACGCCCCCGCTCCTGAGTTAATTGGTTTTTTTTGTTCCCTCATTTTTTTCCTTTTTTCTTACTCTATCTTATATTCAATTGTACTTCTTTATTATTTTATAAAAAAAAAGAATAAGAATGAAAGAAAAGCAGCCCCGTGACGACATCGTGCCCCATCTATCCTGCCAACTTAACACAATACAATTCCTCCACCCTGTGGGTAGACATAAGAAGAAGTAAAAGAAGAAAAAATTATTCATTATACAAAAATCATTTATTTTTTTAATTTCTCCTTTATTATTTTTTATAAATGTTCATTTTAATGAAATTTAATTGTGAGGGAAATAAGTAGACAGAAGACAGGCTATAGGGTATGACAACGAATGAATGTGCTATATAATCGAGTACAAGGAAATATGAATATAAATTTTTGATACTGTTTATTGTTTTCAATTAAAAACTTGATGGCTTTCTAAATTGATCTTCTTGTAAATTCTTTTTTATCATATTAACATAAGTCTCTCGGTAAAGTACAGAATGTTTTTTAAGTACACTTAGACGACTTCCGGTTCACATAAACATTGATTTCGTATTTATTAACGAATATTTTTTTATTATTAATTTTTTTATTAATATGTATCGAAAATAATAGTATATTAATATACACTAAATTCATTATGACTAAGATTAAAGTAATTTTTGGAGACGGACTGATATAAGTGAATTGATTGGATATTGATGAGGCAGTCCAAAAAAGAAGAAGATAATTTATGTTATCTTTTTATTCTTAAACCGACGTTTCGGAGGCTATTCCCTCCTTCCCCAAGGTTTTGAAAAGTCAGTGAAGAAGGAGTAAATAGCCTTCCAAAACGAGACACTAAAAGAGTGTGTTTTCTGCTGGAATTATAAATTGTATTTATTTATAACTAGACTATAGTTTTTTTTCCATTCATACATTAATTCCTTTGAATCAATTGTAATAGACTGATGAAGAGGGCAAAGCCCTCGAAACTATAGTCTCGTTATAAATAAAATTTATAATTCCAGCAGAAGACACACTCTTTTATTGTCTCCTTCAATATATAAAAATTCTGCTACCCTCGGCACAAAAACTTTCAATTTAATAAAAAGAGTATAAATTATCTTCTTCTTTTTTTTGAACTGACTCATCAATATCCACTCAATTCCTTATGAATTTCCAATTACCTGATCTCGTAGTGTCAAGAACAGTTTTTGAAAGAACAAATTTCTTAATTTTTTGAAAGATAGAAGATGATTGGATCTTCTCTGTCGAAATTGATTTTTGAAAAGGGAAGTTATATTGAATCTGAAAAAAGTTTTAATTAATCAAAATTTGACCTGTTTATTTTGAAAGTGGGGTAAGTTAAATTCTAAAAAAAAGAGCTAATAATGCCTGTTTTATTTACACATTAATATAGTCCCACATTGACTCTTTTGAACCCTTCATATCTTTTCATATTATAATATCAGACTCATTAAAAGTACAATATCTTCATGAATTTGTCACAAGAAATATATAAAATATATATCTTTATATAAATTGAAATAGAAATATCTCGAAGTAACAAAAAATGAACTTGCCCTCACTTAAATAATTAGCTCATTTATATATTTATGTCAAGAGTCTTCAAATTTTCCACTTAAAATACAAAAATCAATCAATTCGTTTAGTATAACTAAACAACATAGTTAAATGTTAAACGCCATAAAATCATAACTGTATTTAATTAATAGATAGTCCACTACAAGCCATTTCGAATTCCCATAGCTTCGTTTAATTTTGTAAAATCTCCTCAGTCGCTTTGAACTCTGAAGATAGAATAAACCGAAATATATTGAGTTTAAAAACATATTTTATTTATTTATTTATTTTAATGCAATGTAATGCAGGAAGGGACAGCTCCTTTGGATCTTAAAAGACCTGTGGATTATCGAAGAGAAGGAGAAACTGATCAAGTACAAGGGTTGATATGTTAAAACTCTGATGAGTTGTTTATCAAAAAAGAATTTAGTCTTTTTTGATTTTAAGTCGATTTCTTCCATTTTGTTTCTGCAGTGGTTAACTTTAGGTAATGGTCAGGCATCAAAAATAGTATGTAACAAGGTTTATTCCTCCATTATTTTTATGAGGATCGATTGT
The DNA here is from genome assembly GCA_024734495.1 of Forficula auricularia. NCBI lineage: Eukaryota > Metazoa > Arthropoda > Insecta > Dermaptera > Forficulidae > Forficula > Forficula auricularia. Next base: position 484,717 of record JALMQS010000746.1, read on the forward strand.
TAATTTTGATTTAAAGTCGATTTCTCCATATCTTCAATAATGGTATGGTTTTTACTTTACCATACAGGGTATGGTCAAGTATTGTAATCGCGCATGAAAAAAGTGGTTTTTTCCTTCTTTTTTTCGAAATATTTCAAAAATGGCTGAAACTATTTTGATTAACAAAAATTGAGCGAAACCATGGCATTTCGCTCTACAAAAAAGCTTTAATGAGTGAACATCGAAAAAAATATATTTTTCGAGATAATAATTGTTTTGTCAAAATGTCTGTTAGTTTGTCTGGTTGTCTGGTTGTTAGTTAGTTAGTTAGTCTGTGGGTTACCAAATTTTTGTGGACGAGCTATCTCAAAAACTAGTTTGAATATCGAAACAAAATTTCACACGTAGTTTTGGTCTATTGAGATTAGGAGCTGATTAGGTTTTGGTGCATACCGACCCAAAATTAAGGGGGTTGAGGGGGGGGGGGTGTTAAAAATTGAAAATCTAGGACATTTCAGCAAACTCAACCAAATTTTGTATACATAACCTGTGGGCCCTCAGAAGTCTAAAAATGCAAAAACTAACTGCCCAAAATGGTTGGAGGGGGTTAAAAAATGAAAATCTAGGCCCTTATATCAAAATCAACCAAATTTTGTATACATAATCAGTGAGACCCCAGAAGTCTAAAAATTCACAAACCAACCGCCCAAAATGGGGGGGGGGCGTGGACCAAAAAATGAAAATATAGGTTCTTGTAACAAACTCAACCATATTTTGTATACATAATCATTGGGACCTCAGGTTGTATGAGAAAGTTAAGTGGATGGCCAGAACCCGTCAGCTTATTTTGATTTAAAAAATGAATATTGACTTCAAATAGCCACTGAAATCTGATTAATAACAAAGGAATAAACATCTTAATATTTCAAATGACATTGAATAAAGTCTTGCGACGATCCATTACAGTTTATTTTCTTTTTAAATAACCTTCTATATATTACAGAAAATTTCAACTGTTAGTTAAGATATAATTTTTTTATCATCATATCTAATATAATTAATATAATGTAAAAAAAAAAAAACAGTAAAAGAGGAAATAGACTGAAAATGAAGAGGAAAGAAATCCAATTTTTTTTAAATTGAAAACAAATAGAGATGTTTGGATAACATTAAAAATTTCAAACTTGGAATAAAAATAAAAACTTAGTAAGAAAGAAAGATATAATTAATGAAAATAGAGAGAATGAGAGAGTTAAGAATATTCGTGAATGTTATATTTATCTACATAAAGAGAGACTTGATTCGAAAGAACAAAAAATAACATTTAAATTGAATAATTATTCTTTCTATAAATTAACAATTTATTAATTCTTTGTATAAATAAATAGTGAAAAAATAATGAGTGTATTTTCAAAATTTGCTTTTAAGAGAGTTAATGTCACTATTGCTACTACTAAAAAATGTCTAATTAAATTTAAACACCAACATTTTTTTGTATTCGAACTATTGTTTATATAAACATTTGGAATCAACTTCAAATAGTATCTAGAAACTAGAACCAGTTCTAATAATCTTTTTGAAATCCCCTTCCATAGCACAAATTATGGTTATGCCAATGAAATTGACCGAATACAAAGATCTACTAATCGGATCTCACATCGCTTTGATATCTTCCATGACTCTTTAGGATTCATAAAATCAATCTGTTTTGAGTAATCGAACTGCGTGTGATTGGCGATACCTTGCTTGCGGTCTGTCAATGTTAAATTTCCGTGATGTTTTGTTTTGTGCTTTGGATAGTTGTTATTGTGTTTTTCTTTTTTTTTCACTCTCTTTCTGGATCTTGTGTGTGTTTGTATTGTGATTGGTGTGTCACCTTATATTTTCGTAATTTGTGTATGTTTATATTATGACTAATGTATCACCTTATATTTTGTATTTCTCGTATGTTTATATTATGATTAACGTATCACCTTATATTTTTGTAAAAAAAATTTGTATTTCTTGTATGTTAATATTATGATTAACGTACCACCATATATTTTTGAAAATTTATTTTGTACTTGTATTGTTATGTATAAGGACACTCTTGTCCGTCTACGGATTTAAAATAAAAATTGCACTGATATATACTCTAGCTTTTTGAATTAATTCTTTTTAAAAATAGCTAGCTCCCTTATAATATTTATTTATTTTATAACTAACTCTATTTGCTAAAACATTTTTGGGTAACCTCGAATGGGTCAATTTACTTTCCATTTAAAAAGTTTAGTAAACCCTGAGTTTTTTTCAAATAAGCTTCTTTATTGGCTAGCTTGGCCTTGGAGTTCAGATTTTTTTTTAATGATATTAATGTGAGAAGGAGATACACCAGAAGGTGCATCCCCTAAAGGCCTGTATAGGATGGCCCCTCGATCGTGAAAAGAACAGAGTAGAAGGAAAGAAGCCGGGATCACGAGCCAAATCTCAGAAACTTAGATACAATCCAATATCCAATTCACTAAGTTTTTAGGGGCTTCGAGGAGTGGTAAATTCTCCGATCGATAAATTAGGTTTTTTTTAAATTTATCTCCCACTTAATTTTTTTTTCCAGACCCTTATACTTATAGAAAAAATGACTGTGAATGGCCAGGAATCGAACCCGAGACCTCCGGGCTGCCAGTCAGACATTCTGACTATTACACCAGGGAGGCCGACAGATCGGTTAAATCTAAAGAGGAAATCTTTTGAATTAGTAAGTTAGTTTTAATCTTAGTTGTAACCAAGAGATCGGGTCCGAACCCCCCATTAAGTTGAAAAAATAAAAGAATTTATTTCTTTATATATTTAAAACGGGTTCACCCCAAAATCCCAAAATCCGGACAACCAAAATCCCGACATCAACAAGGAATCAAATCAAAACGAAATTTTATATTTAGATATTTTATAATGAGATTAATTAATTAATTAATCTGATCAATTAATAGTTTAAATTTAAATAGTAGAAATAGGGCTAAGAGAACTTATAGTTTTAAGAGTTACGAAGAAAGAGCTAGAGGAAAAATTACAGTCTTAGGGATACAAATTTTGCTGCTTTTATTCGTCTAATTGAGGTTTTATTTAAAGGGTAAGGAGATAATTGATTTAATTTTTTTGAACATTGTCCATGATAGTATCTGTTAATCATTGAACTTTGAGGGTGACTATGCATTTTATAGCTTGCGTGTCAAAGCCTGAACGAATCATAAATGTCAATTTACTATCTGTCTTGATGGAAAAATTTCCGTGAACAAAAATCTTTAAAAAACATGAAAATTTATTTCTGTTAAATGAAATTCTATTAGAATACAGAAAAAACATAAATATTAATATAATATATTACTATGGGATTAAAAAAACATGCAAATGAGGCTAATTCACAGGAAGATGGAGTGACTGGAGGCTCAATAATTTTACGTAGCAGAAAATAATTTCAAAAAAGGTGATACCCAACAAAGATCGAATTTCCATAGAAGAAAGCATTTTTGACCCATTCAAAAAATCTTATTTTTTCATGTTATGTGTTTTTAAAATATGTATAATAAATTTCTTTAAAAATAATAATTAATAGCTCAGAAAATATCTCTTAACGGTAATTATTGTATTAAGAAGCTTTTTTGTATTCGTGTGTTCGCAGTAATTTTTTATCGTTGGAGCAGTTTTTGAGAAAATTTTGAAAAAAATAAAAAAAATACTAGAATAATGCAAGTACTTAAAAAAATTTAAAAATCGCCTCGTTTTTTTCTCAAAATCTTTTAACTTAAGATTTCATAGTTATTGCCTCACTTTTTAGTAATTTAGAGATTTGATGAATAGAGGCCAAAAAAATAAATAAATAAACAATTTCCTCAATAAAATTTTATTAGAAAGTCATTTTGGCTGCGTCTTTTTCAAATCTACATATTTTAAAAAATTTTCAAAACCGATCTCAAAAGATTCTGATAAAAAATTGGAGAAAACACAAGGCTAAAAAGTCCTAAAAATTGTATTCTTTTTACGAAATTTATTATAAGAATTTTGAGGGGTTTTGTAGTCCTGGCTCACCCATTTTTTTTTTAACCAAAATAGATAAAGCCATTTTGAGGAATTAAAAAAAATCTATTATAAAAATAACTATTTTTTTTTTAATTGTCATGGTCAGTGATTTCTTTTTGATTTTAGTCATAACTTCTCAATTTAAAATTTTATAATTATTGGTTCAGGGGTCTAAAAGTGGGCATATACACAGAAACTCAGACATTTTCTAAAAAAAAAAAAATAAAATAAAAAATAGGACCTAGGAGATCTTGTAACTTGAAGACTGTCAAAATCTCAACTTCAATTTATCATTAAACAAGATTTCCATTACCCAAATAGTTTCTATTCGTTTTCGTTATTATTTGTCGTGCAATGGAAATAAAATAGATACCTATATAATAATCTTTCAAGCAACATTCCATCTCTCCCATATTCCCTTCTAAAATAATTAATAAAAAAAATGAAAATATGGAAATTGTAATGTCCTCTCTTCTAGATAGATGATAGGTCGGTAGATGCGAGTGGATGGTTGTTATCAGTCGTCGACTGGTATTTCTAATTTTTCCCAATTCCCACAAGGGCATTAATAACGCGGTAGAGTCGTGAGGGGGGTATGTGGGGGGTGACCGGCCACACCCATTAATGTATTCCATATCATCCACTGGCCATTGGAACCTGCATGCAACGCAGAGTGAACCTAATTTGATTACTCATTAGAATAGAAAGGTGGTTGCTTTTTGTTTTTTTTCCGTTCAGTAACACGAAAAATCCCTAAATGAATGATGATGAATCAGCTGGAAATAGGGAAAGTATTAATCACAGGTTACAGATTTATAACTCTAATTATTTGGAATTAAAAAAACATAAAACAACAAAATATGACTTCTTGAAATAATTTCCATTAGCAAATATCAACTTGAAAATTGTTCAATATTGGAGAGGAAAACAATGATAAGTAATTTTGTATGATAATGATGAGAGGGTAGGCCTTTCCATTTTCGAAAAGTAATGAGAGAATAGAAACGAAGGTATTTTTACATTAGAGTCTTGAAGGACGGAACATTGTAAGATTCGGAAGAGAGGAGACAGGAAGAGAGTTCCCTTTCGTAGAAGTCATAGAGATTTTATACCAGTACACTTCTTAACTGAAAAATGAGTTGATACGGTACATCTCCGATTCTACCATGAAGTGGTTTTGGGAATCGATAAATCGCGTACTACGCACAAAAGAACCTCATTTAGGAAAATCGGTGTGTCCTATTATTTTTTACGAATATTATCAAAATTTAATTAGACAAATGAAATGTTTTTTGATTCAATGATTATAAAAGAATATGATAAAAATTATGTATCTATTGATGATAATAAACCAATGCCTGAGGGCCGAGCTTGGTTCGGTAATTTGTTTGTTTGTTAAATCAACCACTTCTTTTATTTTGATTCAACCACATGTTAATAATTAGTTTAATTAAAAAACCTATCAAAATAATATTTTTTCCAAAAGTGAGACCTGATTAAGTAAATTCTTCCATGTCTTTAGCAATGGTTACCAATAATGATCAAAAGGTCAAAATGCAATGTACGATAGTTATTCCTCAAGTACTTATTAGATGAGAATTTATGACTATTTACGATTTTCATTCGATTCCTCCCGATCTTCAGGAAATGTATCAGAAAACGCAGTTGTATGGTTACCAAGTTGTAAAATTTCCTCCCAAATTTAGCATTTAACTGAGAGAAAAGCCTATTCATTCTTAAGCAAGATTGAAAGAGCTATATTAAACAGACTAAATGAATTTTTAAGAAATTTTGAAAAATTTTAAAAAGTACTTGCTTACTGAACAGTAAAGTACTTTAAAATATAAGTTTATTAAAAACTTTATATAACTTTTTTGACGTCCACAAGGTATTTAAATAGAATATAAAATTTGATCAAAATTGGTCTAGGCATTTTCAAGATATTTTGAAAAAAACTAAAAAAGTAATGTAATAGGTTAAGTACAATGTTTGATCAGTATGTGTCAGAAATTAATCAGCGCTTCATTTTGTTAAAGTAATGTTATGTTTTCAATTTCATCGAAAACGTTAGAGCCGTTTTTGAGAAACCGCAATGGACCAATTCATGGGAACGCCTGGAAGATATGCAAACATATCGCATGTCCTCCGAACTGGATATCTAATTAAAAGGATTAAGTAGGTACTCCAGCATATGCCTCATTTCATTATACTTATTATTTTTATTTTGTTGTTTCCATGATCTGTCTTAAGCTTTTAATTAATTGATGATGTTACGCGACTTTCAGAAGATATATCTTTTCTATAGAGAAATCAAAACTTTAACTTTTCAAAATAGAAATCAGTAAGTCAAAATGATATGCAATAGATGTAATATTAAGCAAAAGAAAAAAACGCTCTACCATTGATATGTTTCAATGAAATTATAAATTCAAACTTGTTGTTTGTTAAGGCGAGTTAAAGTCAATAATCTACTCTAAAGCCTTATTTGTAAGAAACTAGTAAAATCTTGGCCCACCTCGAATGTGAAGAATTTGAGAAAAAGGACTATATTTGCGACATTTGCAAATGAGAATGTATATTAAGGCATTATAATATTGTTTTCTAGCCCTGCGGGTGAGCGTAGAATAAACCCACAGTACTCCCTGCTTGTCGTAAGAGACGACTAATAGGGAAAGGGTGGATGGGACTCTTCAGCCTTATTCGGCTACCAGTCTTGGAGAAAAACCCCTTAATCAAATTAAGGGTGAAGCCCCTTTAGGCGCTTGAGGGCCACACTTGTCCCTCCTGTGGCAGCTTCTGCATTCTGTCTGACTCCAGACGTGTTGTTCATCTTCCGTCTGGACCCCGTCAGTTCGAACGAGAGGGGGGTATCGAAACTGGTTATCCTTTACTTCCATAGGCAAAAGTGTTTGGGAGTTTACTAGCAAACCCTCTAAAATTGACCGACCAGGGAAAAAAGGCTATTATAATAATATTGTTTAACAAATGGAATGTTTTTTAATTTTGATTTTTCAGTGATAAAAAATGTTTTTGAATTTACGAAAAATAGAAATATTCAATGACAAGTAGTTGAAATTTTTGTTGGTGTTGGGTTAGGGGCTAAAAATAAATTCAATTCTGAGATATACTCAAAAATGTAAAAGTCATTCCACAATACCCGAAGTTCCTCTATATAGGTTTAGGTATGTTTATTTTCAACAAGCAGAGGGGATATTCATTTCTCCTAATGAAATCGTTAATTCATCATATCTCTCCCACTCGATACATTTAGAAATATTTATTTTTGCTTAATGTAATTTTTTAGCTCTACTTTTTTTTATCCATGACTAAGAATTTACTTTGAATTTCAGTCGAAACAAAAAATTAATTATATTTAATAATTCGTATCTTTTTTTCTTGTTATTATTATATTATTAAGAAAATAATTTTTCCATTTCTTGAAATGTTATTATTATTATTATTCTCGAAGACATCTCTAATTTGTCACTCACTCACTTGCTCAAAAAAAAAAAAAAAAAAAAATAAGAAAATGAATTTTTAATATAAAATCGCTTGAAGCGAATTTTTTTGCTTGTTGAACCCCTCGCTAGTTGATGATGAAGACGAAGACGAAGAAGTACAAGTTTGTATGAATGTTGGTGGTGCTTGCGGGGTTGAAGGGGCAGGACGAGTTTCATCCCTTGAGGAGAGATATCTTAATGCAAAGAATCGAATTAGAAATCAGGGAACATGTCCTAAGTGCCTTCCTCTTCTTTTTCTTCTTATTATTATTAGTATTATGCATATTTTTCTCCCATCCACCCCCTCAAACCCGCTATCATTTTTTTAGTCCTCTTTGCTCGTTATGATTGATTTGTTTGTGATTAGATCGGAGGATAATTGAAGGGTGGCGGGAAAAATCAGAGTTTGCAAAATAAAAAGAGGATGAGATAGACAGACACACGGACGAGTGAAAAGATGTTGTAGAGAAAAACAACCAAACTTTTCTTATTTATATAAAACTTTTAAATTTAATCAGATTTTTTTGTCTTTTTGCAACAGTTTATCATTTCTGTGATATTTCCATTTAGTTATAGGAAGAAAAGTATTCGTAGATTTATATTACTTTATGAAAATTTATATTATTATGTTTTTTTTTTATAATTAGAATGGTAAAAAATAATCTAGGTTATATTTTTCTTCGAAATAATTTGTAGAAATTTTTTTAACCTCTCAGAAACTAGTCATTCTAGTTTGTGATACATATATATGACATGAAATCCCACCTGTTAACATATATTTTATATAGGTTTTAATTAAGTTAAAAGTTTTTGGGAGAGGGGCTGATATATAATATCTCAGGATTGGAATGAAGGATGTTCGGTAATAAACGCGAGACTAACTTCCAACAAATAATATTTATTGGAAATATTTTTCACTTTTAATAATGTTGCGAAACCGACGTTTCGGAGGAACTTCCTTCCTTCCTCAAGGTTCAAAGGGGTCAATGAAGGAAGCATTTAGTACTCTTCTTTCTTACCTCCACTCTCAGTGTTAGTTGCTGGTATGTAGAGAATACTTTAAGACTTCACATTATTAGTAAAACAGAGTGAAGGAAGAGTACTATTTGCTTTCTTCATTGACTTTTTTGAACCCTTAGGAAGGAGGGAAGATCCTTCAAAACGTCGGTTTCGAAACAATATTATAAGGAAAAATATTTCCAATAAATATTATTTGTTGGAAGTAGTCTCTTGTTTATTTCCGGACTGTCTTCATCCAATAACTAACAACCACATATTCTAGAGAAGCAATAAAGATTTGTAAAATTCTGATTAGCTGCTTGACTGTTTGAAGTCAAGCTAATGAAAATCCTGTACATGGTTCGTTGTGACGTCACATAATCTCTCTGCACACCAACATAGAACACTGCTTACTCTAGTATAACAAGCTAGTAGTAGTTAATCGTGGCTCAGCCTTCACCCTCACACATTGTAATCCAATGCGAACGTAGCAAAAAGAAGTGGTATGTCAACATCCGGACTATATGTCAACTTGATATCAATTAACAACCTATGATGCATTACTAAGTTTACTCTATCAAGAATAATCTTCTTTTTTGCTGAACTAAAGAGTATATGTTCTAGGATGATGATTGGACCATAAGCAAATTCATAATTCAAGGCTTAAAGAGTACATCCTATTGGTTTTAATAAAAAGCTACCTTTCTAAAAAGTATAGGTACAACTCTTTAAAAAACGAAATTTAAAAACTAAAACTAAGGCCATGGCTTAATCAATGGTTTACTCACATGCAGTCTGAAAGTCAAAGAACATCCATGCAAGAAGGTGGAAGGATGACGATCAGAAGCAGCAGAAGGTTGAGAAGATGAGCTTATAAATTTATGTTGATTTCAGTGTTAAGAAAATTTTAAAAAAATTAAAAGGAAATTCATTCTATGAGTTAAATTAACTAAATTAAATCTCTCATTATTATATAATGAGCTATTCTCAAAACACATTAAAAAAGATAAATGTACTTTTATTCTAACACATTCTTAACATTCATACCTGTCCAAGACCACAATCTAACAAAAGCAAAACACACTCACAACAATCCCACACTTAGACTGTAGCACTATGAAATATTCTCAGAGTTCATTTTAAAATTGTGCATAGAAAAACACTTTTTTAAATTTCAAACTAAGGATATTTTGAAAGTTGAAGTCCAATAAAAATGTGAATTTTTGTGTAAGATTGTAAAACTTCCTCGATACTTTATTACTTCATATGGCAAAGTAAAATAATTGATAAAATAATTGCATTTTAAATAAATGATCATAAATCTATTAAATACTTTAGAGTTAATAAAGCGAAGTCGTAATAAAATAAGGACAGTTGGAAAACAAGCTATTAGGCAGAAATGTAATGGATTTCAAAATAGCTACTTTATCTCTCTCTAAGCAAAGTTCCCTGAGCATTATATTTACCATCGATTAAAATTAAAAAAAGTTCTATAAAAACAAATGATTTATTTATTTGTCTATTTATAGTTTTCGCAAGAATCAATCTATTATATTTTCCTTTCTATGGAACCTTCTCATTAATGATGAAACAAAAACCAAGTCAATATATCACTGTTGTCCTGTTTAGTATGATTGTTTTTGCTTCATGACAATCTATAACGGGGAGTTAAGCGACAGGGAAAGAGAGAGTGAATGTGGAAGATGGCTTCTGGATAGTGATAGGGCGGCTGGATGGGCGGAAGTGGTTGATAAATTCATAGATGATATATCTTTGGTAGTAAAATACAATGAACTAACCCTCTCTCTCGCTCTTTCTATGTCTCTTCAAATATTCTCTATTAATTTCTGAATGGGAGATAAAACTATCTGATTTAGAGATGTCTCGATTTAATTCCTTTTTTCAACTCTTATGAATGTTTCATAATGCATTATGCAAAATATATATAAACCAGTTGCGAAGCCTGACTTCGGTATTTATTTATATACCTATATACACATAATCTGTTGGCCAGTAGAAGACGAGAAATGCAAAAGCTGGATGCAAGGGTGGGGGTAGAAGTGACGGGGGGGGGAGGGTCAGGAGGTGGGCCGCAGTGGTGGGGGTCAGGGGGTAATGGTTAATATACTAGTATAGCTTTTAATTAATCAAAAAGTTACCGAGCATCGCTCGGTGGCCAGGTATTTATTTTTTAAACTCCCAAGTATTTATCTAACTCATTGCCTAAGCATTAAAAGAAAAAAATATGGTAAATATATAGTGTAAAAGGGCTTTAGTCCGTCTAATAATAATAATAATAATAATAATTACCAATCAAAGATTTCCATTGGATCTCGTTGGCCGATCATCCCCCCCCGTCGTAAACCGATTATTATTAAGTATAGATATAGATTAAATAGTCTATTTTTTCTTTAAATTAAAATAAAAAAATTGAGTCAATTAAATTTAAAAACGGTACTCCACTTAAAGTCGACGGTTTGAAAGCTCACTCACTAAACTCTCTGGCAACCCAGCATATAGTTTACACTTTACACTATTATACGCACATTATATAAAACTAAATATAAAAAACTTATAAAATTGCATTTAATATTATTACTTTTTCCAATATTTGAGGATTCATTTTAGCTGCATTACTTAATAAAAAATGAAATTTAGTTTTATTTTTTTTTTGGAAAATAAATAAAAACTGATTTCTCTTCGCTAACAAATTTCGGTACACAGACCTGTGTTCTTAATAACCACAAAATTGAAACGAATATGGTACATTTTTAAGTAATATAAAGTTTGGTTTACGATTCTATATAAAAGCAAGAAAATCAAAAAATAATATTAAGAAAAGAATTTATTTTATTTAGGGACGAATCTATGATTTTAGTAGAAATATTTTTAGATTACATATCAGAGGGCTTCAGTCCCTCAGGAATCGAACCCAAGCGCTAACTTGTTTGCCTTGTAGTTAGCCAAACCCTTAAGACAAATCTCTCTCCGACATATAACATTTATAAGAAATATAGCTAAATATTTTTCACTCCCTTCAACTAGACTCAGGCTAAACTGAAAAGAGTTTTCAGTGTCTCTGGCCCTTTATTTAAATAATTAATGTAAAGATTTAAGCATCTTTTTTGAGTTTCTTTTTTTGAAAGGTGGAATTTTTCAAAAATCAACCCAGTTAATTTAACCTCCATAATATTAAGAAATGAATTTATTTTATTTAAGGACGAATCTAAGATTTTAGTAAAAATATTTTTACATTGCATATCAGAGGGCTTCGAAAGTTCACTAGTATTATTATTCATATATTAAAAAGCTGGCCAAGTGCGAGTTGGGTCGTATACCGAAAGTTCTTTACCTTTGGTATAAATAAATAATTGAATAAATCTTTATTCCTCGACCTGCTTAGGGCCCGTTGTATGTCGCAAAGTAAATGCTTTTTAACCGACTTCAAAAAAGGAGGAGGTTCTCTATTCGACTGTTTTTTTTTTGTGCCTATGTTACCTCATGTCTCCGCCAATTGTGAACCGATTTTGAAAAAAAAATTGCATTGGGTTCAGTCTACCTTCCGATCGGTCCCATTTTTTTTCCATAGGTATTAGAACTTTTTTGTTAGGTTTGCTCATGCCTAACTTCTTTGTTTATGAACCGATTTCGATGATTCTTTTTTTATTGGAAAGGGGGTATCTTAGGAATGGTGCCATATTAATTTGGTCAAGTTCTGATGATATGATCACTATTAATAACATCACTAAAAAGAGAAAAATAAAAATAATTTTTAAGAAAAAATAAAACCGACTTCAAAAATTAAATGCAACAAATAAAATACACTGAAAAGGTATAAAATAATTATTAACTTATTTAGTTACAACTAAACTACGAAATATTAACATGAAATTACTTTTTTAAGTCGGTGCCAAACATATACCTTTTATGAATCGCATTGGCACCGAGTACAAAAAGTAATTTCATGTTAATATTTCGTAGTTTAGTTGTAACTAAATATAATTATTTTATACCTTTTACTGTATTTTATTTGTTGCATTTAATTTTTTCAAGTCGGTTTTATTTTTTCTTAAAAATTATTTTTTACCACTAACAAACGGTAGATGGTAAATGGAGGCACTGTGCCTCTACCCACTTACCATCTACCGTTTGTTAGTGGTAAAAAGCATTTACTTTGCGACATACAACCGGCCCTTAGAGGCACAAGTCCTCGCGGTGGCTAGATCCTCCAAACATCAATACAATCTAGCTACAATACATTAACAAACATCAATACAAATTAACTACAACAATTTATCAAATAATATACAAGTACAAAAAAAAAGAAAAAAATTAGAAAATGTAGATATGGGGAATTTTTTCAAAATTTTAAGCTAAGCCATTTCTGAAAGCCATCCGATGAAATGGTCAAATTTCTGACTCCCTCACATAGTCATGTTTTATTTAAATAAATTTTTAAAATTTTGGAATTTCTCGTTTCAGATTTTCTGATTTGAAAATTTAAAGAAAAAAATAGGGTCGTTATAGCATATAAATAGCTATTGAACGATGTACTTAAGAAGCTCAAATTCACCGCCTCTGTTTGTATAAATAAAGTGCATTTGTTTGATGAAAATATTGTTGAATTAATAAAATTTGTGGAAAGCCTACCGAGTCTTGGAAAAAGGTTTAATTTACCCTCTTCAATTTCTTTATTAACTTATTTTATGGATTGAACTATAAAAGCATGGTCAGTCATTATTATTATGATTATTTCTTTTTTTGATTCTCCTGAATGAATTTATCTTACATATCAATGTCGTTTATATAATAGCCTACATATTCATTCCTCTCATGTTTTCGTGTAATCAAATTTCGTAAATGAATTTTTATTGATATTAAACTATAAATCCATTTTGGTTGTTTTGCCTTTCTCCTTCCCCACTCTGGTTCTTTTTGCCTTTTATAAAGTCGTGTCAATCTAATGAGTGATCCAAACAGAATAAGGGTGAGTGGCATAGGACGTGTTCACTTTTTTCCTAAACACATACACACATAGGCACAGGGGCATAGGCGCATACACGCACAAATTGAGTCTGGCCGATTGCGAGGCGTTGCCTTTAATCAAAGCTAATGTGCGTTGCTGCTAATTCATTCCCTTCAATCTAACCGATCTAAGTAATACAATGAATGGAGACTTTGAAGGAGAAAGAGAGAAGCCAGTGGGCGGCAGGGCAAGCAAAAAACAACACCAGTCTAATTGGGAATAGAACCCACACACAAACAAATCAAATTATTATCTTGAAGCTTTCATGGTGTTATGGGGAGTTTCTGGGTAAATAAGAAAAAATCATACAATTAAATATTATAAAGTTCATAATTTTTATCTTCTTCTCTTTTGCATGATCCATTCGATCCCGAGTATCGTTTGTAGTAATGTTCACACTGGTGGTTTCCCGTTGCTTTCCCTTGTATTTAAATAAATTTTATAATTTTTCTCATTAATATATCAAAGAATAATTGACATATCAATGAGAATTGTTTTGACCGCGGTTATTTGAAAAATATATTTATCGCAAGACTACTGCGGATTACGCTATTGGAGTCTGCGGAGTCTTAGGTCTGGACCAAGAGAGAAAAGATGTGATCCATTTAGCTACAATCCAACGTCATTTCGCGTATAGCCCGCATGACATTCGGACGGATCACCAAATGAATTTGAAATCTCAGATGTTATATATTCAATCTCCCAGTCCAGAGCGGTTGATCTATTAGCATGTATGTTAGATGCTTGCTATTAATTAATCGAATGTTTTCTACATAAATATCTTTTTCAAATAAGCGCGGTCAAAACAATTCTCATTGATATGTCAATTATTCTTTGATATATTAATGAGAAAAATTATAAAATTTATTTAACATCATTATTTCAAGTTAGAAATATATACGATCGTAAGTTCAGATATTATTTTCACTCAATATTTGACAAAAATTTCCTACATTTGATTCGCGATTGAATCAAATGTAGAAAACATTCAATTAATTAATGGCAAGCATCTAACATACATGCTAATAGATCAAGCGCTCTGGACTGGGAGATTGAATATATAACATCTGAGATTTCAAATTCATTTGTTGATCCATCCGAATTTCATGCAGGCTGTAAGCGAAATGACGTTGGATTGTAGCTAAATGGATCACATCTTTTTCTCTCTTGGTCCAAACTTAATACTCCGCAGATTAAAATTGCGTAATCCGCAGTAGTCTCGCGATAAATATCTTATGAAAGATATTAATTTGCCGATGGTAATAGATTCAAATTTACTAGAAAATCATAAGATGGTGTTTACATATGTCAGAGAGGTTCGCATCCCGCAGGTGAGCCAGATGGCCCGGATTGCTGTTACTGGCACTCGGGTTCGATTCCCGAGGGGGTAAAAAACAACCCCTCTGACATATAATTAAAAATATTCCATTCCATCGGATTTAATAGATGACACCATCTTATGATTTTCTGATAAATATCTTTTTCAAATAAGCGCGGTCAAAACAATTTAACATCATTATTTCAAGTTAGTAATATATAAGTTCAGATATTATTTTCACTCAATATTTGACAAAAATTCCCTACATTTGATTCGCGATTGAATCAAATGTAGAAAACATTCGATTTCCCTTGTATTTAATGAGCCGCCTTGAAAAGGCGGTACGATTGAAATTCGATCTCTATAAATACTCGGAAAGGAATAGTATTTTTTCTAAGCAAATTAAATATATGAATTGTTGATAGAAGGTTAAATTTATATTAAAATCACACATAATTAATTATAACGATTTATTGAACAGAACAAACTATGCAATATAGCTACCATGTTGTAATATTATTTTAATAAAAATTTAACTTTCAATAAATTCAATCACAAAAATATAAACTTTAAGAGGTACCTATTTTCTTCACTATATTGATTTGCTGGTTGAATAGGAAGTCGACCTTGATATAGAAGTCATTTTTAACCGACTTCAAAAAATTGAGGAGGTTCTCAATTAGAATGATTTTTTTATATATCTATGTTACTCGATTTCTTTGCCAATTCTTAACCGATTTTGATAATTTTTTTGCATTGGGTTCAGTATAACTAGTTAACGATTGATTAATTTGGTCAAGTTCTGATGATATGATCAATGACAAAATAGCGGAAATCTCCAATTCATATGAGCAAATAATCGAAATTATAATAAAAAATATTTTATAAAAAAAATCAGTAAAGATAAAAGTAAATAAATATTTACTATAAGTTAAGATTTCTAGGTCACTTGTTTCACATTAAAATTAAAAAAATAAAAGATGTAAATTTTTTCAATATATATATTTCGAGCTGAAAGTTCATCTTCAGGAAAGTACAGAATTATAACGTGAAACAAGTGACCTAGAAATCTTAACTCATAGAAAATATTTATTTACTTTTATCTTTATTAAAGGATTATTTCTACTAAAATCCGAGAATTTGTCCTAAAAAATTAAATTCTTTCTATTTATTAAAGATGTTTCACCTTGCACCAACACCACAATCTCTATTAATTAAAAAAACAGTCTTAAAACGTTCATTTAAAACCCACGTTTCGAGAGAATTTCTCTATTTATGAATTGAATTTTATTATAATTTTGTGATTCATTCACACGAATCTTTCTCTTAGGCGATGCATGCAAGATATCTTAAGGGCGGTCGACCCACTGAGGACGACAACGCGGTACGCTATGCAGCGCTACAATGAGCGTAATCGAGCTGCAACGCGCTATACGAATCAAACATGTGTATTTGTATGGGAGCTCGTCCTCTGGAAGGGGATCTATAGCGCGATTTAGCGAATTGTCGCGCTGCATAGCAAAAGATTCAATTCAGATTATTTTTTCCGCTTTTGAAGCGCGACAAATTGGCGAATGATAACCTAATAAATTTAGTTTTTGAACAAAAATATTTATGGAACCAGAAAGAGTCGTTGTACCATAAGAGAAATTTCACTATGAAGTTGTGGAATTAGTTTAATTGGTAACGCACAGACTAACAGACATTATGACAAAACAGTTATTATCTCAAAAAATATCATTTTTTCGATGTTCATTTATTAGAGCTTTTTTGTATACCGAAATGCTATGATTTCGCCCAATTTTTTTAATCAAAATAGTTTCAGCCGTTTTTGAGATATTTCGAAAAAAATAAGCAAAAAAAAACTCTTTTTTAATGCACGATTACAATACTTGACCCGAGGGGTGATCCGCGATTGGAAGTAGATGTACACCTCTTTGGAAGTATTTTGGAAGTACTTGGAAATATTTGGAATTACTTGGAAATATTTTGAATTACTTGGAAATATTTGGAAGTACTTGGAAATATTTGGAAGTACAAGTGGAAGTAGGTGTACAGCATATTAGGTCGCGGTTCACCCTTCGACTTGACCATACCCTGTATGGTAAAGTAAAAATAAAGAAAATAAAAAAAATGAATTGTTATATAAAGAGTTATATTGAACGGTTGAATAAACTCTTTATTTCATTTATTTATTTATTTGTTATTTTTTGAACTGAAATTTTGCTAAAATGTTTTTAAACTGCAGCTCAGGACAAAGTTTCAACTTTCTACTCATATCGTTGGTTGATTAAAAATAATTGTCAACCCAAATTTGCCATGTCTTGAAAAAGTTTTCAATTTTTTCTCCAATTTATATAAACCTTAAATAAAAACAAATCAAAAATTGAAACAAAAGTCATTTACCAAAATATTCGTCAACGAGTCTGTATCATTATCTTATATACACTTGAATATAGAATGTGAAAGGAAAAAATAAAAACAAAACTCAAAGGGTGACCCTTTTGAGAAAGCCTACTAAAACCAAGTATTGTAAAATTCATTAGTTGGATATCCTTCCTGTAAGTAAGCTTATCTATTTCCATATTTTCTAATAATTAACTTGAGATATAAGCAAGCAAGGATATCTATATAGCGATGGAGATGAGTTTTGGAATTTGCCCGACGCCGACGTTCGTTTGAAGAGACTTGACTCTCAGCGAATATTACTTTATTATTTATTAATCGTTTCGTTTGACACTCACCCCCTGTTTCACTCACCTCCTCAAGAGGTACGGGGGGCGTGAAAGAGACAAACAGAATTGCAAATGCCCTTCGGTTGAAAGGGAGAGTCTACCAGAGAATGGTTAAGTTGCAGAGTAGACGAAAGGGTGAGGATTGCAATCAGCCAATTCTCCTAGCAATGGAGATGTCAAAAGAATTAACAAGGGAAAATTATAAAGTTCTCACTGAAGAATCAGGTAAATGGAATTGCAATGCATTCAATATGTCCATTAAGATATTATAAAAATTTATGAAAAAAAAAATATTTTATCATTTTTTGTTATTTTTAACCAAGTATTTGTTCTTTGATAAGAAAATAATTTTTCTAAACAGAAATAAGAGTATCTTAGAATTTGGATGAAGACAGTCCGGAAATAAACAAGAGAACTGACTATATCTAACAAAATATTATCATTTATTAGAAATAAAGAAAAACAAAGAGGTTGTCCTCTGCTTGATGCAAATAAACATAACTTACATATATATATTATTTATTTGTTTGAGACTATAGTTTCGAAAGCTTGGCCTTCATCATCTTAATCGTCTTTTTTATTATAAATATTATTTTTTATGAGGTCAGTATCGCGTGGATATTGACCCTATGAAAAATAATATTTATAATTAAAAAAGACTGATGATGAAGTCCAAGCCTTTGAAATTATAGATTCAAACAAATAAATAATATATATATATATATATATATATATTGAAATAAACAATAAAAGAGTGTGTCTTTTGCTGGAATTATAAATTTTATTTATTTATAACAAAACTATAGTTTCATTATAAATAAATACAATTGATTCACAGGAATTAATTTATGAATTCATAAATTAATTCCTGTGAATCAATTGTAATAGACTGATGAAGAGGGCAAAGCCCTCGAAACTATAGTCTAATTATAAATAAATAAAATTTATAATTCCAGCAGAAGACACACTTTTTTATTGTCTCCTTCAATATATATAAATTCTGCAACCCTCGGCATAAAAACTTTAAATTTAATATATATTTGATATATATGTGTATGTGTTTATTTGCATCAAGCAGAGGACAACCTGTTTGTTTCTCTTCATGAATCGACAACTCTGCTACTCTCGGCAAAATAAAATCGTTTTAATTTATTAGAAAGGTTTTTCCCTTTTAGTGTTCTTTAGAAACCGACGTTTCGGAAGATTTTCTCTCCTTCCTCAGGGTTCAAAAAGTTCAATGAAGGAAATACATAGCACTCATACATGAAGGAAGGTTGCTATGTACTTCTTTCATTTACCTTTTTAAACCCTGAAGAAGGAGGGAACATCCTCCGAAACGTAGGTTTCGAAACAACACTAAAAGTGAAAAACTTTTCTAATAAATAATATTTTTTGGACATAGTTCTCTTGAATATTTCCGGATAGCCTTCCTCCAAATCCTGAGATATTAATAAATGAAAAAGAAATAAGACTATTAAAGATAAATTATTAATATCATTTCTGTCCATAATTTGTATTAATTTGAAAGTTTATAATAGGAAAATAAGGACAAGATTTCATGTGGGAATTATTATTTATCACCCAACGTTTCGTCGACTTTGATGACTTTTTCAGGGCTTCTACAATTATAAGAACATTATTAATATCAAGTTACGAGAGTACATTTTAATTTCAGAACAAACACGTATCAATATTTACCCATCAAATAGTCACGACAAACATTCATTTAAATTTTCTTTTTATCTTTGTTACCATTGAAGAAATCAGCAAAGTCAACGAATCGTTGGCTGATAAAAGTCAGACATAAAAATTTGATCTTATTTTCCTATTACCCAATAACCAGCCACAAAAGAAAAATAATAGGTAATAGGGTTCAGGTCATAGTGCAATTGCAGACCATTTAATCTCCGAGAAACATTGTTTTCCAGATGAATCAAATATTAAATTAATTAGATCAGAATTAGATCCTCTAAAAATTAGTATTTTCGAATCGTTAGAATTTTAAAATCATATAATAATTCACCAAAAAAAATCTTAAACCGAAAAATAGAAATTCCTGAAAGCCTTATCTTAAAAATAGCCGCGCAAATAAAAACCTCATTAACGCCACCTACAGCCAAAAAATAAAACAAGTATAAATGGCAATTTTTAACTCAGCCACGTGAAAAATGTTAACCTTCCATTCATAAATTAATTCCTGTCAATCAATTGTAATAGCCTGATGAAGAGGGCAAAGCCCTCGAATCTATAGTCTCGTTATAAATAAATAAAATTTATAATTCCAGCAGAAGACACACTCTTTTATTGTCTCCTTCAATAATTAGAAATGAAAATTTTTGTCAAAACTCCTACCGTGGAGCGAAATTCGCTATAAGTGAAAATACATTTATAAAAAGAAGCCCCAGTAACCTATATAATATATGGTAGAGTATATTAAGCTGAACAAATAATGAAAAAAATTATTCATCTATAAAGAGGCAATAAATAAATAAATAAATAACGAGCATAAATTCCTATCTAAGCATCTCTCTATCTGGCAAATAAATATGGGGGGCATATGGAGGTGATGGAACAGGTGTTGGCTTCAAATCCCACCCTCTCTAACATGTCATTTGGGCGTGGTCCTTTTGCACGCATCTATTGCCATTTAACCCCCTCTCCCCTCTTTATGCACATCAATGTTTTAACACTGATTCTCTGTCTCTGTTGCACACACGCGCACACAGACACCTAGGTACAATGTCAGTTGTATATATATCATATAAATCCCTCTCTCTTTCATATACTGCGAATATTACAAACAACCTGACTGACAGAATAGACACACATAAACACTCACACACACGTCTATTGCTGGTGAGAGGCCGAAGCACACACACAGGTGAAACCACCGACTCCAAAGCGGGAAAATAATTACGAATGTTTTTAAGCTAATCACAGAATTAGATTAATAATTATTATTGTTATTTCAAATAACACATTGCAAGCACATATCATATGGACATGGATATTATTAGAAAAGTTTTTTTTTCACGTGTGAATGTTATGTTGTATTTTTTGTTTTAATGGTGACTTTCATATGACATTTTATTATTAAAATGAAAACAGATATCATGATATGTATTTGACGAGATAAATAATAATATACATTTGAAAAAATTAAGAAATCAAGTAGGTATGATATTACCTTAATATTAGTTAATATTAGAAATTAAAAAAAAAAGTTAATTTTATCTTTCATCATTAGAATTTTTTTAAACATTCTTTACAGTTAACATTCAATTTTTATTTAGGACTAAAATTATATTTTAACTTTGAATCTTATTATACCAAAGGAGCGATTCTTATGTAAGTATATATTAAAGATTTGTACATATTTATTTTAATTATATAACAATCAATAAAATATTTTGTATTCTCTATATTTATATAGAAAGAAAACAAACTGATGTGAGCACCACATGAGTTTCGCTTGCATTTTTCCTTTTTATTAGAAATTAATATTCTATTAACTTTTCTAATCATAAATAAGATTTTTGTTTTATCGAAAATTGTACTGGCTGCTTGGATACAATTCGGAATTGTCTGTCCAAAATAAAATTTTGATATATAAACAGATTTTAAAACCTCTTTGGTCGAATGGAATTCAACTGTGGGGTTGTTCCAATAAATGAACTATTGAAGTTATTAAAAAAAATTATTTGAAATAATTAGTAGAGATTCTGGCGTTGGTGCAAGGTGAAACATCTTTAATAAAGAAGTGACCAAGAATCACTAACTCATATTAAATGAATATTACACATAATATTTATTTACTCTTATCTTTAAAATATTTGAACTTTTAGTGTGATTTATTTAAATTATTATTTTATAATTTATTATGTTTATTGTAGGTATAACTAATAATATATTGAAAGAAGGAATCTATTTTTTGTAAAATATTTTTTTTAATTGTTAATTTATTATGTTAGATGAATCATTTGACAATTATTGTAATTGGTTTTCATTAAATAAATCATGACTTTAATTAAAAAACAATAATAAAAATCAGAAATTCAATATACAATAGAATATTAGGCAAAAGAAAAGTTTTTTTATTCGATGATAAAATTTGAAGTATAATTATTAAGATGAATAAAACCATAAACATTTAAAAATTCAAAGAAACTTTTAAACACGCCTAAATTTATAAATCGAGACTAAATTCATACTAATTAAAAAAAATTAATACTTAATAAACTTAAGGGAAATAGGTAAAAATAAATTCGAAATGAAAATAACAAAAAAAAACTCTATACGAACACATTAGCAAAGAAAAATTTTTCTTGGCTGATTTGACCTAAAATCTTGCTGTTCAACTACAGCCTAAAACAAACTTAATTTTCGAATTTCATTCTTGTAGTACAAAGCGTTTTTAAGATAGTTGAGCAAGCAATTCATGGGAGCGCCTGGAAGTTATGCAACTGAAACGCCCGTCCTCCGACTCGGATGTCTAATTAATAGGCTTAAGCACCTAGTCCATTTATTCCATTTCATTTTATATATTATTTTAATGTTTTAAATTTTAAAATAAGCTACTTACAAAACAGAACTTTAACTTACGAATTCAATTTTTCATTAACTTTTCAAATGATAAATCAATAATATATGCAATTGATAGAAGAATATAATGATTTTAAGCAAAAAAAAGTACCATTAGTATATTTCAATTGAATTATTATATAATAGATTCAAACAAATAACCTTCGTTACAGATTAAATTTATACACATTAAAAATCATTTACAATTTCATAAACAAATTTAAATACACACCAATATATCTCTCCTCATAAAGTTTCAAACGGAATAAAACATACACTAAATCTGATAATGAAATACTTAAGTACACCTAGGAAATATAATTCTCTTCTTTCTCTTTGTATTTATCGGACATTAAAAACAAAAATAAAGTGGCAGTACACCATTCGACCTTGATTTCTTTCCAATAATTGTCGGAATTATTATTAAATAGCTATTAAAAAGGGATCATTAATTTTAATTTATTATTTAACGATACCAAAAAATTTGGATGGAAAAACTATGACTTTCCTGCCTTGGTGACCGAATTATTATTTTACCAGCTGCGAAGCCCTCACTCTGCAAGCACCTTGCAGGCGCGCCCCTTGCACTCCATATTGAATTTTAAAATAATAATTTAAATTTTCTAAATTTAATAAATTTTATTTGTCTTGAATTATTAGTGGGTTTTAAAATCGTCGCATCGTGGCGCAAGCCGATTATATAATAATAAGTATAGATAGCAGTGGCGTGCGGTCCATGATGATGTGGATAAGGCGAATCCCTAAAATTTCAAACATTTCGAGTATTTTCATAAATATTGACTTTAAAATTTCAGCAGGATCTTTAAATTTTCAAATTATAATTCGTTATTTCAAATATTTCTATAAATAACATTTTTTTGTTTTGAAAATTATATTAGTTCTAGAAATGGAATAAAATTGTTGCATAGTTTCAATGGGCAATTAAAATGAATGATTTTTCCGAAAAGGGTCCGGATAGAAGGTTTATTGAAGTTCCTACCTGGTATAATTTTCAGTTCAAGCATGTCAAATACAAGTCCAGACGAGTTATAGTCGAACAAGAATTGTTCTCGCTGAGTAACTATTAAAATAGTAATAATAACAAAAAGGAATAAATAAAGATGATTTGAGAATTTTTGGACTAATCCATTTCTAAGAACTCTCAATATATAAGATCGAAAATAGCTAAGAGCGCTAAAGATAAGTCATAGCTTGCTTATAACAATATAATTAGGAGAAATTTAAGATTTTCTTATGGGACAGGCTGATTCATTGCAGATTTCCATCTTAGGGAGTGTGGAGTTTAAGTCAAAATAATTAATTTCTGACTCTTACCCTCACTCACACAAAGTAGCATCCGTTTAGGGCGAAGGTCCCCAAATATATTTTTAAAAAATCTAATGTTAAATTTGAAAAATAACTAAATTGATGCCGTATTCGATGAAATTTGCAAAAAACGAAGATAAAATTTCAAAAATGAAGGTTACTTTTTTGGACAGTATCCGTTGAAAAGTCACCAACCGCGACTGATAGATAAATATCCATTGCTGGTTTATTATTAGATTTCACTAGTTCAAAATCATCAGTCATCAACGTCACAAGTTTTTAATAAATATATATTTCAATATCACCGTTTCGTTCCACCTCCGATCTTAATATTTCAATTCATAAACCATTCAATTTACTTAAAATATTAGAACAATATCAAATATTAAATCGTATCTGCCGCAGAAGAGAAATTGGTTTTACTGGAGGGAAGAAAACGGGTAAGAAATTAAACATTCATTTAGCATGCATTTTTTTGTATATATTATTATTTTAAATGTAGCATGATGACATCCCCCATTCTTTAATTCGTTTCTAAGACCTTCCCCTTTTTACCATAGAAGCACACAGACACTCGACTCGCACACACCATCACACCTACTATGACATTTTTAATAACACAAACTTTATATGCGGACATTATTATTAATTTTCTTAAGAGAACGAACAAGAGTAAAAGAGAGAGAGAACGAGGAAAATAAAAATAAAATTAGAATTTTTTTCCTTTTTTTTTATAATATATATTTCTCTTATTCAGTTGATATATTCTTTTTAATTTGATGAAACAAAGAAAAGTAAAAAAAAAAAAGAATAAGGTGTTTGACGATGTTCATTTATTTTTTAAAAAATCTTTTGTTTCTCCCTGGACTTTCTTCCCATGAGAAAAAGAGAAAGAGAATATAGATTAAAATAATTAATAAAAAGGGTTGATATTAATTAGACAATG
The DNA here is from genome assembly GCA_024734495.1 of Forficula auricularia. NCBI lineage: Eukaryota > Metazoa > Arthropoda > Insecta > Dermaptera > Forficulidae > Forficula > Forficula auricularia. Next base: position 509,180 of record JALMQS010000746.1, read on the forward strand.
AAAAATAAAAGAAAAACAGGAGGTGAAGAAATGAATTTTTTTCCATTTTCTTTATTAATAAAACTCGAAAAGTATATATATATATATATATATATATATATTATAGTTCATTATGACAATATTTTGGCTAGGAATTGTCTACACAAATACAGTTATAAAAGTATATGAGATGAAAAATAAACTTTCGTAAAATTTTATTCAAATAGAGATTTCACAAAAATAATTTAAATTATAATTGATTATGAGGGCAATTCTTTATTTCAGAGTAGTTGCATATTCAAAAATTTCCCAAGGAAAGCATGGTTTTTTGAGGGCTGATGCTTTTCATTTATATATTTATAATATATTAAAATAATTAACGTAATTTCAAAAATTCTTCTTTTAACCGACTTCAAAAAAGGAGAAGGTTCTCAAATCGACTGATTTTTTTTTTTGTCTATGTTACCTGATATCTTCGCCAATTGTTAACCGATTTTGATGATTTTTTTGCATGGTGTTCAGTCTAGTTTCCGATTGGTTCAATTTTTTTTCATTGGTATTGGACCTTTTTTGCTTTGTTTAGGCATAACTTCTTTGTTTATGAGCCAATTTTGATGATTCTTTTTATATTGGAAAGGGGTACCCTAGGGGTAGTCCCATATTAATTTAGTCAAGTTCTGATGATATGATCAAAAACGAATTAACGTAAATATCCAATTCTTATGACCAAATAATCGAAATTATAATAAATAAAATCTTTTATAAAAAATCAATCTTAAAACGTTCATTTAAAACCCGCAAACGTTTCTAGAGAATTTCTATATTTATGACTGACGGATTTTACTTAGTATGATTGGCGGGTACGCTCGCTTATATAGTATGTTTGGCACCGACTTCAAAAAGTGATTTCATGTAAATATTTCGTCGTTTAGTTGTAACTAAATTAGATTATTATTTTATACCTTTTAGTGTATTTTATTTTATTTTTGAGTTTTATTATTTCATTTGTTCATTTAATTTTTTTGAAGTCAGTTTTATTTTTTTTTATTATAATTATTATAAATTTACTGTTAACCAAAATATATAAATACATAGCATAATGTAAGTCGATTCAGGGGTTAAGTTTTTCGTTGTTCGTTTATCGTGGGTCTAATGCAAATTTACTCTAAGATAATGGTGTAATTTATTTTTGAATTCTTACTTGTTACACGTTTAATGTTTAGTACCTGAAGGACCGATCTTCGCTCGGTAATTTGTTTGTTTGTGTTAGTGAGACCTAGTATTAAGTTGATTCTTCTATGTCTTCAGAAATGGTTACCAATAATAATCGAAACGTTAAAAATTCAATGCAAAATGATTAATCCTAAAGTTTTAGATGAGAATCGATGGCTATTTTATATTTTAAGACGATTCTTCAATGTCTTCAGCATTGGTTACCAATAATAATCGAAACGTTAAAAATTCAATACCAATTCAATTCACTGTATTCGGAATTATTGGCTTTCTTTATCTTTGGGAAGCCTTTCCAACAATTTAGCATTAAGGTCTACTTACCACTCCATCTTCAATGCCATCTAATTATTTTTTTTAAATTATATAAAAATTTATTAAAACAGCCTAATTAATTAAATTGACTAATTTTTATATATAATAATATGTTTAATGATCTATTAGTGGGATTTAAAATTAATAAACCAATTATTTTTAAAAGGGTCATTCCATGTCCGTTCACTCGGTCATGACACCCACCCCCTCAGATTTTGATGAAACTTTCCACGGACTACCTAATTAGAAGTAGTGTAATTTTTTTTTAGATAGAATTATATAGTTCTTTATTTTATATTGTATTATAATTAAACGTGTTAAAAAGTCAAGTATATTTTTTAATTATCTAATAGCCTATATATATAAGAGTGATTGAGTGGATATTGATGAGGCAGTCCAAAAAAAAGAAGATAATTTATACTATCTTTTTATTCATAAACCGACGTTTCGGAGGCTATTCCCTCCTTCTTCATGGTTTTGAGAAGTCAGTGAAGGAAATCCAATGCGACATTCCCCTATGTCTCCTCTTTCAGGGGCAGTAACAATAATTTTGGACTGCCTCATCAATATCCACTCAATTTCACTCATCACTCCGTCTCCAAAAATTACTTCAATCTTATATTTAAGAGTATTTTAAAATAAATTTGAGCATTCTATTATTTCTGAGACTTTTTATATTGTGGTTTTTGTAAAACCCGATTCTTAAATTTCTATTAAAATATTTTTAGTTTTTTAGAGATAGGTTAATAAGATTGTTTTTATCTACTTTTATGAATAACACACAAACTTTCTGCAAAATTTTATGATGATATCTTAAATAGTTTACAAGGAAACTAGTATTTAAAGTTGTGAGTGCACATTAAAGGCGGAATTTCCGATAGCGGAAAATTTAAGAAACTAAAATATTAATAATAAAAAAAACAAACTATAAATGATAGAGTAAAAAAATTTGCAGGTGTTAATCAGGATAGTAATAGAATCATTTGTGCGAAATTTCATCAAAATCTGAGGGAGTGGGTGTCATGGCTGGGTGAACTGACATGGAATGACCCAAAATGAAATTGAAAATAATGTGTTTATAAATTTTTATTGGCACAAACACCTGTGAATAATTAACGTTAGCCGAAGATGAAAACCTGACAGATCGAATTGTCACCCACAAATCACCTAACTCGTGAATTTCATCGAAATCGTTAGAGCCGTTTTCCAGAAACCGATTGTATATAGGTATTAATGATACAAGAATTTATAGTTTAATATTATAAGATAAGATTTATTACAATTAAAATTTTTCAAAACATTGATAAGTTTTCATTAATTTAATTGAGAATAAAAAATAGTTAGTGAGACTGTTTTGATAAAATAGCCTTGATCTCTTTTCGCGTTGATCTCTCATCTCCCTTGATATGTGTATCTGTCTATTTAGAGGATGAATGCTTCCCATTGGGTTGAGAACGGATGTGAGGTGGTGGCAGGGCGAAGGGTCGAAGAGGCGGCAATTGGGGTGGCAGGCCAGGGTGGGTGGCTTTTTGGTTTGCGAAAACCACAAACAGTCATATGGAACAGATTTTGCTAATTTAAATTAATTTCGGTCGGGAAAATCTTTGTCTCTGAGAATGTCATAGCAGGGCAATATGGGGAAAGAGGGGCGGGGGATGATAACCAACAGAGGAGGGGGTTGACGGTGCAGGGGATGGGGTTGTAATCTAAAAGCTCCCGCTCAAAACGTTTCCACTTTGCTCGATGTTCAAAGTCAAAACCAACAAGAGAGAGAGAGCACAAACTCTTTTTCTTTTCTCTCTTTCTCCAGTAGTAACTGTATTTATTACTCTGGCCTTACTTAAGTTTGCTATTTAGTGTGTTTATATGTATTGTTAATAACACATAAAGGAGCTGTTCACTCTTGTATGCGAAAAAAATAATAATAATATGAAATTTAAACATAGAGCTAGTTAATGCATTTTAAAATGCTAAAACTAGAATTATCATATTCACTTACGTCAAGGAGTGAACCGCGACCTAATATCGTGTACACCTACTTCCACTTCCACTTTCAATTCCAAGTAGAAGATAATAGATGAAGGGGGATTTTCTAATGAATTCCAAAATAATTCCACATAATTCCAAAGATGTGTACACCTAATTCCAATCGCGGTTCACCCCGTGACTTACCTATAGTCAATGTAAATAGTGCAACAAATTTCGAATTCGAGTGTTGGTTTAAAATACATGTTTTGAGTTTCTCTAAATTCGGTCTGTTCATTGGATGACGGTCTGTTTTCCCGATGCCTTAAAAAAGGTTTATTTGCGGAGAATTACATGAAAAATTACATTGGAACTTACTAAGTAGGTATAGTATTTTCTTTGTGGTGAGATTTAATAACAATGGAATTTGATGGAGACTAGAATAATTGAAGGAAACAGAGGTTCTCTCCCCATTAAATTCCATTAAGTTAGTTATTTTCACCAGAAGTGGAATTAGTATATATTAGTTAGATTAGAAATAATATACATTTTAAAATCCATTTTTAGTTTATTGAACGAATCATTATTATGTAATATATATTATATATAACTCAAAATCGGTGTTCTAATATGAAAAGGATCCCCACACCTGATCTAAACTTTTATTTTATTCAATAAGATTGAAATAATTTTTGGAGACGGACTGATAAGTCAATTGAGTGGATATTGATGAGTAGGGCATGGATTTATAGGCACTAAAAATTTTTAAAATAGGCAGGCAACTAAGCACTAAAAATAACTAAAATAGGCACTTATAAAGGCATTTTAAAAGGACATTTCAAGAACAAAGAGGCACTTGAAAATAAAAGTAAAATATTGAGTGAAATTAATATATACTTACCTATAAAAATTTTGGTTTAAAAAAATAGGTTAAATAGAAATATCCCAAGACTTTTTATGCTGTGGGGTCACTGAAGTAAACAGAAATATACTAATAAGAATGTTTATTTATTAAAATATTTGGCATTACAATGAATTATTATGTACATTTCAAGATTCTCATTGGTAAAAAGAGGCCTTATTATTAACCAAAATTCTGCTTCAGTATTTTCTCCATTTTTGATTGAAATTTAAGGCAATAGGACCAGTTTTTTTTTATATTTTCTTGAAATCTCTGGAATATTTTTTAATTGAAGAAATTACAGCATCAATATTAGAGAACTTAACTCGAATATGTTCTGTCATTCTATGAATAGCGTGTACAAGACACGTTACATGTATCATTTTAGTGAAAAACGATTTTAAAAGTTCCCCAACTTTCAACATATAGTACATGCGACATTGTCTGTCAGTAATACCAACATTTTTTTCATCATTATTTTCTTCAGGTCACAGGATACCTGTACAGTCTACAAGTAAGTTTAATGTAAATTCCCATTAAGAAAAGGACAATCGAACCTGCTCGAGAAATAATTTTTTCGGAATATTTTCTTAATTATTCAAAAAAAAACTTTTAAATTTAGAAAATGTATAGATCGTAGAAAAAAATGGAATTTGCCAATTTTCGTTAAAATAGGCCCTAAAAAACATTTATAGATGAAATAGGAACTAACACCTAGAATAGGGCAAAATAGGCATTATAGGCACTAACAAATGCCTCTTATTTTATTCAGAATTTCATGAAACCCATAGATATCATATTGGCCTAAATTTTAAGTCATAAATAAAAAAAAGGCAAATATGGCGAAATCCTAGCCCTATTGATGAGGCAATCCAAAAAAAATAAGATAACATAAACTTTTTTTATTCATAAACCGACATTTCGGAGGCTTATTTTCTCCTTCTTCACTGACTTTTCAAAACCCTGAAGAAGGAGGGATAAGCCTCCTAAACTTCAGTTTATGAATAAAAAGATAGTTTAAATTATCTTATTTTTTTTGGACTGCCTCATCAATATCCCCTCAATTATATTAGATTATATTAGATATATGCTGGAAAAATTAAAGTAAATCCTTAAGCCAAAAGGTGATATGCATATATTTATTTATACCTACAACCACCTCAAAATTCCGAAAAATAATCAGTTTGAATTGTTAATTTATTTTTATTTAAAAGAAATTGCATTTCTTAAATAATTAAATTTTCATGATAACAAATGGAGAGACAAAACAATGATTTTTTTCAAATCAGCGCGGTCAAAATAATTCTTGTTGACGTATCAATTATTCTTTGATATATTAATGAGAAAATTAAAATTTATTTAATATCATTATTTCAAGTTAGAAATATATAAGTTCAAATATTATTTTCACTCAATATTTGACAAAAATTCCCTACATTAGAGTCGCGATCGAATAAAATGTAGAAAACCTTCAGTTAATTAATGGCAGGCATCTAACATACATGCTAATAGATCTAGCTTCTCTGGACTGGGAAATCGAGTATATAACATCTGAGATTTCCAATTCACTCGGTGATCCATCCGAATGTCTAGCGGGCTAAACGCGAAATGACGTTGGATTGTAGCTAAGTGGATTACATCTTTTTCTCTCTTGGTCCAGACTCTAATACTCCGCAGACTCCAATAGCGTAATCCGCAGTAGTCTCGCGAGATAAAAATATCTTTTTTCAAATCAGCGCGGTCAAAATAATTCTTGTTGACGTATCAATTATTCTTTGATATATTAATGAGAAAATTAAAATTTATTCAATGATTTTTGTGCTCACTTTTTGATCTGGAGAGGACAAAACGCTAATTTCTACTTCTCTTCTATTTCTAAGTTAAAGTTAAGTTAAAGTAAAGAGCTGAAATTCTTCTAATCTTTTCTACTAGTGGTTACACAATGAGCCAATCGAGCTAAACAAGACAATATTATTAATTTCGGGAATTGTTTCAGAATTTCCGTCAAAGAAATGCTTGGAATTTAACTTTTTGATTCAAGAAATTAAAATCACTTTTTCCATTATTAAGGTTTATTTGTCATATCATAATATATAGAAAATATTTAAATAAATTTATAAAAAGTATTTTTTATTTATTTATTGAATTCACAAATGTAAGTAAGCACTATAAATGATAGGACAACAGTTTTTATTTGAATATGCAATTTCGAAAAGGGCCCATCTCGAATATTTTGACAAATACACTTTTTCATATAAATGTAATCTAAAAATGTTCTTTGCACTTACTATGCTCGAAAAAGATACAACTCTGGTATTAATTTTACTGCCCCCCAAAATATAACTCAAAAATAAATTTTATAAATTTTACACTACTTTAGAAAATAATTAGTTTTTTTTTCATTCCTGAACATTTTCAATTTTCAGACATATGCCCTTTTCGAAATTGCATATTCATTTAAATTAGTGAATTAATATAAATAAATAATAATTCATCAAAATTATCCATTAGACTTTTTCAATAGTCTAGGAAATAGCTCTTGATATTTGAAGAATATAAACCATATAATCACTTAAGTATATGTTTTGAATGAATAACCTAACCAATATTGGTGAATTTAATGTTAAGAAACAGTATGTGAGTAATTTTATTTTCTCTCGCATCAAATCTGAATCTGAGATCAAGAATGCACCATAAACATAAGAATATAATGATAGTTAAATTTTTTCTTTGGATTTTTTAATAAGATTTATTTCAAGAACTTATTAAATGGGTTAATTAATAAATCTAAGATCTAAAATTTATAAATATCTATAATTATTTATTTGAGTAATCATCGAATGGCAGAAAACTTGTGTATCGCGGTGTATGAATAGATATTGTAAGATAAGAGAGGTAAAGAGAAAGAGATTAAAAGCCTCTTCGATCTGTGGTGCTGTGAGAGAGTGTTGATAGTTAAATGGATAGATCAAATTACTAATCAGGAAGTTCTCGATAGAATTAAGGTAGGGAGAACTTTGTAGGGGAGTCGGAAGAAAATAATGGCGCACACCCTGAGACAGAATATTTCTGAAGGTTATTTTGAAGGGTGAGGTAGGAAAAATAGGTATAGATGAAGCCTTACATAAGAATAATTTTTTTCAGATAACGAAGAATATTAATTACTTTTTTTTCTTTTATTTATTCAATCCTTACCCTATTTGGGTTTTAGATTCATACAATTCTTTTTGCAATCACTTAAATAGTTAATATAGAAAATAAACAAAATATTTCTTTCTTCTCTTTCACTTCTTCCTCCTTCTTTTTTTCTCTTTCGGAAATCTTCCATCTTGGGCTTTCTCTCTTCTAAGCCGTTTTCTTCTGTACGTCGTGACTTTTATTTCTTTTTTTTTATGAAATTGATGAGAGAATGAGTTAAACCAAAAAGGTGCAACCCCTAAAGGCCTGGGTTGGCCCCTCCATCGTGAAAAGAAGAAGAAAGAATTTTATGGGCTGGGCGGGGGTCAAAGGTATCTGTGGATACGGGTCTTAAATAGCTGAAGGTTATAAATCGAGGGAAAGATGGTGGCAAGGAGCGAGTTCCAGTCTCTGGAGGTCATAGGGATAAAAGAGTTGGCGAAAGCGCTTGTTCGACTTTTATCCAATTTGACAGTGAAGGGGTGCTGAGAGTTCGAAAACCGCGTGTTTCTCGTAAAGAGGGCTTTAGGGGGGATAATTGATTTCAGCCCGACTGAACAGACACCGTGATAGTATCTGTAGCACAGGGAAAGGGCAGAAACGGTTCTTCGGTGAGCCAGGGAGTCGAGTGAGTTTGCCAGTCCCTTGTCTATCTTGTCCATCGTCTCCAGAGTGTATCTGTCCACTGGTCCTGTCAATTTCTTCTCCCATCTTGTAAGTTAAATCCAGTGTCTTCTCATTTCTGTATATATTTTAGCGTGGTCAAACGTCTCTTTGCCCTCTCCGCACCATCTACACAATATGTTTTTCGCCCCTTCCACACACTGCTCTACTCTTGTCTCTTTCTTCGGTCCTGTCGTCCATGGTCAGGTCTCTTTTAATATTCTTGTAGTATGGGCAGTATGAGGATGTGTCTACACCGATCCAGTCAGCTTGTTTCGTCTGTTACTGGTCTGTTATTAGAAGTCTTATCATCGTTGATTCCAGTCTTGTTGGGTCGTTTTCATCCATCAAGAGTGATTCCACCAGATAACGAAGAATAAGGAATATAAAATTAATGAGAAAGTGATTTACAAAGTCAAATGAAAAACAAACAAAAGCTGGTTAACTAATACTGATAAGACACAATGATGACTAATATTAAGACACGACGACATTTCATTGGATTCAAACTCATTGAAATTTTGTGATAAAATTGCAATAATGTTTTGTGTCAAAGTAGCGTATGAAGTTTCTTGAAATTAACACATTATTTGTGCACCAAAATATGCTACATGTAAGTCTATTTGAGTCCAGACACTATTTTATACACACTTCTCATCTTATTTAAGGCCCTCGCTTCTAAGGTTAGCAATTCCTCTAAAGCCTCATTTATATGGAACCCACAATTTTCAAGCGCTCAACACTGACCTGGTGATAGGGGCTGTATCAAATTAGATACAAGCCTAACAAACACATGTTTATCACTATGACTTTTAAAGATTGGAACTTCAAATTACCTACAGCTACGTATTCATAAGTACTATCAGCTCTGACCCAAACTCGGTTTTTACACCACTTCTCTTTTTTCTCTTCCCTATGCAGGAGTCATTCTTACGTATAGGGGTTGCACCTTCTCGGTGTAACTCCTTCTTGCATCAAATCATTAAAAAAAATCATTGATTAACTTGTGAAGTCGATGATCATTGGAGTTATAAAATTCTGTCAAAAATTAAACAATTTCAACATTTATATAACCACTAGGAACTTATAGGGAGTAAAGAATAACCAAGTACCTATGTGTGTATTCCATATTTTCATAAGAAATCCAAATATTTCAAATTTTATTTCTATTTCCTAAAATCATAAAACTAAGAAGACAAAACGAGACGATGATATATATATATAATAGTTGAAATAACTCAGTACCTTCACAACAGACACACAGATGGCACTAATACATAAACGAGAAAGTTATTCTCATAAAGACCCCGAAGAGAGTGAAAGTGTGTAGACATGTCTCCCTCTCTCTCTCATTTGGTTTGCAAGAGTGTGTATGTGAAATTACAGTGTCGTCGACGTCGTCGTCGTTGACGTTGGGTCCATACACTGTGGAAGAGACTTTATAGCCAAGCTATAAAATTTTCGCCTAATTAATAAATGGTAATAAGTAGGCAAAGATGCTGCTTTGTAAGAGAGAGCGAGAGAGAAAGGGGATCTGGTGAGAGTGACAAAGTTAACAAACAAACACACAGTGTCTGTTTTCATCATCATCATCATCTTTTAAGGTCCTTTATATTAAAACATTAAAAAGTTTTATTTTAGAAGAGGGAGTAGAAATACGAGCCAAGACTTTTGAACTTTGGATTATTATGTATTTAGATACATATATATATTTTCTAGAGATGAAGGGTTATTCAAAGAATTTTACGAATAAATTACTTAGATTATTTCGATTTTTTTTAAGTTTTAAGATCTATATTATAAATGTACATCATTTCCTATATTATATCCCCAAGGAATATTCTCAGTACGTTTACAGTTTTACGCTAAGTAAAACTATAATTTTTCTCGTTAATAAATCAATTATTCTTTTATATATTAACGAGAATTGTTTCGACTGCGCTTTTTTGAAAAAGATATATATCTCGCGAGACTACTGCGGATTATGCTATTGGAGCCTGTTGAGTCTTAAGTCTGGACCAAGAGAGAAAAAGATGTGATCCATTTAGCTACAATCCAACGTCATTTTGCGTATAGCCCGCATGACATTCGGATGGATCACCAAATGAATTTGAAATCTAAGATGATATATATTCAATCTCCCAGACCAAAGCGCCCGATCTTATTAGCATGTATGTTAGATGCTTGCCATTAATTAATCGAATAATTCCTACATTTGATTCAATCGCGAAACAAATGTAGGTGATTTTTGTCAAATATTGAGTGAAAATAATATCTGAACTTATATATTTCTAACTTGAAATAATGATGTTAAATAAATTTATAATTTTTCTCTTGGTCCAGACTTTAGACTCCGCAGACTCCAATAGCATCATCCGCAGTAGTCTCGCGAGATATATATCTTTTTCAAAAAAGCGCGGTCAAAACAATTCTCGTTAATATATCGATTATTCTTTGATATATTAATGAGAAAAATTATAAATTTATTTAACATCATTATTTCAAGTTAGAAATATATATATAAGTTCAGATATTATTTTCACTCAATATTTGACAAAAATCACTTACATTTGTTTCGCGATTGAATCAAATGTAGGAAACATTCGACTAAGTAAAACTATTTAAGTAGTATGCGCGCTGTTAAAAAATTTGCTATAAATTATGTCATGCTTTCCAACAAGAAATCGTGCCAGGTGATAACTTCAGGCAAAAGAATGAACATGTAATCTCAATCATTCAGGCTTTTCTTCGGGAAACTAAATCCTCACATGTGCCTAAGTAAGTTGAGCTAGCTGTTATCTTGCAGTGTGAGATTTTGTTCATGTTGACACCTAGTTCTTGTAGCTAGGTAAGCTTTGACATATATTGTGTTAGAGCAGGGGTTCCCAAACTTTTATGAGTCGCGGCGCCTTTTTTCAATTAAAATGTTTCCATGGCGCCTTACTATAACTAAAAGTATGTCTAATAGTAAAAGTAAGAGATAAAAATAGATAATAAATAAATTTTTAGCTTCTCACTTTGTTTTTGCCTAGGTAGGCAATAAATAAATAGGATTAACTAAAAATTCAAATCTTAATAAAGTTAATCACAAAAATAAAAGCTTCAACAGCTTCATTACTGGAAATAAATAATTAAAAAAAATATGTTTAGGAGTTATTATTATTATTTTTTTAAGTAGTAATTATAATTTTGCTTTCTTTAGTGTTTGTGCTTTGGTTTGAGAAATGTATGAAACTGAGAAATGTTCATTTGTTCATGTATGTTAATTCGGATTTCTAAACCAACGATAGCGGAAAAACGAAAAGTCGTAGAAAGTTCATTCAAGTTCCATAATAATATATAATGTCGATTCGTCTAGATTCCCATAATCCACAAACGTAAAGTCATTAAAAAAAAATTGTCTTTCCGGATTCCCCATTCTTATCACTAGAAGTTCGTTCTAGTGCCAAAAAATGTGTATTTTACTTAATCACACATAGACACACATACACACACAGATAGATGGAGAGAGAGATTTTTGGATTTAAGGTATCTGAAAAATTGGAGAAAAAATCGAATTCGAATTTTTTTACGAAAATAAAAAAATTAATAATTTTAATTTGGAAATTTTAATATCAAATTAAACACGCCCAGCAGGATTTAGCTTTCAAGACATTTTATTAGAAAAAATAAATTATTAATTTTATTAAAATCAAATTTCGTATGAATTGATTTTCTAAAATGAACACACCATAATAAATATCTGTTAATTCTTATTTATTTTATTAAAAAATCTACCTAATAAAAATAAATGTATTGTAATTATTTATTGAAAAAAATTTACCAATCCGATAATTTTTTCTTTCCTTAAAAGCAAATGAAAAGAATCTACCGAAATTACGAAAAAATAATTCCCTTATTTCATTGAAAATATTTTAAAAACAATTAAAGATAAAAATATTAAAAAAAATAATAAATACTCTGAAATGCATTTTGGGTAGAATGTCTCACTCTGGTAAAGAAAGAAAAGGGTAAGAAATTTAACATTGGGCGCTTATATAATAATCCCGGATACATGTCGAGACAAGTCCATATCCATTGGAGACATTGAAACAAGCTCAGACTCGAAATAAAGAATTTTCTATTAATCAAGTATAGTAAGAGTATTATCAAAGTGTCTACTTCTCTTTAACACAAGCTAACTATTTTAATACTAATAATAAAATTGCATGCAAAGTCTATTATATAGAGTTGAAATAAGATATTAAAAAATTGCAATTTTTTAGTAAAGAAGTAAAATATAAGCTTTCAAAGCGATTCAATGCAAATAATTAAATTAGTCACAAACATATATATATATATAGTTAGCAGCTAGATGAAATACTCCTATATTTTAGTGTTAGTAAGTTATAGACACCAAAATAATAATAACTAAATTTCTGACAAAATTCTCAATGATAGTAACATAAGGATAAAGTCTACAGAGTTTCACATTTTTTGAACGATTACTTTGGCCGGAATAAAAATTGATCATTTAATGCTAAAAACCCCATTCCCATTTAGATGGGAAAATTGCATCGCTGTGCGGCACAGGTTATAAATGAGATAGAGACTTGAAACTTGTGGGTATTTTTTTATTAATTTCGAACCATATGAGCCTCTGTCAGCGTAAAAACATCCAAATAAGGACCACCCTAGTGTACTTGAGCAAGAATAAGTCAAGAAACTTCAAACACAATTTTATTTTATCTTGCACAACTTGACACAGAATCTTTCTTGCAGAACCAAATTAATTATTTTATAGAGCAAATTTATCAAAAAGTGGTTTCATCTATTTGCATTCATAAAAATAAATTCATAGGGATACCGATGAAAATGAAAATATTATTCGGAGGAGTAAATAAAAAAAAAAAAATATTAAAAATAATTATTTTCAATAGTTTTAGCTAGAAAGCCCAGAATCTAATGTGCTCTTAATATCAATGTAAAATCAACAGTTGTGGTCACCACACGACTTTCACATTCTGATTTATTTGAAATCATCGCGACACTTCTAATTTACACTCCCTTCCTTTATTTCATTTGGATTAAAATTTATAAACGACTAATAATTGATGACAATTGATAAGTACACCAATTAAAAAAAAAATCGTTAGGGCTATTTTTGAAAAAATCAAAAACATCGAAAAATCTTTCATTTAGGGTAAATCCGGGAGAGATGACAGACATTTTAAAAAACCATTATTCTAAAGCCCATGGTGCACATAACTATTAGGTTGATGCATAATTATGGAACGTTTGTATTGGTACATTTTTCTATATCCAAAAATGGCGTTTTGTTTATTTTTTTATAAAAACAATCTTCTCTATTTATAGTTAATAAAAATGCGTGTCGAAAACCATATTCATATTCGTCATATTATGCTCTACCACTACGAGAAAGGATGGAAGGCAGCACAGTCATTTCGCGATCTCAACGAACTTTTTGGCGAAGGAACAATTACTGATAGTGCAGTACGGAAGTGGTTTGCCCGTTTCAAATCAGGTGACACTAGTTTGGAGGATAAAGAAGGAAGAGGTCGGCCATCGGATTTTGATGATCAGGCACTTCTGACAGCCTGGAAGATGCTCAAATGGCATTTGTTATTGGTTTAACGACGCGGATGAACAGCAACAATGGCGAATCCTGGACAAAAACGGCAAGCGGCAATTCAACATAAACAGCGACGTCTACCTGCCACAGCTTGACCGTCTTCACGGTGCAATCGAGGCGAAAAGACCGCGCAAAAAGAACCACATCGTGTTCCATCACGATAACGCACGCCCACATGTTGAGCGCCGGGTCGTCGAATTCATCGCCAATAAGGGCTGGGATCTACTCCCACATCCGCAGTACTCACCGACCGAAGCACCGGCGGACTATCACATCAACCGCTCTTTGAAAAACTGGCAAAAGACTAAGATCTACGACGATTTGGATGACTTGGTGTGCAAAGCGTGGATTGCCTCCAAGAATCGTGACATCTTCGCCCGTGGAATCGACCGACTGCCAAGCAAATGGGAAGCAGTTATTGAAGTAAATGGTGAATACGTTCCCGAATAATCATTTAAACATGTTTTTGTTAAATTTTATTATTGTTTTTGCTGAATAAAAATATTTTTAAAAAACGTTACATAATTATGCATCAACCCAATATAACTAAATAGTTGTGATGTTAACACAATAAAATATATTAAGTGTGTAATGGGTTATTATTAAATTAAAAACAGTATAATAAGTAGAAAAAATTTATTTGTAAAACGTTGCTCTGTGGTGTCTCGCCCATAGTTGTCAGGGGAGATGCCACACCTCTTTAAATTACAAATTACAAATTACAATAGTAGTAAAAACATTGTTATTAAAAGTATTTAAGAACTAAAACATTTTTTTAGGTATAAAAAAATCTAAAAATATATATTTTGAACATAGAAAGATCTTTAAAGATTGTAAACAAGATTTTGCCAAATGAAAACAATAATAATTGGACAATATTTAGTCTTTTTTAGAAATTTTTCTATTTTAGCGACCACAATCGACACAAAATTTCTTCAAAATAGTGCAGACCTCAAGAAGCCATCTCTGGCATGTTGCACTTTTGGTCTCTGGAACCACAATATCCGGTTTTATGTCCTAAATCCGGTTTCTAACTATTAAGGGCATCAATTCCTTCCACCTAGAAGTTACAAAATCAAATTAACTTTTTTCATCTCTGAGATAGAATCATTCAAATTGTCAGGACCTATACAGGCGATCGCACTACTTCACATTATATTCTATAGTATATATAAATTTGAAAATAAAAACAACTAAGCTTTTAAAGTTTGTTTTATTAAATAGTAAAATGCTTGTATTTCAAAGTTTAATTGCTAAAGTTAGATTTCTAGCTTCAAAAATCCTTGTTAAAAAAAAAAAAAAAAAAAATGGTAACTCGAGAGTATTTAGCCAGGTTCTTTCCAAATATTAATTTCTTTTTATACAGTTTTTATCCTTTCATTTTAAGCTATATTTAGGTATATTCTATATCTATATTATAATTTTAAGAAATTTCATCAAAAGAATTAACAAAAATGTCCATTAGGAAATTAATATTTGATTTTAATTAAATACATTATATATAAGTGTATATTAAAAATATAAAAAGATTAATTTTTTCAACATTAATTTATTTAGTAATAAGAGTAAAGAGGGTTGTGTGGAGTGTATTTGCTTGAATAGTGGCATGGGTAAATGGTTGACGAGAGAAAAGTGGAGGGGATAGGTGAAAAGAGAACGCCAATCCGAAAAGAGCAAAGAATTTAGGTATTATTTTAAATATATTTATCTCAGACTTTATTTTTGGGGCTGGTAAAATTTTCTTCATTAATAACTTTCCATTCAAAACGTAATGAATGTATGAGTATATTCACCCTTCTTCACCCCTATACCCCTCCCCGTTTACCTCTTTTTATTACAAGTATAAATATATTTTCTCTAAAATTCATTCAGATTAATGAATTAATCTTTAGGGGCCATTTTATTAATTGTAGAGAAATATATATATTGTATATCTAATCCCAAAAGGGTATAAAAGGGCATTAAAAGGAAAGAAAAGTGTGTGGTGCAAGAGTCGGAGGGCAGGCGGTGTGCAGAGGAAGGATAGCACCTAAAACAGAGATGATCAACGATGTATATAAAATTAAATAAATGGATGACCAGAGACTATGAATAGAGGGTGCCATAGTGGGTGGGTAGTTGAGGGAGGTCGACTGCCGGGGAGGGAGTTTTACTTTAACTTTTTTAAGGTTAAGGGTTGGCTATTTCTGTAAAAGGACTGAGTTTCCACTGGGGTGGGTTGTTTCATGATGATAAATGAGCTTAGATAACAGTTAAGAAAGTTAACCCCCAAAAGATAAAATATAATTAATTAATTGAAATAGGGCTATTTTTTGATCATGTCTCCTTTCAAAATTAGAAACATATTATGAATTTATATAAAAGTTATTAAAAAATAAAAATAAAATAAAAAACAAAGATCTCTATTAAAATTTTTACTTTATCATTTGGCTTGGCTTATATAAAAGTATTTTCAATGAGGAGAAAAATTCTGATTTTTTAGATCTTTATTAATAGGCCAACAGGATTGAAAAAATAATAAAGCCATGTTTTCAAATCTTTGGATTTGTTTACAGGCCTCTCTATACTAAACCGACATTATCACATCAAAAGTCTTTTTATTTTAACAGAGGGGTGAACCGGATTTGGAATTAGGTGTACACCGCTTTGGAATTATATCGAATTATTTTAAAATTCATTAGATAATGCCCTTTCATCTATTGTCTTCTACTTGCGGAAATGAAAGTGGTAGTGGAAGTAGGTCTACACGGTATTAGGTCGCGGTTAACCCCTCGATTTTAACCTACCAATGTACAATAGCAGTGGTCCCCAACCCGTTGCTCGCGAGCTACCGGTAGCTCGCGGTGTCAATTTTGGGTGAATATTTAAAAAAAAATTGAAAATTAAAAAATTATTTAATAAGAAATATTTATTCTAAAATACTTACCTAAAAATAAATAAATTAAAACAATTTTTTTAATTTTAACAGTTTTCATTATTTTATAAGGGAATTTTAAAAATTATTTAATTATTCAATAGAAATTTTTTTAAATATTAATTCATAAGAGTGCAAAGTCAGCCATGGCATCTCAGGAAAGCAAATGTCTAGTTTTGAATTCAACCTTTCAGACTTTTCTTTAAATTATTAAATTTAAAATTTACATTTTAAATCTTAAACATTTTTATAGAGTTGAAAAAAGTTAAAACTATTGTATTTTTTTAGTACAAGTGGCATTTCAAACATTTAGAGTATTTTCATAAATATCGACTTTAAAATTTTAGGAGGATCTTTAAATTTTCAAATTATTATCCGTTATTTTAAATATTTCTATAAAAAACATTTTTTTTGTTTTGAAAAATATATTGGTTCTCTGAAATAAAATAAATTTGTTGCATAGTTTCAAGAGGCAATTAAAATGAATGATTTTCCCAAAAGGGAGCGGATAGAAAATTTGAAGGCAGGGCGCCTGGCTTATCTTCCAGTTCAAGCATGTCAAAGACAAGTCCAGACGAGTTTTAGTCAAATAAAAGTAATTCTCTCTGTGGAATTATTAAAATGGTAATAATACAAAAATAAATAAATAAAGATGATTCGAGAATTCTTGGACTAATCCATTTCTAAGAACTCTCAATATATAAGATCGGAAATAACTAAGAGTGCTATAGACAAGTCATAGCTTGCTTATAGAAATAGAATTAGAAGAAATAAGATTTTCTTATAGGAAAAAAATATATATTTTAATGCTTCTGCTAAGGAAGGAAAGAATTTCAAACACTGCTGAGAAAAAAGAAAGGAATCATCTAGTTTGTTTCTTTCAGTGACCCTATGAAACCCTGAAGAAGGAGGGAAGAATCCACCGAAACGCGGTTTAAAAGAAAATAGGAAAGAAAGAAAGGAATGACAATCCAATAAATACACCTTATTTGGAAATGTGATAATTTTTTCTTTCTTCACTACACCTGAGCTGCCTTTTCAATTACTTTAATTTGCTGATTTGTAACCAAAAAGGAGTGAATGCCCGTCATGTGCTGGCCACAAGTTTTTCTAGGATGCAAGTAGTCTGCAATATAGTTTCTTAAGCAAAGATTAACCATGCTTTGTGGATTGTTACTTAAAAACACCATTTCTTATTTGGTCATGTGTATATTTATGAGACAATGAGATAATTAATTAAATGCACTATTCGTACATTAGTACTTATAGTACGACATTTCAATTGTAAAATGTTAGAAAATATCCTTTAAACATGTAATGGTTTACTTTTAGTGGTATTTTATTATTTTATTCATTTATTAAGGAATTCAACACATTTAATGAAGAGAAGCTCGCCTCTCTTTCTATTTTATCTACATTAAATGAGGAATTCACGAATCTGAAATTTCGTGTAAATAATTCAAATTAAATAAGAAATAGAAAGTGAACGAGAGAGATGGTTAAAGAGAGGAAGTAGAAATATTTTCACTTTCATTCGACAAATAAACGGCCAAATAAATGACTTTACTCTGTAGGTACTGATAGAGAAAAGGAGGGGGAAATAGTTGAGGTTTTTTCATAAAATTTATCGTGGATTGGGCATTTGGTGCTTATAGTATGCTTTACAAATTGGAGATGGACATAAAATTTGATATTAGCCAAAACCTATATCCATGTTGTCATAAATTGTAGAAACAAGGTCTAGTCGATAAAAATATCTTGAAAATTAATAGTTTATTTTTCTATGAAATTCAAAAATTCAGATTACAGAGGGGACCCTTTTGGATGGATATTTCAGATTTTTTCGAGGCTTTCAAAGTTAAATTTTTCGGTTCATGTATCTCTAATCGTAAGTAAGAGTTAAAAATTAATAATAAATACATTTTTAGCTTCTCAGTTTGTTTTTTGTTTAGTTAGGCCAAATGTCTTGCTTCAATTAATTATGAAGCTTCGAGGCGCACCTGTGAAGAGGCCGCGGGGCACAGTTTCGGAACCTCTGGTATAGGGTATGACCTATGAAGATAATATTTGAGATACGATCTCAATCTTAAATGACAAAATGTACTATTGTACCAAAAGTTGTAACATATAATAATATGTATTTATTTTATTTAAGGAGGTTCGGGACAGCTTATCTATCTGGTTGATCTACGAAATTATTTTTTTATTTCTGCTGTGACAACTTCTGCCTACTTTTTTTTTTTTTTTTTTTTTTTTTATTTTAAAATTTTTTATAATGAGGTTAATTTCAACTGAAAATCTTTTGTTTTGATAATATTAATTAAAAGAATATTGAGATAAATTTTTTCTCATTATAAAAACATTTATTTAACTCAAAAACGATTTCAAGAAATAAAGTTGGAATTCTACACTAGTGCTTTTGTTATATTCTGTTGGCTGCAAATAACTTTTTATTTTTACATTTATGAATATCTAATTAACTAGACTGTCGCCATTGAAAAGCGATATATAAAAGTTGAATTATTGATCTGTATAAATTTGTTGAAAATGGTATAATTTGTATAGAAATTATAGGCCTTTTAAAAGCTCGGTCCATTTACTTCCATGCTAAAAGGACAATTTTCAATAATTTATTTCTCGGTAATGCGACAGATGATCAACTTCAAATTTCGGGAATAAATATTTAATGCATCAATGATTCTGATGGTAAAAATTTGAGAATTTTCTTATAAAAATGATAAACAGTCACGAAAAGGATCTGCTCGGAATATGAAAAAATGTATAAATCTTAATATTGAAACAATTAAATTTTTTAATTTTTATTAAGCCTTATATGTATTTATTATCATTTTTTGTTGTTGTTGGTCTGCAGGGGTTAATTCTTGCGTCCTCTTTGCGAAGCTGGAAACATTCGTCAAATAATGGCTAAGAAATCTTAAAATGGTTACAATAACAGAAATGCAGTGCACACTTCAGGAAAGCTTGAAGACATAAAATGATTCTTTATGATTAATAAATCAGCACGTTCTCTTATAGAATATGACTTTTCTATTTCGTGTCTAAAAGTGGATCGAAAACTGAGAATTTTCTTGACAAACGAGACACGAATTTTGTAATAATAAATATTAGGATCCTCCAGTGCTCGCAGACCACTGAGGCCTGGGACCCGTGGCATTTTGCCCGGCATGCACCCTATTGTTACGCCACTGAGCATAGCCCTTTGACGGTTAAATAATATTCCAAAATATTTGGTTTTGAAGCCTTTTAGAAACTCTGACTTTCTTATATTAATGGGAATGAAATTCCAGAGCTTTGCGGAATAGAAGTGAGTGATGGTGAGCATGGGCGATTGCTATAATACTTCTTTCTTTCTTGCCAATAGATCCCTTTTCACTTCTTTTTTCTTTCTTTTTTTACCCTTGGATGTCGTTTTTTTTCTTGTTTCGATTCGGTGTTGTTGTTGTTGCACACTGGCGACTGACTGAATTAGCTGTTGTCTGTTTTTAGAGGGTTGAAAGAGAAAGAGAACAAGAAGGGCTGGTTTTAAGTGACTAGTTTCCTCTGTGCATGTGTTGGTTGTGAGGTCAGTTCAATTGAGAATCGAGTGAGTGGGGGTGTGAAGGGATCACTCGCCAAGGGCTGCTGCCTTCACGGGGAAGCCCTAAACCCTAAAGCCAGCAACCAAAGGGCATTAAAGACGCAGAGGAAAAGCCAATTCAAAGTGGAAGGATATCGAAAGGATAGGGCCGGGGTAGCAAAGGGGTGAAAAACACCGGGGTCTACCTTCTTTTTGACAAATTTAAACCCAGAAGGGTGACTAAAGAGAACTGATAAACACAAGGGGGAAAGCCTATTGCTAAAAGTCCCAGACATCCCAATAGAATTAAAGTTTATCCCGTTACGTCTAAATTTTAACATTCCCTTGCACCTTTCCCGAATTCGAAACCTTCATTACTTCAAGGCACGGCTCCAGAAATTACTTCGACTCAAATATAACCTCGAAATATTATTATAATTCTTATCCTCGTCTGGGCTTGTTTTTAAAATTCATTATAACTCTTTGAAATTCTAACTTTTTCATACCCATACTAAATATATATATATACCTAACTTGTTCACATCAAGAATACTATTAACTGTTTATATTTAATGCTGTTTATCATCTGTTTGTTTTATTTAGAAACTTATCTCTTCCGAGCCGGTTTTCTTGAAATATGCGATGACATTATAATGTTTCATCAATTAACTACAGTAATTAGAAAAAATCTAATCAATTAAAACGTACACTCAATGCACATAAAATGTCCATGCAAACATAACTAATAGCAAATTCTACTTAATGCACTCGTAAAACAGCGGTTAAACTAAACATGCGCACTTGATATGTAAAATAAATCAACTAGCGTGGACACCACACGACTTTCACATTAGTTTCACCCTTATTTGAAATCATCATATCAATGTTCTTCATTCAAATTAATAATTTGGATTTCCCTCAAGCCGTTTTGAGAAAACCGGATAAAAGACGAAATTGCAAAGTACCAAAAATCTTCAAATAAACATGTTTACTTCCGGTTCATCGATTTTAGACAAAAACTCGAGGTACTTCTTCTAGCGATATCTCATGTTTCAAATCCTAAAGATCTGCGACTTACCGTATACGAGATATGAACGATTCAAATATTTATTTTGCGACACTCTTAATTTAGAGCTGTTTTTGAGATACCTAATTCGAAAAAACAAAACAAAACAAAAAAATGGTATAGTAAAAAACAAACATCTTCTATAGAGAGCGTGCTCATGCGCGTAGTTAAGGGGGGGGCAGGGTGTATTGCCACCTCTAGAAAACTCCTTACCCCCTTGGAAAAATCGAGTCAATATCTCAATAACTATTTATGCTATGAGATTAATTTTATGTTTAAAAAATCAAAAAAACTACACATTGAAAAAATTCAAAAAAATTATCTTCTAATAGAGCCCAGTAAATAGGGGGTTTCAGCTAAATTAATTGCGGGAAGAGATTTTTATGATCTTTTGGTATGGTGTGGGTATTAGAAATCTAAACTTCGAAACCTCGAAACTCTGGGGGACAGCTTTTGACGGCCGAAAAACCTCAACATTTTCGGACATTTTCCAGTTTTTCGCTTATAACTCGAAAAGAGTTAATATTTTGTAAATAACCGTTCTGTAATAAATTAAAGAGGACAAATTTTCGCGTCGGTTAAAAAAAGAAATGCGAAATTGGTTAAATAGTTCGATTTTTATGGGGATCCAAAATACACCCTAAATATTGAATATCCCCCTTGAATATCCCTAAAACTCCCACTTTTTTTCGAATTTTTCCCATTTTGACCATGAAGGATCACGTTTTCAACAAAGATGACTCTACATACTTTTAAACTAGACTAAATTCACTACAATCTAAACAAAGTTTCATATTAATTGAATAATCGTAACCTGTGCCGCAATGAGGTTGAATTTTTAAAAAAATGCATTTTTTCCTTCATAAAATGAAAAGCACTCATCCTAGAAACTTGATTTCTAATTGTCTAAAGTTTTGTTGACTTGAAAGTTTTCTTGGACCACTTTTTTGTTAAAACTCTTTGATTTATAAGATATCCTAAATTGTCCGGACAGGATATGATCCGAATCCTCAAAAGCGTCAAGCCATACCCACGCCATACCAAACGATCTTAGAAAAAAAATATTTTCAAGCAATTAATGTAAGCTGAACCACTTTTTGGATCCTCTATTTACTGGGCTAATAGGCACCGAGAATTCGCGAGTTTAAGGCAATGAAAATATATGTCCCACGCGGTCTCGTCGCAGCGAGTTACTCCTGTAGAGGAGAGAAGAGAATTTTTCTCAGTCAGCGGACTCTGCAAAGTTTTACGCAAAAATGGAAGAGTGAAACGATGCGAAGGCTTTGCCAATGATGTGTTTTATCATCGTTGCGTTCGTTCGTTACACTTTTTCTCATTTTGGTCCCCCATCTCAAACGTACGTTAACTTTTTTTATGTATTATACTATAACCAAAGGTCACTTTTTATTTTAAATTTAGCTGCATCGTCAGACTTTCGACAAAAAAAATTCAGAAATTTTTAAAAAATCTTATAAATTCGATTGTTTTAAGGATCTCAGACCATTATTTATTGAGATAGAGACGCTGCCACTGCGGCTGCCCCCCCCCCCCCTAGGAAAATTTCCTAACTACGTAAATGAGCGTGCTATATGGGGTGTGGGTTCGTTAAGTCGAATATGATGTAAAAATAAATATAATGTAGACACTCGTTTTAATCAAATGTTTACTTGTGTAGACGTTTTTTGGGTTTTTCGAAAATTTCCAGTTTTTAGCGCATTTCAGATAAACACGTGTAATACTTTCTTTAAAGGTGGTTTTTAATATAAAATTATTTTTTACTTTTATTACAATTACTTTGCAATTATTAATTGAAATATATTTTGCTTGAGAGAATTCTTTTTAAAGATTTTTCCAGATTTTTACTTTTTCCGTGAATCTATTTCTGGCTGTTTTGACTAATAATTGAGCAGCAAGATTTTTAATTTTCAAGAGTAATTTTTCAAAATTTCTAAAAAAGATTTGAAAAAATGTTTTATAAACAACATTACATTGAAAATACTACTCAAGGCTTACCAAAAAGAATTAAACATCTAAAAAGTAAAATTTTCTGAGATACATAATTATTATTTTTAGGAAAATTGCAAAAGTAAATTTTTGGTTTTTTGTTAATCACAAATTGATGTGATAAATTTATATTTTTATTGGTTTTTGATATAGGGTACACAGCTTTGACCAAATCCCCAAAAATACAAAGATGAAAAATTAAAAAACAAACATGCATGATATGATTTCAGAATACCATGAAAGTTTAAAGACCTATCTGCAGTTGATTATTTTTGGAATAAGCCCAATATCTAAAAGGTAATTTACCTTCTTTTATAATTCAGAAGTGTTTTATGGCCAGTCTTTCACTTTTTACATTTAACAAGGCCGCATTCGAATAGATAATCTAACTAACCCTATATTGGATAATGAATAATAATTATGGTCCGACATAACTAAATCTCCCATAAGATTTAAATGGTAGTGCGATATATTATGCTCCACCTTGTAGCAATAATGATTAAAATACAATAAATAATATTTTTAATTTATTGGATTATTAATTTAATATTATAATAGTATGTATTTATTCTCTTAAATAAAAATAAAGAGGAGACCTTTATTAGTTTGTAAAATGAAGTTGCGAAAAAGGGCCGTGAGTAGTTTCATAATTTGCCCGTCAGATGTAGACACAGACAAAGTCGATTCTAAATGAGGAAAACTATCCTTGTTTTCCCATAAACCTGTTGATTATAGAAGTAAAAACTAGATTTAATTAAAAATAATATTCATATTTAAATTTTCGTTAATTTAAAAAAAAAAGAAATTAAGGTAATATAACTTGATTTCAAATTTGATTTAATGCATTCAAAAATATTTAACTTAACATAAGTATACTTATACTAAGTATACTCTATACCTACTTAATAACATATATTTTATAGGTTGTTAGTGAAAAGTGTTCTTAACAGATTTTAAAAACAACTTTTTTAAAATAAAAATCGATATTTAGAAATTATTGTAAAATAATTTATTTTTATACTTTAAATTTAGAATTGAAAGAAATCATATTATTTAGAATAGCTTATTAATATTGTTTTGAACTTCACTGAAAAAATAAAATAAAACTAAAGAAATTTTAATTTATTCTAATAGTATATTATATAGAGAGCTCGAATATAATATTTATTTTTATATCTCTTCTAAAAATTTAATTGATCAACCCTGCGAAAAATGGTGAAGTGATTCAATCCCCACCTAACCTCTCATTTTAGGATTTTTTTAAGAAAATAAAGTTTTACTTTTAAATAAATTTTAATTTATTCTAATAGTGTATTATATACAGAGTTCGAATATAATATTTATTTTTATAACTCTCCTAAAAATTAAATTTTTGAACCACTCCAAAAATCCTTAAGTGATACAAGGGGCTGGGCCACCTTAACTCTCATTTTCGGATTTTATTAAGAAAATAAAGTTTTACTTTTAAATAAATTTTAATTTATTCTAATAGTATATTATATACAGAGCTCGAATATAATATTTATTATTATATCTCTCTCACAAATTTAATTCATCAACCCTTCCAAAAATGGTGAAGTGATACAAAGGGTCCCCCCTTCCTCTCATTTTCAGATTTTTTTTAGAAAATAAAGTTTTATTTTTCAAGAAATTTTAATTTATTCTAATAGTATATTAAATACAGAGATCGAATATAATATTTTTTTTTTCACTTCCCCCGTGAGCTTATTTGGGTGAGCCTGATACATATTTAAATACTTTCACTTACCTCAAAAAAGTTTTTTAAGTGAGTTTCCACTATAAGGGCAGCGTTTTCTTTTTACCATTTTTGATACGGAACCCTAACAAACATAGACGTCGGCAAGGAAGGAGGGAAAGATGGTGCATACCACCCTAGGTTCGAATAAAAAATTATGTTACAGCCGTGACTTCCGACCAGGCCTCACTAAACTACGTTTAATGTAACTACGGTTCGTATATGTTTCTGTATTTAACCACTACAGTATTACTCCTTATGAAAAAAACTCTCAATTTTTTTTTAAATTAACATTTAATAATGTAATTATTTTTCTCTTAAGTTATGCCTCCCCCCCCCCTCCCACCGTAAATTTTTCTACTACAAGTCATGTACCTACATTCGGTTGTAGCAGAGTAACATTTATGGATTTTGCTGTGAGCAGGAAGTTACCGATTTCATTGAAAAACGTCGAGGTAAAAAAGGCATTATAGGATTTATATTAAAGAGCCTAGTAGATAGCTTAAATGATTCATAATTATATCATATACCATATGTAGAATATTGATCCATAATTTGAAACGTAAATTGATCTTAATAAGAACATATTTTTATCTCGATGTACTATATAAAATATTTAAGGGCCAATGAATAAGAGCTAAACTTGCAAGGCTGTGTGTGTGATGATTAAATCTTCCTATTTTCAAAATATTCAAATAAAATGTTACGGTGAGTGGCAACGAGAAAACAGACTGAAGGCAGTGGGTGTAAATTTTATTTGCTCGTCCAACAATTTAAAATAGTGGATAGAAACTATATTGTTATAAACAAGATAGAATTTCGCTTGTAAGTTAAATTAAAATATAAGAGTAGAAATTCACTACAAGGATATAATGAATGGTGAGAGGGTGATGAGGGGGTAAAAGGAAAGAGAGGAAATGGGGGATTCGGGGGATTAATCAGGCGATACAAGTCAAGGCCTTTTTACTCTTTCCATCAGTCGTTTGCACTCTTTAAGGAAATACTTCTCTCTCTTGTTCTTTCTATATTTCGTTCTTCCTTCTTTTTTCATTGCCCAAGCTATTTAGCTTTTATTTTATTTTCGTTCCTTTCCACGCTATATAATTCAAATTCAATTAACGATTTACTTCAAAATAGATAGTATAATAAAATTAAAAATATAGATTCACTTTTAGATAATTTCTATTTTAGTTTGAATCAATAATTAACTTTTAGTTTGTATTTGTTTGATTTTTTTACGGATCGATTTTTTACTCTACCATACAGGGTATGGTCAAGTATTGTAATCGTGCATGAAAAAAGTGGGTTTTTCCTTTTTTTTCAAAATATCTAAAAAACGGCTAAAATTATTTGGATTAAAAAAATTTGAGCGCAATCATGGCCTTTCGGTCTACAAAAAAGCCTTAATAAGTAAACACCCATAAAAATTATATTTTTCGAGATAATAATTGTTTTGTCAAAATGTTAGCTAGTCTGTGCGTTACCAAATTTTTGTGGACCAGCTAGCTCAAAAACTAGTGTGAATATCGGAACCAAATTTCACACGTAGTTTTGGTACATTGAGATTAAGAGCTGATTAGATTTTGGTGCATATCAACCCAAAATTAAGGGGGTAGAGGGGGATTAAACATTAAAAATCTAGGCTATTTGAGCAAACTCAACAAAATTTTGTATACATAATCAGTAGGACCCCAGAAGTCTAAAAATGCAAAAACTAACCTCCCAAAATGGGGAGGGGCGGGGGGGTCAAAAAATGAAAATCTAGGCCATTGTACCAAACTCAACCAAATTTTGTATACATAATCAGTGGGACCCCAGGAGTCTAAAAATGCAAAAACTAGCCCCCTACCCTACATGATTATAAATAATTTGATTAAATATTAAATATAAGAGAGGGGCGAGGTTGTATGGTAAAGTGGATGGCCACATCAGAACACGCCAGGTTATTTTTTTTTACTTTGTAAATATCTCTATTGGCGCGTTCCTATAAAAATTTCAGATTAGAGCTTCAAATTTATAACACACGTCACAAGAATTTCAAGATTTTTAGACCCCTCCCACCCCCTGTTTCACATTCAGTCACTTTTTCATTGAGTCCCTCTGTATTGTGACGTCACATTATCACTTTTATACTCTTATTGCTTGCTTACAATTTTTTGTCTAGATTTATTTTACCAACATTTTCAGGTTGGAATAATAAAAACCTGAAATATTTATATTTGAAATTTTTTTTAATTTTTTAATTTGATTTTTGTGACATCACAATTTTTAAGATCCCCGGGCCCCCTGTCACATTTTGTCACAAATCTGAGATACCCCCTCCCTCTTTACTGTGTGATGTAATTTATGATCAGCCCCTTAGTGGGAACGGAATTTGAAGCTGAAGTGATCTAATGCAGGGGTGCTCCTCCCAGTTTCATGAAAATTACCCCCCCCCTTCCATTGTATTCAGTTCTAAAGAATTAGAATAGCTTTTTAGTAACTTTTGTTAAAGTTATAAGACTTGACCGTTTTCATTTTTAGCATATAATGCTAAAATGTAACAATATTCAACCCCCCCCCCCCTGGCACTCCTGAATAATGACAGAGAAATGAGGAATTTGATCGGCCATTATTATGGTTAATGATATGTAATGATCTACATTTTACTAAGGAACGTGAGGGCCGATGTATTGAATTCAATCAAAAATTTTATTTTATTTTACTTTTTCTTATCATGTTTAAAAATGTCTCAAACGTGGGGACAAAATTTTTCAAGTAGTATTTTTCTTGTCTGTCGGGATTTTGATATCTAGGGTTTAACTTAAAGAATTGATTAGAATTAGAGTTTTCAAGCTTCAACAAATTCAGTTGAAATATATAGAAATTGAATTATTTAATGGAGAGCTATCGATAGCTAATTTTGGAGACAAGCTTGTATACCGAATTTCAGCAATTATAATCAAAACGTTTCCAAAACAAAAGTCAAATCATTAAAATTTGCAGAAAGGATGGTGAAAAAAAAGTTTTTATTAAAAAAATTAATTTAATTGTTTAAATATTTTAAAATTAATATTTTAAACTAAACTATTTTTTAAATAATTTATGTTAAATAAATAAATTCTTACTGCCTAAAAAATTTAAATTTAAAGAATCTGACGCCTTAATCACTCTACTATGAGGGTCTTGAAGGAATAGTATTTGGGAAAGATGGACGCATGGGGAAAGTTCTATACCTATAGAAGTCATAGAAATAATAGATTTATGAATTATTTGTTCCGACATTTACCCAAGATAACCAAGAAGGGCCCCATGGTGGGAATTAGCGAAATTTCACTACAAGTAAAGGACGCTTTGGGGAGGATGTTAGGAAATAGGAATAGAATACCAATTTCTAGAAATCATTGGAAAAAATTATTTGTGTAATAGTTTAACGTAATTTGTGTCAGTATTGATCTCGGGGGGGGGGGGGGGTGATGATTACTAGTGTAATTCACGAATTTTTCTTAATTATGTTTATAAAATCAACTGGTGTATTCACCACACGACTTTCACATTTTCATTTATTTGAAATCATTGCAACACCTTCTTCCTTTATTTCGTTGTTTTTTTCTCAAAAACGGCTCTAACGATTTTTTTTAAAATTAGTGTATTTATCAAATGACATGAGCTATTAGTTGTGACAAATTTTTAATCCGATTGAAAAAGGAAAGGGGTGTAAAGTAGTAAAGTATAATGTTAACTCATGACACTTGATAAATACACTAATTAAAAAAAAATCGTTAGAGCCGTTTTTGAGAAAATAAAAAAAAAAAAAAAACGAAAAAATTTTCATGTAAATGTCGACTTCCGGTTTTCTGATTTCAATGACTGATTTAATGAGCCACGCAGAGGAGGCAACCCTTTACAAAAAAGAAAACAGATTTTTTACAAATAATCATGAAACAAACACCTCATCAGCCGTCCAAATAAAGCGCCAGATGTTGTGGCTAATAATTAGAATAATGCATATATGGGCGTATATCAGATCAGCCGTGGGTATATCAGATATCTCCAGAACAGCGGCCATAGTGTTGGGTGCACCAACAGTGCCCCACAACTGTGCAATGCGATTAACACATTAAAAGAAAAAAATATCAGAATGTTACAATAAAATAAAATAATAATAAAAAAAAAGGACAAAAACAAAAATTAACATTAAATGCTAAAGCTAGCTGTACTCCTTCTAGCCAACATTGAGCTTAAGTTTCGAATTTCGTAGCTCTGAGACTTATGGTTGCGAAACGCAAGGGGAGTACATACTTACATACGTACATACATACGCAAGCACTGACCAATGTATTTTTGGCCCTTTTTTGGTTTCTGGGGACCACAATATCCGGTTTTATATCCCAAATCCAGTTTCTAACTATTAAGGGAATCGGTTCCTTCCACCTAGAAGTTACAAAATTAAATTAACTTTTTTCATCTCTGAGACACAAGCTCTCAAAGAGTCAGGACCCAGACAGGGCATGATATTCTATGAATATAAATGTGAAAGTAAAAAGAAAGAGTAGAAAAGTTTCAATAATTGCCATCCTTTTATTTAACACTATCAATTCAAATAATTTAGCTTTCAAACAGTGGCGTAACTATACCGTCCAGGTCCGTGACAAATTCATCGAATGGATCCATCCCTCAATGTAAAGAAGCTAAACCAACGTTGTAGTTTCTTTTTAATAAAGCACTACGGAAAGTACGGAAAAACGATATTATAATTATGTTGTGCATTTTTCGTTTATTTTCTAGTAACTTTTAATTTAAAGAGCATATTGGATTAAAATAATTAATTTGTCTTTGTACTTTAGTAGGTAACTTAAATTAATTGAATGCAAAATCAATAAATTTTACTAAATTTTGTAATAATAAATGTGAAGTTCCTCCTGTGATCGCGGCCCTCTCGGACCAGGGGCACCTCCGGCCGGGAGCCTGTGGCATTTTGCCCGTCCTGCCACCCTATTGTTAAACCACTGTTTTCAAAAGCAAACAAGCAAAATACGATCTTCAATTTATTCCTTAAAATGTTTATCAAACATTTATATTTAACCAAAACACCTTTAATTTTATATTTAACTATTCCAAAATCTAGATATAATATAATTAATTTATATGCTCATAAAAGTTTTTATAAAAAAAATAAATAAAAATGATAAAATTAATCGAAAATACCACGGATGTGTTCGCATTAGAGATATTTAACAAACAACAAGAGACGAGTCTCCTAAATAGCGTGCAATGCTATCAACAGAACAACAACAAACTTTTAAACATTTGCTGGTTGACCGTGAAACAGCTTTAATGAGTTTCCTCATCATTTGCCTGCATTACCCGTGAACAATAGCAACGAAAAGACACATTTTTAGAATTGGTTATTTACCACACTTAACAATCGTAGAAATTTAATTGAATAATGACTAAAACATGAATTTTTTTACTATTATTTTTAAAACTAACGAGGAAATTTGAGATGTATTTTTTTCCTGTTTCAAATAAACTAGGAACCATTTATAATTTCTTTTGAACCGACTTCAAAATATTCATACCTTCGCCAATTGTGAACCGATTTTGATGATTTATTTGTATTGGGTTCAGTCTAGCTTCCGATTGGTCCCGTTTTTTTCATTGGTATTGGACCTTTTTTCATTTATTTGTTCAGGCATAACTTATTTGTTTATGAACCGATTTTAATGATTCTTTTTTTATTCTAAACAGGGTACCTTAGGGGTGGTACCATATTAATTTGGTCAAGTTCTGATGATATGATTAATGACGAAATAACGTAAATCTCAAATACTTATGACCAAATAATCGAAATTATAATAAATAAAATCTTTTATAAAAAAATCTTAAAACATTCATTTAAAACGCGCAAGCGTTTCGAGAGAATTTCTATATTTATGGATTGAATTTTATTATCATTTTCTGATGAGAGAATGAGGGATTGATCCAATCGACTTGATTGGGGAATAATGGAATTGAAATAATTATCGGAAAAGAGGTTTTTTATCTAATTAGATTTTTCCTCTTATTAAAAACAAGGACTAAAGATGAATAAGGACACTCGATGGTGGAGAAGTTATCTCCGGAATCGAAGCAAAAAAATACAATGTGTACATTAATTAATGTAAAATAATTGGTTTAATAAATTATATCATTTTCTGATGAAAAGGAGGAGAGGAATGAGAGATAACCAATCGACTTGATTGGGGAATAATGGAATTGAAATAATTATCGGAAAAGAGGTTTTTTTATCTAATTAGATTTTTCCTCTTATTAAAAACAAGGACTAAAGATGAATAAGGACACTCGATGGTGGAGAAGTAATCTCCGGAATCGAAGCAAAAAATACAATGTATACATTAATTAATGTAAAATAATTGGTTTAATAAATTTATCATTTTCTGATATCCAATCGACTTGATTGGGGGAATAATGGAATTGAAATAATTATCGGAAAAGAGGTTTTTTTTATCTAATTAGATTTTTCCTCTTATTAAAAACAAGGACTAAAGATGAATAAGGACACTGATGGTGGAGAAGTAATCTCCGGAATCGAAGCAAAAATACAATGTATACATTAATTAATGTAAAATAATTGGTTTAATAAATTATATCATTTTCTGATTCATTCGCCCGACGCTTTCTCTTAGGAGATGCATGCAAGGTATTACATTAAGTCACTATTAATAACATCACTAAAAAGAGAAAAATAAAAATAATTTTTAATAAAAAAATAAAACCGACTTCAAAAAAATTAAATGCAACAAATAAAATAATAATAATTTAAAAATCAAATAAAATACACTAAAAGGTATAAAATAATTATCTTATTTAGTTACAACTAAACGACGAAATATTAACATGAAATTTCTTTTTGAAGTCGGTGCCAAACAAACTATATAGGCCAAACGTACTAAGTAAGATCCATCGAGTGCGATTCATAAAATGTATATGTTTGGCACCGACTTCAAAAAGTAATTTCATGTTAATATCTCGTCATTTAATTGTAACTAAATAAGATAATTATTTTATACCTTTTAGTGTATTTTATTTGATTTTCAAGTTATTATTATTTTATTTGTTGCATTTAATTTTTTTGAAGTCGGTTTTTTTTTTTTATTAATTGTCCATATACTTTCACTGTTTTATAGTTCCTAATATTTGTCCTTTATCGTAACGACGATGAAATTTCATTGGAGAATTCTCTTAATATTTGCGATGTCCTGTGTATAGAAAATTTATAAGAAAATGAAAAAATTAAATCACCCTCAAACAAGTATTCTCTCCATTCCAATAAACATGTTATTTTTTAATTTTTATTTTGTCGTTCCAGCTAATTTTAAAATCATTATATACATAATGTGATAACTTTAGGTGAGAATAAATTTTGTTGATATAAAATGGTTAGTTTGGATGATTCAGATCTTTAATTATGTAACCCAAGGATTGAAAAATCTGTAAAAATTCAAAAAAATAGGTTATAATAATTTTGAATCTCTAAAACAAATAAATAGTAGTTTAAAAACAATTAAAAAACTACAGAACCCTTGGTATTGTAGTCTGACTTAAACCTCGTCCTATGTTTTTAGACATCACATTGGTAGCTATTTTCCTATTATATTTTTTCCATAAGTTGGTTTTAAATGAAAAACAATCAATTTACAAAAAATTTATATCTAATTCTATGCCAGTGTTTCTCAACCTGTGTGCCGCGAGAGATTGTCAAATGTGCAGCGAGGCATTTTGACAAATAATTAAAATTGGATGGGTTTTGTAACTTTTAAATAGTATTTGTAATTACTTCAATTTTTTTTTTTTTGTATCATACAACTTTTACATTTTTTTTATATTCCGGTGTGCCGCAAATGATTCCAGATATTTTATATATTATTAGTCAACCAAAAAAGATTGAGAAACACATAGCTTTAAAAGTTCCTGTTGAAAAATGCAAAAAGAAAATTTTTTATTGAGATTTTAATGCGAAGTCATAATATAGGCATAAATAAACAATTTATATTTAAGTTTATTATTAATTACTTCGGCATATATAGCGACCCGAGTCTTCGAAAATTTTTCAGTTGTTTTCTTAATTAATAAATGTCCGGGGGGGGGGGGGGGGGATTATTTCATTAGAAAATAACTAAAAAGGGTATGGATAGAATTATTTAACTTCTTCCTTTATAGCGAAGGATTTGCAAGGATGCCCAATACAAGTCAAGACCTGTTCAGACTAATAAAGATTCAATTTTTAATTTCTATTATTATGGCCTTTTGCTCTTGGATCAAAATTATACTCGTTATAGAGAGAGCAAATATTTAATTGAACTTCAATAAAATTCAGACAATTTAATGTGAGAAAAAAATACTTGTTCTAACTGGCGAATGTACTGGGTCGTGAAAACTTTTACTTTGTTCTTCATTTTTATCATTCAATAGAAAAATTAAATTCATGAAAAGAAATCATCTTAGAAAGTTTGTTCTGTAGCAAAATTTTTATATTTTCAAAAGTGAGAACTGTTTAGATTTTGGGCTCTCTAAGGCTGTGTTTCTCACAATGTGTGCCGCGAGTGTTTTTGACAAAAAATTAAAATTGGATGGGTTTTGTAATTTTGAAATAGTATTTTTAATTAATTTTTTTTTTTTTTGTATCATACAACTTCTAATTTTTTTTTTTATATTTAGATGTGTCGCAAATGATTTAAGATATTTTTAGTGTGCCTTCATGCAAAAAAGTTGAGAAACACTGTTCTATGTATATGTTTATATTTATGGTAAAATCCACAAAATAAATCACTTTTTTCAGTGACCAAAAGTAAGGGTGGGATTAAATTTTATAAATATTTTTTTTAGTACTAATTAATAAATTTTTAAAACATATTAAGTTTAATTTTTGACATTAAGTATAATTAAAAAAAATTAAAATGTATCTATTAGATATCTTAATTTTGAAGAAAAAAATATTCCAGATCAGTATGGTGACCAACAACTAATCAATAACAAAAACTACTTTAAAATTTTGTTGGCAAAAGCTAAAATAATAAAAAGCATAATTTCTTAGTCATCTCCCCTAGTTGAAGAACCAACTCAGTTACTCAGAAGGGAGAAATATTCCCCCACGTTATCCCCTAATTACCTTTCTCGGCTTGGAATCAAATTAATAGACTATCAATAGATTATGATACTTTAGCCTTC
This sequence comes from Forficula auricularia, assembly GCA_024734495.1. Taxonomy (NCBI): domain Eukaryota; kingdom Metazoa; phylum Arthropoda; class Insecta; order Dermaptera; family Forficulidae; genus Forficula; species Forficula auricularia. The sequence continues at coordinate 543,569 of JALMQS010000746.1, forward strand.
CGTTCAAGTTAGCTTTTGAGAACTTTTGAACGTTACATTACGGAATGAGCTTTACCTTCATTTATATAGAATAATATGTGAAATATTGAAATAACATGTCCACAAACAGACATTTTAAAATTTTCTCATTCCAGAAAAATTAAATTGACTTGTATTTTTTTATTCTAAAGTTTTCATCAAAAAATTGAGTTTAGAGATCTATCTATTAGGTGGTCCTTATTTTGGGTATTTTCGAAATTTTAGGTTGACTGAGAGGCTCATAAATAAATGAAAAATAATATCCAGCAAATTCACCGTCTCTATCTCAATTTTAATCTGAGCCGCACAGCGATGCAAGTTTTCCATCTAATCAACATGGGATTTTTTGTTTGAAAAAAAATTAAAACTCTGTAGACTCTCAGAATTTTCACAGATTTTCAGCTATTATAATTTTCGAGTCTACCACATATAACTTACTAACCCTAAGATAAAGCAGTATTTTATCTAGCTGTAACTCCAAAATTATAATAGCTAAAAATCTGCAAAAGTTCTAAATAATAGTTACTATTATAAGGATAAAGTCTACGGAGTTTCAAATTTTTTGAACCATTACTTTGACCGGAATAAAAAATTGATATTTCAATGAATGCCAAAAACCCCATATTATTTAGATGGGAAACTTGATCGCTGTGCGGCACAGGTTAAAATTGAGACAAAGACTTGTAACTTGGGGGATATTTTTTAAATTTAATTCGAACCATAAGAGCCTATTGTCAGCGTATAAATTGAAAATACCCCAAATAAGGACCACCCTAATCTTCATGATTAAAAAGTGACTGATAAAACATTGGTTTTGACTGTAGTAATTTGACAACTATAAATGTAAAATATTGTAGAGATACGAAAATTAAAACTAAAGCTAGAAACTCAATATATAACAGACAACAAGGTTTTGATTCAAATTGAACAACCGGACGTACACATTTACTTTCGGTGTTTTTAGGCTTCTTGTTTTTTTCTAAGTAACGTTGCAAACAATTTAATTTTTCAGTTTTTAACAATAATCCCATATTCATTGAAATTTATCTATACCTTTTTAACCGAGTTCAAAAAAGGAAGAGGTTCTCTATTCGACTGAATTTTTTTTGTGCCTATGTTACCTCATATCTCCGCCAATTGTCAACCGATTTTGAAAAAAAAATTGCATTGGGTTCAGTCTACCTTTCGATTGGTCCCATTTTTTTCATAGGTATTAGACCTTTTTTGTTAGGTTTTTTTAGGCCTAACTTCTTTGTTTATGAACCGATTTCGATGATTCTTTTTTTATTCGAAAGGGGGTATCTTAGGGATGGTGTCATATTAATTTGGTCAAGTTCTGATGATATGATCACTATTAATAACATCACTAAAAAGAGAAAATAAAAATAATTTTTAAGAAAAAATAAAACCGACTTCAAAAAATTAAATGCAACAAATAAAATATACTAAAAGGTATAAAATAATTATTATCTTATTTAGTTACAACTAAACGACGAAATATTAACATGAAATTACTTTTTGAAGTCGGTGCCAAACATATACCTTTTTTATGAATCGCACTCGACGGATCTTATTTAGTACGTTTGGAGGGTATGCTCGCTTATAGGTATAGTTTGTTTGGTACCGACTTCAAAAAGTAATTTCATGTTAATATTTCGTCGTTTAGTTGTAACTAAATAAGATAATAATTATTTTATACTTTTTAGTCTATTTTATTTGTTGCATTTAATTTTTTTGAAGTCGGTTTTATTTTTTTCTTAAAATTTTTTTTATAAAAATAAAACCCAAATAAATAAATTTACTTTTAATACTATTTGTATTATTTTATTATATGCTATCTTAATGTTATTAAGTGAAATTCATGTGGTGTGTACTAAATTTGAATCGATATTTATCTAAAGGGATAGAGACAGATATATAAGTAGAATTCAATTAAGATTTCCTCTTAAATTTCTTCAAGTTATTTCAATGGAACTGGCTGCCGAGGATGAATTCCAAGAGATGTGATGTGTTTTGTATTGATTTCGATTGTCCTATTCTATGATTTGATATCCGTCCCCTTTGACGTGGATGTCGTTGAGAACGAGAGGCTCCTTTGGATTGGGGTTAGTGTGGAGATGGAGAAAGTGAGGACGGAGGGGGTGCGGGGCAGATGAGACCCTATTGTCTTGTGTGTTATCGTTTTGATAGTGAACGTAGGATACCACCACCAGCAGCAGTGGTGGCATCTACCCCTTTCTTCTTCTCCTCATGTACTGATTGCCCCTTCAGTTGTACCCGCCCCCTTAGAAAACAGGCAAGGGCGGGCCCTAAAGGGGTTGATTTTCACCCGAATTTACTGCGCAAGTGCACCCCCGCTCTCCTTACATCAATAGCAGCAGCAGCAGTAGCAACAACCCCTTCAGGTTCACCCCTTTTCCGGGTTAGACGAAAGGAAAGCTCAACTCGAAAGCGACGAATCGTAGTTCGGCGAATCGAAGCATCCCCTCTTCGCGAGGTTGACTTACCCCTTTGACAACTCTCACCCCCCAAAACCTCCCGTTTCTGGCTACCTATACCCCTCGTTTTGTTTAAAGGACTTTAGAGGGGATGGCTAATGCACCAAACAGTTTGAATTCAGACACTCCTTAACAATAAACATATAAATAAATAAATAAATACAATAAATATCTTTTAATTATTATTAAATAATTTCTAAAAATATTTAGGATTATTTTTTATCAATATTATTCATATTAAGAAAAATATAAAAACAAAAAGAACCAAGGAGAAATATTTATTTTCCAGCTCAATTTGCTAACAAGTTGCCTCAATGGAATCCCGACGACGACTGAGGAAGGAAGCTTGAATCGTCCTCCCTCAAATCCCCTCCCTGAAACTTTTCCCCTCTAATTCACCCTCATAATCCCTTCCTACGCTGCGCCTCTTTGCCCGATAGTCGCTTGTCTTCATTCCACCACCCTTATTAGAAATCGCCTTTTGGTTTAGATATCGAAGACAAAAACAGTAAAAATTTTTGCGTGTTTACTGCAAAACACATGACTTTCAATCATCCCATTTAAATATTAAAATAAATCAATTAAAAGTTAATTAATAAGTTAAAAGTAAATTGTTTATTTATATTTCATATTTGAAAAAATTCACTGTGCGAGAACTGAACTTATAGATTTTTACAAACTTTAAGACTTTTCTCACCGACATAGGATTTTAATAAAAATAAACACAACTTAACTTAATACTATAAAAAAAAAAAAAAAAAATAGTCATTTTTTGGGAAATGACGAAAAATCTTAAATACATAAAATTAATAGACATTTCCAACTGATAGGAACAAACAATAAAAACCTTACTATGTATGAAATCTAAAAGTGATAACTCAGGTACTTTTGAACTTAGAATTAGTTCAAGATTTAATCGTAATAACAGACAGACCAATGATTTTGGGTTCACTTTTTGGATCTAAATACAGTCCCGTAGTATTTTGAAATGAATGGAGCTGGTTGTCAGAAATTATTTTTAAGATATGTAAACGAATTAATTAATTAATTTTAATACAAATTGATGAACAACTGATATTAATATTTTGTCATATTATACTAGAGTTTGACATATGATTAGAACACATGTTATTTCAATGGGGGTGACTCAAGTCCCCTGAGACTAGGTCTGGCGAGAAGGGGATGTTGGAGGATGATTATTCTCTGATCTGGATTTTTCAGGAATCCCGAATTCCTAACCATATATTTATTAAAAAATGAATTATAAAAAATAAATAAATAAAAAAAATATAATTATTGATTTTACTTAGAGTAAGTGGTGTAGGTTTTAGGTGAAACATGATATTAATTAATAAAGGAACTCAGTTTTTAACCTGTAAACTCCTGATGATGGACTAATCCGAAATATATTGAGTTTGTATAAACCTCTTTGAGTTTTATTTCATTCTCTGTGAAACTACACACCCTTTACTTTATTAATTTATAATTATTGATTATAGAATTAAAAAGAATCACTTCCATTACTATTGGTTCTCTTCTACGCGAGTGCAAGTATCGGACTTGTAATTCTTATCTTAAAATCAGCATTGGATTTTGGGAAGCTAATAGACAATTTCTGTGTTTCTCTGCTAGGCCATAAAAATAGAATTTAAAATAAGTCCTTAAGTAACAGTGGCGGTTGGTGACTTTTCAAACATGGGATGCTTTCCAAAAAAAGTAACGTTCATTTTTTGAAATTTTATTTTAATCTTCGTTTTTTTTTTTTTGCAAATTTCATCAATTCAATACGGCATCATTTTTGTTATTATTCAAATTTAACATTAGATTTTTAAAAAATATATTTTCGGTGGGTTTGTGTGAGTGAGGGCAGGAGTCAGAAATTAAATCTTGTCACTTAAACTCCACAGTCCCTGAGATGGAAATCGACTATCTTCCACAATGAAAAAATCTTACACAAAATCTTAAATTTCTCCTAATTTTATTGCTATAAACAAGCTATGACTTGTCTATAGCGCTCTTAGTTATTTCCGATCTCATATATTGAGATGTCTTAGAAATGTATCAGTCCAGAAATTCTCGAATCATCTTTAATTATTCCTTTTTTGTATTATTTCTATTTTAATACTTCATCAGCGAGAACAATTTTTATTCGACAAAAACTCGTCTGGCTTTGTCTTTGACATGCTTGAACCGGAAAATAAACCAGACAGGGCCTTCAAACCTTCTATCCGCGCCCTTTTGATAAAAATCATTCATTTTAATTGCCCCTTGAAACTATGCAACAATTTTATTTCATTTCGAGAACCAATATATTTTTCAAAACAAAAAATATTTTTTATTGAAATATTTGAAATAACGGACAATAATTTGAAAATTTAAAGATCCTCATAAAATTTTAAAGTCGATATTTATGAAAATACTCTAAATGTTTGACATTCCACTGGAACACAAAAATACAATAATTGTTAATCAACTAATAAAATATTTTTATTTTTGATGAATATATTAATACTATCTACAATTTTTATTAAGAAACCAAATTTTTTTGAAAGCTAAATTTCTCTGACATGCATCATTTCTGATATTTCCTGACATTTATAATTAATTCATTTGTGTGAATTTTTAATGTCATATTCATTGAAGAAAAAAATTAGGAAATTTTCTCTAATTTTGGCATAATAATTATTTTTTACAAGCCCCCATCATGCCAACAAAAATAATTTTAAATATTTAAATGAATTTAACGAGGGGTGAACCGCGACCTAATATGCTGTACACCTACTTCCACTTGTACTTCCAAATATTTCCAAGTACTTTCAAATATTTCCAAGTACTTCCAAATATTTTCAAGTACTTCCAAATATTTCCAAGTACTTCCAAATATTCCCAAGTACTTCCGAATATTTCCAAGTACTTTCACATATTTCCAAGTACTTTCAAAATACTTCCAAAGAGGTGTAAACCTACTTCCAATCGCGGATCACCCCTCGGAATTTAATATTCCGGCTACCATGCGAGCTTGTTTGCCGAGCAGTCCGATTAATAATAATAAGTAAAGTAAATCGCAGATTTGTTGTTTATAAGAATTTTAGGTGATTTTATTTTTTCTATAAATTGTTTAATTATTATTAATGGTAATAAAACAAGACTCAAAATTTAGCTTAAGATTCATTCGCTTAGGGGTTTTAGGTATTATTTCTTTAATTTACTAGTAAAAGTTACTATTAATAGTTAACTAACTATTAGGTGTAGAAGCATTTGCGTCCTCCCTCTGGCTCCCTCCCGTGTACACCCTTTTCGTTTGTTCTTGAGTAATCCACCCTTCGGAATTCGCACCGCCACGACCACCGAGGCCGACGGCCACTCTCTCTTTGGGTTCCCTTGCGCACACCCTCCCGGCTTTCCCGCAACCCCTTACACACCATTCACAAATAAAGCTATCGAACCCAATCAGGAGCTCATTTACCTCTCATTTAACCCCTGTTCCATTTAATTGTTATGGATAGCAGGCGGAACTCGAACTCACGAACACCATGAAAAACTTAGGCACAGCGAATTTCATTTTCAACAGAAATATATAAATATAAATATAAATTCTTCAAGAGAGATATATAAAATATAAGTACTATATTCAAACTCAATATACATATTCTTAAATGTTCAAATTTTTCATATACAATTTCTTTATTCTTATTTTCAATCTTAAATTATCCAAAAATTAAAGAAAAATCTTCTCAATTTTTAAAAAATTTATTATAATTAATAATATGATTCTGGCTTAGTCGAATCCATCTTCAGTTAAGACAATACTTTTTCCTTTACATAATTTTTATTTCACATTTTGTAAAAACATATCAAAACAAAAGAACAAAATTGAAAAGAAAGTGAAAAACCAAGCAACAAAACTTATATTTAACATTTTGATATTATTGTGCATACATTTATATATCTTTTAATCTACCGAAAAACAAAGAAAAAGAGATTAAACATTGAAAAATATAATCTTATAATATAATAAACAACTAGATATAATCTTTTTTTATATTGGCCACTCAGTTTGAAATCAAACTGGGTGTTAAATTTTGAGTCAAACTTATTTATATATAAACTCTCTAATATAATAGGTGTTGCTTTCTTGTTAAAGCGAAAAGTTTGTGTTAACTAAAAACATGTTCGATTAGGCCCGAAATATATATTAATTAAAACAAATTTTTTTAAAAATTGAGAAGATTTTTCTTTTCTTTTAGTATAATGTAAGACTTAAAAGGATAAAGAAATTGTATATATACTAGGCAGATCAAAAGGTGTGTACTAATCCTAATCAATGGGGCTAGTATGCACCAATGGGAACCATTCATAGCTAACTTCATTCTTAATTAGACTTCTGTCAAAATTTCAGCCATTTATGTTTTCGCATTTACAAGTTACAGCAGTGAGAAGCTACCAACCTCCATGTTTTTTTAAAAATGAAAAAATCTGAGTTTCATGTTCTGATTAAACACTATTATTTACGGAAGAAATTGTTTTTTTTTACTTTCGTTGGGTTTGAACAAGCACAAGTGATGATGAACGATCTGGACGCCCAAAAGTGGCCTGACACTAGAAAACGCCGAAAAAATTCATGATATTATTTTGAACGACCTCAAAGTGAAATTGAGGGAGCTAGCTGAGACCACAAAGATGTCGTATGGCAGTGTGTTCTATATATCATACATGATATCTTAGGTATGAAAAAGCTCTCCCCGCGATGGGTGCCGCGTTTGCTCAGAGTGGACCAAAAACGAATTCGTGTTACGACTTCCCAGCATAATTTGGCAAATGTTTACGCAAAATTCAAAGGAGTTTTTGCGCCGATTCATAATCATAGATGAAACATGGATCCATTTCTACACACCAGAGTCAAAACAATGAATTTCTCCGGGTGAAAGTGATCCGAAGCGTCCAAAAATTCAGCAACGGACCGGAAATTTTATGGCCTCCGTATTTTAGGATGGATAGGAGTTTTAGAGTGATTTTGATGTTAGAACCTTCAGAGGGTTTATAAAAAATAATTTAAATTTAACTTTGTTTTACTTTTGTCATCCCAAATGTAGAACAAGGTTTAAACAAAAAAGATAATATTTTAAAGAAAAGAATTTATAAAATCATTTTTTTTTTTTATTTAAATTATACATTATCAATCCAGTCAGATGACCGTTTTATGATTTTACTATAATAAAGTATATAACATACAGGAAGCATGTCATCTCATTGATGACATTGCAAATGTCTAACACTATCCGCAATTCACTGGGGTCATTTTAAAGTTTCTCATTGGGACAAGTCAGTTGGCTTGGTCCTTTTCAATCTTCTCAGCTGTCCAACGGTGCTGAGTAGTCGAACAGCTTCGGGATTATAGTGATTTGCCAGTCGCAATTTATGATTCCTGGCTGCTTTAGTTATTTCCTCTTGTACAGTAGTAATGTGGAGATCCTTCCTGATGTACCAGCGGGCATCGACGATATCTCGCAGAGTATTGTATTGAAAAGTTTGAATCATCCTGATATTTGATTCTTTGCTACAGCCCCAGAGCTGTATACCATAGATCCAGACTGGTCTTATGATTTGTCTATACACAATAATTTTGTTATATATGGACAGTTTGGATCTCCGTCCTATCATCCAGTATAACTTTCTTTTAATTATATTTATAAAATGAGAATCACAACATCCTAAAACAATTCATTATCATTTGGAGATGAACTGTTCGTATAAATACATGATATACATATTTATATAATCTACAATCTAATTAATTGTATAAATAGATAAATATATGTAATGATAATAGATCGATTTCCAAGAACCCCATTACCCCCTCGGCGCGCCCTTCGTTTGCTAAATGGCCTGAGTGTGCAGGAAAGCAAGACCCTACAACCTGCCCTTTGACACCCAAACCTAGTTAGATTACGAATGAGAGGGAGAGATAAAGATAAAAGAACAAGTAAGAAGCAAGGAATATATTCCAAAAAAGAAGGAATAAAAAAATATATAAATATTTATGTGATCACAAGTAACGTAGTTGTATATGTTGCAGTAACAATCCGTTTTTTATTACGGGTTCTTACTAGTTAAAACGTGTTTTACTGAATACCTTTTGTGGCAACTAGAATTTACTGATGCTGGTTGAGTTGGGTCCAAAGGTCTAGAATATTCAATTTTGACTATCCGCCTCATTTTGGGTGTTTATTTTCAAAAATTTTAAATGAAAATGTCAAAAATTACATCTTCATTAGAAGAAAAGTTCTAAATTGACATTTTCATTTAAAATTTTTTGAAAATAAATACCCAAAATGAGGCGGGATGTCAAAAATGAAGATTCCAGTCCTTTGGGCCAAACTTCAACTAACATCAGTAAATTCTAGTTGGCACAAGGGTATTTACTGAAACTAGTTTTAACTAGTAAGAACCCTTTATTACTTAAAATGGGTTTAAATAAATTTTTATAATTTTTCTCATTAATATATCAAAGAATAATCGATAAATCAATGAGGATTGTTTTTGACCGCGCTTATTTGAAAAATATATTTATCGCGAGACTACTGCGGATTACGCTATTGGAGTCTGCGGAGTCTTAAGTCTGGACCAAGAGAGAAAAGATGTGATCCACTTAGCTACAATCCAAAGTCATTTCGCGTATAGCCCGCTAGACATTCGGATGGATCACCAAGTGAATTTGAAATCTCAGATGTTATATATTTAATCTCCCAGTCCAGAGCGCTAGATCTATTAGCATGTATGTTAGATGCTTGCCATTAATTAATCGAATGTTTTCTACATTTGATTCAATCGCGAATCAAATGTAGGGAATTTTGTCAAATATTGAGTGAAAATAATATCTGAACTTATATATTTCTAACTTGAAATAATGATTTTAAATAAATTCTATATAATTTTTCTCATTAATATATCAAAGAATAATTGATAAATCAATGAGAATTGTTATTGGACCGCGCTTATTTGAAAAAGATATTTATCGCTCTCCAATAGCGTAATCCGCAGTAGTCTCGCGATAAATATCTTTTTCAAATAAGCGCGGTCAAAAACAATTCTCATTGATTTATCAATTATTCTTTGATATATTAATGAGAAAAATTATATAAATTTATTTAAAATCATTATTTCAAGTTAGAAATATATAAGCTCAGATATTATTTTCACTTAATATTTGACGAAAATTCCCTACATTTGATTCGCGATTGAATCAAATGTAGAAAACATTCGGTTTAAAAATGTGTTTTTACTGCAACATATATATCGAAATAAATAGAGAGAAAAGGACACTTAAAACTGATTGACATAAATAATTTTTAAAATACATAGAAAAATTCAATTAATAATTCAAATAATTCGCCAAATGATAATTATGCAAGAATTGCAACCTCTGAAGACCGGAATGCACCCCTGCATCGTAAGAAGGAGGTTTTTTTAAACTTTAAGCAAAATATAGTGTCAAATAATAGTAAGTAAAACTCTAAAAGAAGGAAAAAGTGAAAACTTTTCGAGATTCGCACGCCTTGCAACAAATTGCATAAATTTGAACATTATTTGTCGTCGAAAAGTTTGATCGATGAAAGTGAAGCTTAGATCAAAATTTTGTCAAAAAAAGAAAAAAAAAGAAATAGAAAATTCTTGAGTGAATTCAATATTCCAACCTGTCGCGCATAAGTACTTAGAGTAAGATTTATGAATTTTTATGGATTTTTATTATTGCGAAGTATATAAGTAAACACTGGTAACAAATTCGTAGGCTTTTAGATTATTTTATGATTGTTCCACTTATGATATCGCGAATATTAAAAGAATAAGTCTTTAAATTTTATCATAAAAAGTGCTAAAGTATGTAGGTGATGCAAGACTGGCTACAAAATAGAATTAATACAAGGTCTTATGTTGCCAGCAGACGCCTATCCATATTATCTGTGAGAATTAGGTTCTCAAGGCTTTTGATTTAATGTAAATAAATTGCTAATTTCTATTTACAATAATTAGGTTATGAATGCCTATTAACATTTCTCTATACTTTTATGCAATTAATTTTACGGTTAAACTAGAAAAAGGTGATCCGAGCATTGGTAACCTTATTCTGCACCGACAGAGTGCGTTACTTTACAGCCCGACAAGTGGTCTCTTACTCGCTTTATTTTTCATCTCTCTATCTAAAACATGCTTTTCGGCACAATACAACAAGAACACCTACTTTATCATATATAAACTCATTCTTCTTTTAAAATTAAGGGTCCAAAAGCTCCTATATTATACTAAGAATTATACTATATATTATTTAAAGAAATTAAAAAGTGATTGTTCAAACTTGTAAATCGACGATAACATTTGAATTGTTACGAATATATCAGGATTTTTGGTTAATAAACATCTTATTCGTTTACTTCTGAGTTATAGATTTTTTATTTAATCAGTTTTCTAATAAATAATTAATTAGTTATAATTGAATGTAATGGAGCAGCCCAGAGGTAGTGAGGAAAGAAAAAATTAACACATATTAAATAAGGTGTAATTCATTGAATCCTTGCTCCTTTCCTTTCAAACCGACGTTTCGGAGGATTTTTCCCTCCTTCTTCCTCCGAAACGTCGGTTTGAAATGAAAGGAGGAAGGATTCCAATAAATTACACCTTATTTAATGTGTGTTAATTTTTTCTTTCCTCACTACCTCTGGGCTGCCTTCCATTACATTCAATTAAAGTTTCTATCAGTCCGTCTCTCTCCAGAGAAAATTTCGTTGCAAAAAAATTAATTAGTTATTTTTTACTGCTGTTTCGCGTTCTGTGAATAATGCAAGTTCCTTAAATACAGTTTTCAAAAGAAACATGATAAAAGATTTTTCTCTCAGAACATAAGTTACAGAATTCATATTCAAACTACAATGTAAAAATATTTTAGCTAAGATTATGAACGTTTGCACTCTCTCTTACATAAATAATATACCCGTATCTTAATCTAAATCTTATGTATGTACCAAACTTTTAACAATAACTGGATTAAGATCGAGTTAAAGTATAGAGTAAAGAATTCATTAATTTCGAAAAAGCATCTTTAAAATAGTGTCGTTTCGAACTGTTTTTTTCAACCAACGCTTCGGATATTCTTACTTCTTTCTTGAGTGTTCAAATAAGGACGAATATAAGACATGTAATATTCTTTCAAAGATTTTTTTGAAGCCTGAAGAAGGAAGAAAGAACATGCGAAGTGTTAGTTGAAAACAAAAATTTGAAGCGACAATCGATTAAGAAAGCTTATTCGAAATTATTTGCTACATTTATTACCATAGGCTGGAATTCCTCCTAATATATAGATATAGTTACCAGAACGTATAATAAAAAATATGGCTTGTTTTTCTATTCGAAGTGAGTTATATTACCTAATGCAGAGCAAAATATCGCTAATTTAGGTTGTAAATGATAAATGAGGTGTTCAAAAGCAGAGTGGACCATTCAATTTTTTTTTTTTTTTTTTTTATGAGAAATCCAACAAAATAGACATAAAGGTTCTAGGCAAAAGGATACCTGTGAATTGTAAGGACGTTTAAAAACTAAGTTTGGATTACTCTGTCTATTTAGTTTTATCAAAAAACTACTTGATTATAGAGGTTTATCAGCGAAAATGAGATTTGTGGGTTGGTCCACTCTGCTTTTGAACGCCTCAAATATGCTTTTCACAAAATAAAGAATTGAACATTTGTTTCTCCACTAACAATAATTGTTTATTTACTTCTTTTCAAACTAACTGACTTTAAAATTTTACACAATTGGACATTAATCCACATTTTCAAACTGAAAAGAAAATCAAAAAATTTGATAACTTTTCGACACTTACTGAAAAGAAACTTTTAATTTTCTAATAAGGATTTTTTAGCAGTGGTCATATACGTATATATAGTTAATAAAGAATAAAATATATATTTTCTAAAGCTCTGCAATTGTATTGGTGAACTTAAAGGGAGAGAAAGTGAGAAATAACTATTTATTGAATAAACAATAATTGTAAATTCCATTTCTCTAATTGGTTTAAAGAAAGTAAAAACAGCGACCGTGTGATTATAGCCTCTCATAATTTTTCGAAATCCTTTCTCCATTGCAAATCTAAAAGACTAATATAAATCCTATAGTAAATCCTCTTAAGATGTCTAATAATTAAACCCGGGGATTTTATTTATTTGTTGTTTTTTTCAAGTATTTATTAATTTATTCGATAAGTTAATTGGATAGTCTACTTTACTATATCTATATATATCTATATATAACGTTTAAGATACTGTTAGAATTGCAAAGCCAATTAACTTAAGAGGATATTCGGAAAAATAGGAGTAGAATCACCTCTAGGAGAGAGAGAGAAAGGATGAAATAAAATTCGGCATTTATTTTAAACTCTATTAAGCTTAAGTTATTTAAACTGGGTGATCGGACTCGTCGTAATCGTCCGAAAATTTTCAGGGAAAGTAAAATTAATAAGCCAGCCAATTTTGAGTCACATTGGTTCTTATATATACAGGCAATTTATTACTAACTAAATTACCTGTCGCTCCGTAAATTCAATACTTCGGCCCGCCCAGGTACAGTTCTTTGAATTGAAATCTCAAAATCAGATGAGCCTCGAGAACCTAGAATTACTCGATAATTTTGAATTCATTTTACTCGCGCCTAGAAATTAGACAACATTGAATCTTGTCTGTATTAAATTTCGAGAGAATTTTTTTTTTAAGATTTTGGGTTGAGAATTTTTGAATAATCAGCATTTTTTTGAATTATTCATTAACATTCGTCTTAATCACAAAAAATTAATAAATAAAAAGTATATTTTTTACAATAACTAACACTATATGAAACTTAGCGGCAGTATCCGGAAAATTGAAATATAGGTGCCCATGTCCTCCAAAATCATCTAGCTGACACTAGATACAACTATAAATCCAAGAAAATCTATTACCATACATATATATAATAGTTTTTAAAATTTTATTTAATATAAAATTCATGCGAATATTTTTTATTAATAAGCTATGAAATTCAGATTTTTTTTCTTAAGAAATTTTTTGTCCATCTCCGAAAAAAATTATGAGTTCTTTCCTGTTACTACTCACAGAGTAAATTTCAGGTTTCTAGTATGTTGAGAAAAAGATGCTATATTTCAGAAGATACACATACATATCAGAGGCAGGCGGTGACTTTTCAACCAGGGGATGCTGTCCACAAAATAGACCTTCATTTTTTTTAAATTTTATTTTTATTCTTCGCACTTTTTTTGCAAATATCGATAACTGTATCATAGAATTTTTCGTTATATTTTTCAAATTTAACATTAGATTTTTTTATCAATTGATATTTAAACAGAGCGGATAATCTATATTCACTTCAGCTTCTTCTGGTGATGTTGTAATTCGTTTCATAGTTGAAAACTGACTGTCGGGCTCGTAGAAGGCATAATGAAAATTAAATTAAATAAACATAAAATAAATATTTACTCATTGTGCTTTAAAATGTCTGAAACACGAAGAAAATTATTTTTCAACTATGATTTTTTTTCTCTTTGTGTGTCTGATACACATAACCTAAGAACGGAAAATCAAAAAGTTCTTCTGTATCAATACATAGTACCTAACTGATTAGATTTTGCAATATCTGATTCAAAAGACAGAAAATATTTTTGAATTATTCTATTTAGATTGTAAGAGGATGTTATAGTATAGCAATAAATGAACAATTTATTATATATATTATAAGTTTATTAATCATTACTAAGGCAGCTCTAGTGTACCGAGCCTTTTATTATTTAATGTGCGGGTGAGCGATTCTTTCATTAGAATCTGATCGATGAAAATAACTACAGCACGGATAGAATGACCTCTCGTTCTTTAGAGCTAAGTATTATTGCCAAATACAAGTTCAAACCTGTTTCAGACTATTCAGATATTAATTTCATAATTTCTATTATTCTAGGAATGGACTTTTACACTCGGTCCAAAACGATACTCGTTATAGAGAGAGAATATTCAATTAGTCTTCTTTAAAGCAAATACTCTTGGCCAAACATATTTTAGCTAATCTTTCACGATTAATTTTTTTAATGGAATTTATAGATTTGGAATGTATGGGAAAGTACATTAAATTAATTCACTACTATTTAACCTCACAAAATCAAACTATTTTCCACAAGATAGCTGAAATGATTAAAACAGGAAATATAAAATATATTTTTTTCATATCTAACGTTAAAAATCTCCGTAAATTTTAAATTACTTTAAATGAATTAGTTGTATAGTATTTATTGAAAGTGTTTTTAAAATTTTACAAATTTTTTTGAATTATTCTATTGAGATTTTAAAAGGATGTTATAGTATACGCATAAATGAACAATTTGTATTTAAGTTTATTTTCAAATATAACACGGATGAAAATACTCTTGACATTTTGGAATTTCCGGGATGCGCCGCACCATCCATGGACCGCATCGCCACTAATGCATCTCCTTATTTTTTTAATATATTAAAATAAATTGATAGTGAGACAATTGGTAATAAATTTTCGAAAGGATAAATCAAAAATAATACGAGTTATTTTGGAGAGGATAGAAGTAAAAAAAAAATGGAGATAAATTTCATTTTCCTGTGAGATTCATCAAAATTACCCACTAGCTCTGGCCTAGAAGGCCGACTATTTGGTTCAAAATTAAGACAAATTTCTCTGCCATCAATATAATTAATGTTTCATCTAAGAAGTATAGAAAAGAAGAGCAAGTGTAGCAGTCAGCCTGGCAAGACGGGACGTTTACGTTTAGGTCAACTCATTTTTTCTTTATTACACAAAGCTAACATCTATTTATCCTGATTCGCTCACTTCCTAAGTTTTAATAAAAAATAAAAAATAAATAACAAATGAGGAACAATGAAAAATATATATAAAAAAAATCATTTTTTAAACGCTTTTATTTCAAAATTTACTAACAAGTATAGAAAGGACATTTTTCTTCACTAGCCAAAAATATTTCATATTTAAGTTATAAGACTAAAAATAAATGTTTGGACGCTTATTTTAACTTTCTTAAAGGAGAATGGTGTGATTCTTGGTGAAACATTTTAAATAAATTAAAGAAAATTTTGAAAATTTTTTGAAACATTTTAAAATTTAAAATATAAAATCCTAGGGAGCTTTCACAAAAATTATATATATATACCTATATATATATATAAGAGAAGGATATATATATATATATTTTGTGAAACCTACCTAGTATTTTATATTTAAAATTTTAAAAAGTTTCAAAATTTTTTCCAAATTTTCTTTACTTATTTTAACTAATTTTCAAGTTGAAAGTATCCATTTTTTTGTCGTGTCAGGATGAGATTTTTTCGGGTACTGAAGAAAAATATTTTTTCTATTTTCTAGTCCATTTTGGTTCAATATTTCAAAAAGACTTCACAGCAGGGATTAAAATATATAATATACAGAAGAGATGTACAGGGTGCATGACCCCTCCCACACACACACACACACACATAACATACACCCTCCATCTGAAATCGCCTGGATGACTTTAAAAGTAAATCAAAACCCACGAAAATATAATATAAAATATCTTCTTAAATTTTAGAACCTAGCCCTAATTTATTATTAATAATAATAAAATTTTATTTGAAAAACTTGATTCCAATATTTGATAATAAAAGAGCTACCTACATTATTTTTTATAAAATTCCGACTTTTTTTATTAAATTTTTTTGGCAAGTCATCTATATTCGCAGAGAGCTTTCATTAGAAGGCTTAGTTTTTATTTTTCATCTGATTTTTACTTTACCATACAGGGTATGGTCAAGTATTGTAATGGTGCATGAAAAAAGTGTTTTTTCCTTCTTTTTATAGAAATTAAAAATATAGGCTCTTGTACCAAACTCAACCAAATTTTGTATACATAATCAGTGGGCCCCCAGGAGTCTAAAATGCAAAAACTAACCTCCCTCCCCTACATGATTATAAATAATTTTATTAAATATTAAATTTAAGTGAGGGGCCAGGTTGTATGGTAAAGTCAAGTAGATGGCCACATCAGAACACGTCAGCTTATTTATTATTTATTTTATTTTTTATTTTCTCATTAGATAAAAAATATAAATTAATAACTTGTTGATTTGAAACAAAAAAATAAATTCTTGTTGTTTAAAAATTGAGAAATCTTATTTATTTATTTATTATCTCCGTGGGGGTAGTTAAGGAGCATGCTGCTAATATATGTATATGTGTATATATATAGTTTCATTTCATTCCACAAGAGTTCGTTAGATTCGTTTGAGGTTATGTTGGTTCGTTCTGTAAGCCTTCCTGCTTGGCTGTACCTCCGACCACCACACGATGGGGTTGCTCTACTACCCCCGCCGTCGTCTATGTCAGAAAAGCAAGCGTCGAGGGGTGAAGGGGGGGGCGACTCTTTCTATATTGATCCTTACCAGAGAGAAGCTAAAACCTCCCCTATCGCCATCGAGGGATGAAGGATAAGAAGAGAGGGTGGGTGGTTTTGATGCCGTTACCCGCAACAGCGGTAAAGTCGGAGACGCGAAGGGCGTTAAGGGGATGAATTGCGCGCAAGAGAGGAGGCCGAGGAATGAAAAGGGAAAGGGAAAACATATATATAGATATAGAAATACACACGCGTGTCCTTCCTTTCCTATGGTCCTTGTCCTTCGATGGATGTGGAATCATTTGATGTTTGGTTGCGCGGCTGGCCCAGGAATGAGGGGGCGGAGGGGTGGAGGGATGAAAGAGAGAGTGGAGGAAGATATTTTATTAAAGAACAGAGAGAATTATAAGGGTTGCAAACAGATAGTGATGGGTGGTTGCCTGTCATTGTGTGTATGTGTGCGGTTGTCAAAAAATGAGAGGCGGATATTTATCTGGGAGGCTTGATGTTGTGTAATAAATAATATGTAAAGAAAAAAAGAATCAAACCGATTCGAAAAATGGAGAAAAATATTAAAGACAAATTTCATATCGACCACCGGGGTCGTAAACAGCAGTGATATAATCAAAGGGGCCATACACCCCCCCCCCCCTTCGATATCATAAGGCTGACACTATAGAGTATTGATATTAGGGTTATTGTACCCTTTCAGTCACTTTCCCATTCCTTCTTATAATAGGAGGTATAGTTTAACATAAGCTGGTTAAAAACTCAATTGTTCCATTTGTTGAAAATATTAATTCTTAGTACAATTTCTCCTCCTCCCCCTACTTTCCCCTCACGATATACATTTCAAAAAGGGACTCGGATAGTTGACCATTCTGACACCAATCTGATATTAATGCCAGTCTCCGTCCGATTGAATGTCGGTCGAAATACCGAGACTCGGTTAGTTGACCATTCTGACACCAATCTGATATTAATTCCAGTCTCCGACTGATCGGAAAACCCATGTGTCTCATAATTGGTAACAGTCGGATATCGGACCGATACGCTCATGTCCGTTTAGTCTCAGTCTTGCCACATGGGTAGATATAAATCTAATTCCCCAAAAATCTAATATAAAAGATATTTTAAAATTTAACGTACTATATAATCAATAAATAGCTACATTATTTTTCAAAAATCTGATTTTGTTAAAACAATGGACAGACCCCAAAAGAATATTTGTATACGTGTATGGTGTACAGGAGTGCTGGAGTCTGTCCACCCTCCCGAAAATCATATAGCTGACTCTGGGATTATTATAATAATATTTTAATTTATTTATTTGAATAAATATTTTTTTGCATTACTTTTAGAAAATTATAATTAAAAAGAAAAAAATGGGCCTCCCCAAAAATATTATATTTATGTGTACGTGCCTGTCAGCCATTTATAATAATAATTATATAATATATAGGAGGGATATTTGCCCCCTGTTTGCTTGCGGCTACCCAAATTCTCCCTTCGCTCGCTGGTTTTCGATATTAGTCGTTTGAATAAAAGCTTTAATTCTTCTTAACGTTTATTTTTTTCTCAAAAGACTCATTGATGAAATTTCAATAACATCCGCTCCTCCAGTTTTCGGATCCTAGGATAGAAAGCCAAATAATTTTGTTCGACATATGGAAAAGGGATGGAGGGGTCAAAACACATTAAAAAATAAATAAGATGTTGTGGTCATCAACATAACTTTATCATACACCTGGCCCCTCTATTATATTTAATAAAATAATTTATAATTATTTACGAAAGAACCCCCCCCCCAAAAAAATAATAATTCTCTATTTTATTATAGGTTTATTTTATAGTATAATTCATTTTTTTTTTTTTGTTTTTTTAGTTTGAAAATCTTATAATTTAATTTTTCAAGCCCCCTCCCATAATTTTTGGTTCGATTACACTCAAAATCTATTCAGCCTCTTAAACTCAATGGACCAAAACTATATGTGAAATTTCGTTTTGATATTCACACTAGTTTTTTAGTTAGAGCGTACAATATTTGATAACGTACTAACTTACATTTTGACAAAACAATTACGAAAATATAATTTTTTCGATGTTCATTCATTAGGGCTTTTTGGTAAAGCAAAACACAATGATTTTGTTATTTTTTTTTTTTATTAAAATAGTTTCAGCTGTTTTTGAGATATTTAGAAAAAACGAAGGAAAAAACACTTTTTTCATGCCCTAATACAATACTTGACAATACCCTGAAAGAGGGTAGATACGTTTCCCCCAAGGTATCACCTGCTGAGTGATAGCCTATCAAAATACACTTTTTTTAGTCTAAATTGTAATACCCTATTTTTATCTTTCTACAAATTCGACGTCTCATTGTGGAGCTAGCATCATTTTCGACTTTCCAACACCCCTCCAATTTCGACTTTTTCCATAGATCAAAAAATGGTAGAAAGTTCTTTTTGGGTCAAAATATTTGTATTTACAAAAGAAAAACCGGTTAAATTTTTGGTATTCTAGTTCTTAAAAAAATTCAAAACAGGAGAAAATAGTTGAAATATGTTATCTAAAATTTGGCACTTAATGTTTTTATTAATGAACTGCACTTCTTTTTAACCGACTTCAAAAAAGGAGGAGGTTCTCAATACGACTGAATTTTTTTTTATATCTATGTTACCTGATATCTTCGCCAATTGTGAACCGATTTTAATGATTTTTTGTGCATTGGGTTCAATTTAGGTCCCGTTTTTTTTTCATTGGTATTGGACCTTTTTTGTTATGTTTGTTCAGGCATAACTTTGTTAACCGATTTTAATGATTCTTTCTGCGTTTGGATCAGTATAGCTCCAATATAGTCAAGATTTCTAATTATTTATTTATTTATTTTATGTATATTCAGCGAGAACTTTTTGCCACGTGGACTGATTTCGATGATTCTTTTTTTATTGGAAAGGGGGTAACTTAGGAGTGGTCACATATTAATTTGGTCAAGTTCTGATGATATGATCAATGACGAAATAACGTAAATCTCCAATTCTTAAGAGCAAATAATCGAAATTATAATAAATAAAATGTTTTATAAAAAATATTTTAAAACATTAATTTAAAACCCGCAAACGTTTCGAGGGAATTTTTACATTTATGAATTGAATTTTATTATCATTTTCTGATTCAATTCGCCCGACGCTTTCTCTTACGAGGTGCATGCAAGGTATTATATTAAGTTACTATTAATAAGAGCACTAAAAAAAGAGAAAAATAAAACCGACTTCAAAAAATTAAATGCAACAAATAAAATAATAAGAACTCAAAAATAAAATATAAAATGCATTAAAAGGTATAAAATAATTATCTAATTTAGTTACAACTAAACGACGAAATATTAACATGAAATCAGTTTTTGAAGTCGGTGCCAAACAAACTATATAAGCGAGCTTATGCGATGTTGTCTTCATTACCCGCCAAACGTACTAAGTAAGATCCCTCGAGTTCGATTTATAAAATGTATATGTTTGGCACCGACTTCAAAAAGTGATTTCATGTTAATATTTCGTCGTTTAGTTGTAACTAAATTAGATAATTATTTTATACCTTTTAGTGCATTTTATATTTTATTTTTGAGTTTTATTATTTTATTTGTTGCATTTAATTTTTTTGAAGTCGGTTTTATTTTATTTTTATAAAAATTATTTTTATTCAAGTTTTAAGTTTCTATTAAAGCTGAATCCGTTTATTGATACAATATTACTAAAAAATGCGGATAGGGTATCGAGACTTGAAAAAGTTGAAATAGATTTATATAGATTTGACTTAAGCATAAAGTAATAATTTATTCAATATGTAATCTAATTAATTAATCCTAACTTTGAGTGTTTTATAATTTTATATTTTTTATTTTATGAAAAATGGATTGCATTTTTTCGAAAAATTGCAAAACAACTCGCAGGGCCGTCCTGTCGCATGATTAATATATGAAGTTGATTGGCTTATCGATAGTCATTTTAGGTAGACCTTTTGGATGTTTGAGGATCTATAGATTTGTTTCCCCTCTATTTCCTTTGGCTAAGATAGATAGATGGCTGAGACGAAACAAGTCTTCTTCTTTAGAAGTAGAGTGTGAGGGAGAGTGAGGGAAGTTGGGATGCCGTCAGAACCGGAAATGCGCCCGTCAAAAGACCAAAAGAAAAATTGAATTCTATCCGCAAGGAAGGAATTTGATTCGATTACTTTTAATATATCATCGTCTCATTTATCACCGGCTCTCTTTATGGACGTCTCGTGAGAACATTTCAAGACGTACAGGAAAACTCAATCTCTAAACCAAACTGGATAAAGAGATATGAAAAGATTAATTCACACATGAAAATGAAATCTGTCAACTATTAGATATTTTAATAAAATAATATTATTGGCGAAAATCAGAAGGGCTAGTTAACAGGGACCTAAATACATTGCTTTTAAGGAGAATGGAAATTTTTCCCCCAATAACAGTTGAAAATATAATTTTTATAAAAAATAAAACCGACTTCAAATAAATTAAATGCAACAAATAAAATAATAATAACTTAAAAATAAAATAAAATACACTAAAAGGTATAAAATAATTATCTTATTAAGTTACAACTAAACGACGAAATATTAACATGAAATTACTTTTTGAAGTCTGTGCCAAACAAACTATATCTATAAGCGAGCGTACCCGCCAAACGTACTAAGTAAGATCCGTCGAGTGCGATTCATAAAATGTATATGTTTGGCACCGGCTTCAAAAAGTAATTTCATGTTAATATTTCGTCATTTAGTTGTAATTAAATAAGATAATTATTTTATACTTTTTAGTGTATTTTATTTTATTTTTAAGTTATTATTCTTTTATTTGTTGCATTTAATTTTTTTGAAATCGGTTTTATTTTATTTTTTTATAAAAATTATTTTTATTTTTCTCTTTTTAGTGATGTTATTAATAGTGACTTAATATAATACCTTGCATGTATCTCGTAAGAGAAAGCGTCGAGCGAATGAATCAGAAAATGATAATAAAATTAAATTAATAAATATAGAAATTCTCTAGAAACGTTTGCGGGTTTTAAATGAACGTTTTAAGATTAATTTTTTTATAAAGGATTTTATTTATTATAATTTCGATTATTTGCTCATAAGAATTGAATATTTACGTTAATTCGTCATTGATCATATCATCAGAAATTGACCAAATTAATATGGCACAACCCCTAAAGTACTCTCTTTCCAATATAAAAAGAATCATCGAAATCGGTTCATAAACAAAGAAGTTATGCCTGAACAAACATAGCAAACAATGTCCAATACCAATGAAAAAAACGGGACCAATTGGAAACTAGACTGAACCCAATGCAAAAAAAATAATCAAAATCGATTTACAATTGGCGAAGATATCAGGGTAACATAGGCACAAAAAAAAATCAGTCGAATTGAGAACCTCCTCTTTTTTTGAAGTCAGGTTAAAAAAAATCAGTCGAATTGAGAACCTCCTACTTTTTTGAAGTCACAATTAATCATTAGAATTTAAATTAAAAGAAATAATCTAGGTATATAAAATTTCAAAAAATTCAAAGAATTCCTAAATTTATACAATTGAAAATATTTTTTGTCATAATAGAATTTTTTCAAATAAAAATTTCAAAAATGAGAAATGAAAAAAAAATCCATTGGAAAGTTCATTTTCTTCATTCCGTGCATTAGATATTCGTTTCATTCCCTGTTTCTTTTCTACTTGTATGTCCACTAACCAATTCAATATATATTCATTCGAAATGAAATTCTTTATTTATTTGAATATTTCTTGCCTGCTTCTCGTGTGTTTTTATTTTATTGTTACTAAGAAAAGAGAAAGAAAAATAGAAGGAAATAGTTATGTCCAGCCAATTGAATGGATGTCCAGTGAATGTCCAATAAACCAATTCCAGAGAAGTCAGCAGCCAAGCAAGCCCCTTAGATATGTAAACCCCTCTTAAGGAGGGACTTGGAATCAAAATTACAAGAGAAGGAAGGAAGTATCTAAGTAGAAAAGGATCGATTGCGAGAAGGTGGATGAAAGTCTGGTCTCTTGATGGCCATCTCAACAATGAATGAATGGAAGAATCTAATTGAAAAAAGCTGAAACGACCAATCAATAGGATCTCATCTCAGTATTTTTTTTTATTTATTTTTTTTAGGCTTCTATACAAAAAAAAACGGAGTCCTAATGTCGCGACAATAATGTTCTTCTGTCTGTCGTTTTTCTGAGAAGCTCTGAAATTAAAAATAAAAAAAAAAATAATTAAAATAAATATTTCGTTAAATTGAAGGGTTGGTTTTGTCACAAATATAATAAAACAATAATTTCAATATCTATTTAAATTATTTAATTGATAACTAACTAGTTTATGTATAACGAGATTATGTATACAAAATTTGGTTGAGTTTGCTCCAAGGGCAAGAATTTACATTTTTTCACCCTCCCCCCCCTTTTTGGGTGGTTTTTTGGGAAAGTTTTTTTAAACAAAAGTTGTCAGAAATCACATCCCCTACAACTTTGTTTATCATAAAATTTGCCATAGGGTTAATATTAATAGTTTAGGAGTTATTTGATAATTTTCATTCGTGCGCCCCCCTAAACCCCCTTCTGGGGTCAAAATATCAAAACGTTATATAGCTAAAAACGTAAGTTAGAAGACATCTGATGTAAATATGAAATTTCATAATAATCCCTTCAGCCGTTTTTACGTGAATCGTGAGCAACTTTTCGGAAACGACGGAAACATACAGACATACATATAGACAGACAGGAATTTTGTTGAGGGTGTTTTCGTTCATAATTTTGCTTGAAACGTGTGCAACCAAAATTTGGCGTGATTTGGAGCAATGTACAGACAAAACCTTAATTTTATATATATAGATTAAAAATTAAGACCACAGGGGTGATCCTTTGAATACATTTCAGATTTTTTTCGAGGGTGTCAAAGTTAAATTTTTTCGCTTTGGATCAAAACAAATACTCTACTTCTATGCTCTAAATACACTTGTATTAGAATCGATAAAAATATTTTGAGAATAAATAGTTTATTTTTCTATGAAAATTAAAAATTCAGACCACAGACCATTGTATACATTTTAGATATTTTCGAGGCTTGTAAATTTAAATTTTTTCGCTTTATATAAAAACAATTACAGTATTTGGTCTCTCTAAATATTCTTGTATTAGAATCGATAAAAATATTATGAGAATTAATAGTTTATTTTTCTATAAAAATCAAAAAATCAGACCAATGGGGGAACCTTTCCATACATTTCTGATTTTTATCTAGTTAAATTTTTTTCGCTTTATATCAAAACAAATAGGTATTGTATTTATACTCTCTAAATACTCTTGTATCTCAAAAATGTCCCGCAAACATAAATGAGTTTGACACTCCTGATCTAGTTGTTGGTAATTAGAATTTTTTACTTTATCATTCCACGGCATTCCACGGTTATTCCTTGAGTATTAAATGAGAATCGATCACTATTTTTTAATTAAAGTCAACATGGACTGCAAATTGCAAGTGCTATCTGATTAATAATAATGGAATAAACATATTAATATTTCAAATAAATTTGGATAAAGTTTAGCGACGATCCGTTGCAGTATATTTTTGTTTGCATCTGCAGTACAAAATAATATTTCATTTTTTTATTAGGTATTATTATTATTAATACTTTTCCTGTAAAATATTATAAAAATTGAATAAAATTATAACTGCGAAAAATCTTTTAATTTCTTATTCTAGGAGTGCCATCTATTTAAGAACAAACAGTACTATAATACATATGGCTTAAATTCTTGAACGCACCATTTTTTACTTTACTATACAGGGTATGGTCAAGTATTGTAATCGTGCATGAAAAAAGTGTTTTTTTCCTTCTTTTTTCGAAATATCTCAAAAACGGCTGAAACTATTTTGATTAAATATCGACCCAAAATTGGAGGGGGGGTTAAAAATTAAAAATCTAGGTCGTTTGAGCAAACTCAACCAAATTTTGTATACATAATCAGAGGACCGCCAGAAGTCTAAGAATGCAAAAACTAACCGCCTAAAATGGGGGGGGGGATACGTTCAAAAAATGAAAATCTTGTCTCATTGTACCAAACTCAACCAAATTTTGTATACATAATCAGTGGACCCCCAGAAGTATAAAAATACAAAAACTAACCGCCCAAAATGGAGGGGGGGGGTGTAGGGTCAAAAAATGAAAATCTATGCCATTTACCAATATCAACCAAATTTTGTATACATAATCAGTGGGACACCAGAAGTATAAAAATGCAAAAAACTAACCCCCCCCCTACATGATTATAAATAATTTTAGAGGCCAGGCTGTATGGTAAAGTCAAGTGAATGGTCACATCAGAACACGTCAGCTTATTTATTTTGTTAAGTTTTTATTTAAATAACTATTAGCAGAGCCGGATTTAAGTCAGTTATTAGTGGGGAAAGCTTGAATTTTTCGCTGCTTCCCCCCCCCCCCCCCCCCCAATCCTATATAAAATAAGTAAAGTATGATAAAAAATTGTAAATGGTTTATAATAAACAACCATAATATGGTTTTTAGAGTCAAGAATAAATCATTTAAATTTTAATATTATTTTATTTTAAAATTACATTACAAAAAAATCTCCCGCTTAAGAAAATGTGTCGGTTTTTAAAATTTGCACATGCCCCCCCTTCCCCCCTAGGTCCAGTTCTGAAAAAAAATGTTGTCTTTCCGGATTCCCCATTCTTATCACTAGTCAAGAACGCAAAATCTTTCAGTTCGTTCTAGTGCAAAAAATTTGTATTTTATTTGATCACACACATCTGCGTGACACGAAATAAAGAATTTTCTATTAATCAAGTATAGTACGAGTTTTATCAAAGCGTCTACTTCTCCTTAACACAAGCTAACTATTTTAATACTAATAATAAAATTGCATGCAACGTCTAATATATAGAGTTATATGTTAAATATGTTAAAAAAAATTGCAAAATAAATAACACATGAAAAAAGAATTATACTCTCAATCTATCGGTAGAGGTTAAACACGTATGAAATAATTTTTTAGTAAAAAATTAAAATATAAGATTTAAAAGCGATTCAATGCAAATAATTACATTAGTCACATACACATCTATAAATCTATATATAATTTTTTGGATTCAAGGTATTAGAAAGAAACACGAATTCGAAAAAATCTAGTGACATCACGTGACCAGTATTTCACTAATATCAAAACTCGGGCAATTATTTAAAAAATAATTACATACAGTATAATAAAACATAATATTTATATAAAAAAATCCTAATAAAACAAGTAAAATATGAAAAAAAATTATAAATGGTTATAATCGAAGGGTGAACCGCGTCCTAATATGCTGTACACCTACTTCCACT
Source organism: Forficula auricularia (assembly GCA_024734495.1). Lineage (NCBI taxonomy): Eukaryota > Metazoa > Arthropoda > Insecta > Dermaptera > Forficulidae > Forficula > Forficula auricularia. Next base: position 569,963 of record JALMQS010000746.1, read on the forward strand.
TGTACTTCCAAATATTTTCAAGTACTTCCAAATATTTCCAGATACTTCCAAATATTTCCAAGTACTTCCAAATATTTCCAAGTACTTCCAAATATTTCCAAGTACTTTCAAAATACTTCCAAAGAGGTGTACACCTACTTCCAATCGCGGATCACCCTTCGGTTATAATAAACAACCATATTTATAGCGCCAAGAATAAATCATTTAAATTTTAATATTATTTTATTTTAAAATTACATTACAAAAAATCTCCCGCTTCAGAAAATGTGCCTCTTTTTAAAATTTGCCACCTAGGGCACCACCACCACCCCCTCCCCCTCCACTAGGTCCAGTTCTGCAAATTAGAAATGTTAACTAGAATAAAACCTCCTCATCATGATTATAAGTATGGAGAAATCTCGGAAAAAAATTTTATAACGCAAATCTATATATGTTTATCGATTGTTAATAAATAACTTTTTTTGTCATTTGACTAAATGCTTATCTTGGCTGTCTCTCGAGTCTTCGTCGGCGTCGCCCGCCACTCTATCTTTTCTCTAATGCTTGTTTCCTTCCCTCTCCAGGTTAAAGACTGAGTGCACTAAGCGCAAAAAGTTCTTATTAATATGATTTTTTCAGTAGCTGTCTTTGAAAAAGATTGAAAGAGAGAGTTAATCCTCTCTAGCTCCTTATTTTTCTCTAATATATATGGCCTCTCACTCTCTCTCTCTTTCGTTCTTAAGGGAAGAGCGAATGAACGAAAGAAAGAATCTTCATGATTTGATTTATACCCATCGATAAATAATGGCTGCTGCTTTTCGAGGGTTCATCCACCGACTGGGTGAAGTAAGAAAAAATAAAATAAAAGAGGACAGAAAAAGAAAGGCAAAGGTGGTGAGGGTGTTTTTCTCTATCCGCCCACCCTTATTTTTCTATATATAAGAAGGGTCAATTTTTCGCACTAATACCCGAGCACGATAGAAGTCTGCTCCTCGTCTTGGTCGACAACCGGTGAGTTCACAAGCAGAGAATAGTCAGATAAAAAGCCTGCAAATGGATGAAAAGAACTCGATTTTCTCTATAATTTTTTATTTCCAAGTGTGTGTTTGTAAAAAAATAAAAAAAAAAGTATTTTTGTCAAATGATAATACCCTTAGAAATATAGTTATATATAATAACTATAATATCTAGAATTATATCAATATTACTTTATTAATTGAATACTTTCAGATTTCGTTTGAATCACCGGTTAGTAAAGAGAAAAGTGAATTGTTTTTATTAGGAATGACACAGGGAATAGTATATTTATTTAACTCTATAGATTTGATGGTCATGAAACCGAAAATACTTTAGTGAATGAATTAAAGAAAAAAAAATTTACCTATGGAATCAGACATGAACAGCAACAAAAAATCTGACTGCTCTAAGAGTACGTGAAATTAAAAATTTCTTTAAGCTGCAACAGAATCGAAATTCATATCACGAATCATCGTTTCGTTTCTTTTGTTTTCAGAAAAGAATATATCATTGAATATATTTTTTTAATTTGACTTATTTTGAGCTGGCAATGAAGCCCTTATTACTTAGGGGTAGATGGAGAATCAAAAAAAGGGTTAATAATATTATTTTGTTAAAAATTTTAAAATTTGTATCCGGCATCTAGGACCAAACAGGAATGTATTTCCTCTCTCTCCAAAAGAATTTTCATCGTCTTTTTAGCAACAAAAAATCTGACTGATCTAAGAGTATGTGAAATTAAAAATTTCTTTAAACTGCAACAGAATCGAGTTTTATGTTACGAATCATCGTTACGTTTCATTTGGTTTTTTCACAATTTTTCTTAATCTAATTTCTGAAGAGGTAGGTGAAATTAAAGAAATCAGTAAGCAGCACTAGAATCGAGTTTCATTCCATGAATCATCGTTTCTTTTCATATGGTTTTTTAAACAATTTTTACTACTCGAGTGCTTTTTAGTACAGTCTGTGATTGAAAAAGTTTATTTTTTAATTTTGTTTTTTAATATTTGTTTATATAAATATGTTGGTTATACATTTATTATTAATTTTATTTGATTAATAAATTACCTATCTAGATTGTAATTTCATATAAATAAAGTTCACAAAAGGATTTTTTTAATTTTAATATACACCCTTCCCTTGATTTGCACATTAAGTAGATACGATTCAGGAGAAAATGTGTAATTCAAAACAGTCGAAAACGATTTTTAACATATAATGCTAAAATGCAAAAATCTCTCCCCCCCCCCCCCCGCCTCCCCCAGAAATTTCACTGCGCACATTGCGTCTTAGCCACCCCTCTCCCTATGGACACCCCTCAAATTTATAGTATCAAAATGAAATATTATTTTAATAATTATTTATTACTTTTTAGTATTTCAATATAAATAGTATTTCTTTTTAATAATAATAAAATAAAAAAAATTTTAGGCCCTAAAAAAGTTTGCAAAATGAGCATCAGCGCAAACAGTCAAAATATATCCTATTCGCAACGTGCAAACTGAAACCGTATAAATCTGGGATAGGGGGTCATATTTAAAAACCGTGTAAATTCAGGAATGGGTTAGACCTTTATTTAAAAAAAAAAAAAAAAAAAAACTTATTGAGGAAATATTCAGAGTATATTGGTATTTGGTTTAAATTTTTTCGAAAATATAGTTTTATTATATTAGATTTCTAATTTAATTTAATTAAGCACCCCCTCTTGGATTAAAAAATTATTATAAATACTTCAAAGTAAAATCTCTATAAAATCGTGAGATTTTCTGCATTTTGATCCAGAGATCGGAAAGCAAGAAAGCCCAAAATCTAATCCAACACATTGGACATGCAGAAATTTTAGCTGAAGAACGAACTTGACGCTAGGCGTTAGAGCCATCTGGAGAGCAGAATATATAAACTTTTGCTTACCATGGACTTTAGCAGGCATTTACCGATTCATCTATGCGAGTAAAAATAACAGATTGTAAAAATTTTGTTTTCTGAGAATTCTTTCTTGTACAATGCACACCTGCGACATCGGCCAGGCTACAAGCTGATTATCATTACTAAGGCCTAACAAACTGAGATACAACCGACCCTAAGTGGACACCAGAGACGGAACCAATGGGGGGGGGGGGGGGACTTTGCCCCCTTTGGTTACACCACTGGACAGAACAACATATTTCTTAGCTTCCCTGATCCCATAAAAACACCTCCCTAATTATTCAATACAAATTAGATATGTTGCCGTTAAAGCTTATATTTTTGTGATTAATTTTATTAAATGTTGAAATTTTGTTTAAATCACAATTACTTATACTATTTATTGAATATAAACAACTAATAATACAATATAACTACAAAGTTTCGATCACAGATTAAGCGATTATAGTTTTAATTATGTGTGATTTAAACAAAATTTCATCCTTTATTCGATATAAATTTAGAAATTTTAATAAAATGTTTATCGAACAATTTTTTTCTTTTATTTTCTTTCTTATATATCCTATATTTCGTTGAATTTCCCACTAAAACTCTACAGTAGCTGCCTTTAGGCTTTTCTTATTTATTTAATGGACCAGATATATATATATAAAGAGAGAGAGGAAGGAAAAGAATAGGCTGACTGTAACCAATGGAATCGTAATAAAAACGAAAAAAAAGTAATTTTTCAATAACTAATCCTGATGGAGTCTTTCCTTTACGGCGTAAAAGAAAAAAAAGGAAAAAAATACAGTAAGGAAAAAGTAAGAGAAGAAAACGATCGAATTAAGTGGACGACAATGCTCTATTTGGAGACAAATCCAAAATCCCTCAGATTCATTCTCGCTCAGCATCTTTCTCTCTCTCTGTCTCCCTCACCCTCCACAGTACAGACTATTATTCTATCCTCTCGCCTTCAAATCTTCAAGTTCTTTAGAAAATAAATAGTAGAAGACACAAAGATGAAAAAAGATTAGACATAGTGAAAAATTGAAAGAAATCGAATAGTATATAAAAACTATATATATATTTTTTATTTAATTAGATTATGTACTCGGCCTATCACCATTAAGCCAGTGACAAAATTCTATAAATAATTATTCTCTAAAATTTTAATTTAAATAAACTATGAAAATGTTACAATTCCAGTCTGTCTGTCTGACTGTAAGTTGTGTCTATCATGTATAGACGTATTCTTATGAGAACTACATTTATTTCTGGAAGTCAAAACTAATCTCCCAAATTGGGGGGGGGGGGAGGGTCAAAAAATGAAAATTCTAGGCCTCTGAACCAAGCTCAGCTAAATTTTGTATATTGAAGGAGACAATAAAAGAATGTGTCTTCTGCTAGAATTATAAATTTTTAATTTATTTATAACGAGACTATAGTTCTAATTCCAGCAGAAGATACACTTTTTATTGTCTCCTTCAATTTATAAAAATTCTGCTACTCTCGGCAAAAAGAAACTTTCAATTTAAACTTTGTACCTATATACATAATTTGTGGTCTCCACTCAAATTAGGGGGCAAGGAATGGTTAGTGAGAGGAGAGTGGCCGGGGGCAAAGTGAATCCAGGGGGTATGATAGGGTTGGTGGGGTGGAGAAAGATCGAAGCTGGGGGGTCTAGGAGGCTAGCAAGAGACCCGCCGAAGGCAGGTGTCGCAGCTAGTTAAAAATAAAAATGTATAAAAAAAAATAATTAAAAATCACAAGAATAGTTGGTTTCAAATTCAATATCTGATTATATACTTCTGTAAAGGAAAATCAAAATTATGGTTAAAATATCGAGGCAAGTTTTCCATCTCTATGAGAAGATGTTAACGGATAACAAATGAATTATAAAGTGTGTCGATTGACCTAATAATATATAGGAATAATAAGCAGGAATGATTAATTTCAACCATGATGACATCGTCGCAGCAGGAAGTGTTTTTTAATTATAATATTTATATAATTTCTCAAAACCTGTTATAACAATAATCGTAAAAACATTCGTAAAAGTTACGAGGCTTTGATAGATAGACAAATATGATGAAATTATACAGGTTTCTAATAGCTATGGACTCCAAAAATGAAGAATAAATTCACCGCATTTCATTACTACTATTTAAAGACTGCATCTCTACAGACTATATTTACTAGATGATCTTAGGATCTAAGCTTGTGGTTCTGTTTTCAACCCCCTTTTTGATGAACGCATGTTGCAGATAGGGGAAAATTACAATACACAAAAAAACAAATAACCACAGACAGATCATTTTTGATTTTCCTCCACATTTTAGGAATTGTGAAACACAATGAGCAAAAAAAATTATTGAATTCAGTGCCTCCTGAGCGTGCAATCTATCAAGTTGTATAAAATTTATTGGTACGAGTTGTAAGATTCCCTCTTTTCCTTACGTCAATCGGTCGTATTCTAAATGCCTTTATCGGTAATTGTTTTTTAAACGGTTGTTTATTTGAAACCACAACAACCGACCTCCACCACCGACATCACGATCTCGTGTTTTATTTTTTTCTATCCCTTTCCGCAGTCGATTTAATTTATTCAATCAGAAACACGGGGAACCCTTCCACCCGCCCTTCGACGCCGTCCTCACACCACGCTCTCTTCGGCCGTTCCCTTCTTTTTTTTTCAATGTGCGAAAAGCAAAAAGGCTTTAAAAAAGGGATTTAACAGGGATGTCGGCAACGCTCGCCGCGACACTACTATCATATAGATTACTAATATAAAAAAAATGACAAGCTTATAGATATTTATTACCAATAAAGGGAAAGAATATTAAAAAATTTAAACATCGTATTTGAAAATGATTTATTATAATAGAGAGTTCATTAGCATCGGAAATTCATTTGATTCTAAATATATTAGGTTATCGAAATTTTTTTTTATTGAAACACTAAGGCTTTAAACATAAATGGAAAGGAAGTGCATGAACTATGATTTCATAAACGAGCTGAGAATAAATTTCAAACAAGTTTGTTTACGCCACTTTGTTCACTTCTTTGCTGATCACTATGGTTTCCATGAAGGTATAAAGATAGTAGGAGACCGATAGTCTGCCAAAGGGAAGTTGAAATTTCTCAAATTGGTTCCACTTTGAAGGGCAATTATTGACTCGGATTGCTTTTTTGGTTCAATTTCAAAGCGGGTGTTACAAAACTTCCGATATGTAATAAAAATCATTCATAACAACTCATTTTCAGTAGAGGATATACTGGTGATTTTCTAAAGCAATCTTAATTCTAATACACTTGTCAAAAATAACTTTTATATTAAAGTAAAAAAGTGCAAAACAGTACGCTCCCCAATGACGGCAGGTCTCATAGTCATACCGAGAACTATAGTTTACTTAATATAAAGAAAATTTAAAAAATTTAAAAAAAAACTTTAAAAATTTAAAAATATAATATTCTAGATAGGTTTCAGAAAAAAATAAAAGACAAGATGCTTAGATGCTAACAAGTTTTTTTTTTTTAATTTTTTTAAATTTTCTTTAATTTATTTAAATATGTTTCACCAAGAACCCACACCATTCTCCCTTGATAAAATTTAGTTTGTTGTTTATCTTAAAGATTCGCATTGAGGTTCTTACTTAAACTTTCTCAGAGAATCATTAGAATAATTTATTTAACTAAAATACTGTTTTGATAGTGGCATTGATAGTCTCTCATTTGTAAGATTCTTGACAGAACCTCAGCCTTTAAAAATTAATCAAAGTTTATCTAAATTAAAAGTAAGATTTTAATAATAAGTGAAAAATTTTTTTAGGCTCACAAATTTTAGTGATGGGGCAATTTTTCGTCAACGAATGATTGGAGTTAAGGAGTTGAAAATGCCATAAACTCTATGCCAGACAGGCGCAATTGATTTTTCTTATTTTTGTTTTATATATGAATAATAGCAAAATTAAATAAATAAAAACAGCATAATTTTACACTAATCATTATAGCACAATTATACAAGGTGTTTCTAAATTGATGTGGAATATTTTAAAGAGTGATTTTTCAGCCAAAATTAAGGGAGGGCTTATTTTAATTTTTTGTTCAAAATCCTTTCCCTCCAAGTTAGAGCCCTCTAAAGTTAGGGGAAAACAATTGTTTTTATTTAATATACCTACTATGGAAGAATTTAGATGAATGAAATTTGGCAGATAACTGATGCTAATAATAAAATGAGAGTTTTTGACGATTTTTCTAACCCTAAAATGATATCACAAGGGGATGAAAAAATCAATTCCTACAATAGTTTGGATCAAAACTTTTTAATGCGTCTACACTTTCCTATATAAAAAGACGGATTTAATCTGTAAATTTTTTACGTCTTGACTTTTTCTTATAAAATTTGTCTGATCACAAAAAAAATAAAATGATACTTAAACATAAATTCACAGATTGGTTATTATTTGTTTTAAAAAAATCAATTCTTTCATTCCCTTTGTGATATCATTTTAGGGTTACAAGAATCGTCAAAAACTGCCATTTTATCATCATTAGTTATCTGCCAAATTTCATTCTTCTAAATTCTTCCATAGTAGATGTATTAAATAAAAACAATTGTAACTTGGAGGGGAAGGGGTTTTGAATAAAAAATTATATGAAAGACCCCCTTAATTGATAGAGTTTTTTCTTTAGGAGACGGACTGGTATAAATATACAATTGATGAAGGCAGTCCAAGGTGGTTGTAAAAAAATAAGACTATATCAGTTTTATTATTTTACATTTATTAGATAACCGACAATTCGGAGATTTACTCTCTCCTTCTTCAAGGTCTATATAATTGAGGGGAAGACGAATTCTATAATTCTTATTTTATTTTGTATATATTATTTTATTTTTTATGTATTATGAATGACATATGAAAAATCCCAATACTAATTGATGTTCGTCTTCCCCTCAATTATATAGACCCTGAAGAAGGATAGAGTAAATCTCCGAAACGTCGGTTATTGAATAAATGTAAAATAATAAAACTGATATAGTCTTATTTTTTTACAACCACTTTGGACTGCCTTCATCAACATCCAATTGACCCCCTTAATTTTTTGCTGAAAAATCACCCTTTAAAACATTTTGCATCAATTTAGAAACAATCTGTAAACATAATACGGTAAAAAGAAAATCATCGAATTTCTCTCATTATTGCAAAAATACAACATAGTCGAAAAGAAGAATAAGTGTTTTAGTGTTTATTTAATTTAATTAAGCTAAATTAAAAAGTGTATAATTTTCCAACGGGATTGAATATCCTCCATAGCAAATATAATAATCTGATTGAAGAGAGCAACCTTTTATTGAACTTACTCAGTGAGGATTGGACGGCCACCTGTTCTCAGTTTTCTACCGACAATTTACCACCTGCAATCAAAATTGTTTTTGGGGATGAATTTTCGAAACTCTGTGGGGTTGAAGTCGTTTTTATTTCGCCTATAAACTTGACGGATGTTATTGAAGGGGTGGCGTCTGTTGGCTGCTCAAATGGATGATGGCTAATAAATGGACCCGGGGCGAGAAGCCAAAGATAAATTTGAGCAATCAACAGCCTCCTCCTGCTACACCTCCCGAAGACAAGGGAGATCAGCCGGATAGCATCCAGCCTCCGTGTATTATACACTGGACCGTCTTTTTATTAGCTTATTTCTTATTTATCCCCACCTCTCTGTCTTGTTCTCCCCCATTTCTCCCATTGGCCTTCTCAATCAATCTCATTCAATCGTGTTGTAGAGTTTATGGAGGGAAAATCCTCTTAATGAGGTTACTTTTTCGAAAATGACGCTCATCTATTAGATGTTCTTGTATCTAGAAATCATATTGATATATCATACGATAATAAAAATAAGTCGAATTGAATAAGTGCTGTATATTTATTAGGGGAAGATAATCGAGCATTAAATAAATATAGTATTTATACCAATATAGTAGAATTACCACAGTGATTGCAAATCAAAGGCAAGCAATAAGACTAGATAATACTCTTTGTCTAGTTCACTGAATTCCATAAAGGATATCGAAGAACCGTTTCCGTCCTTTCCCTTTTTTATGGATGCTAGCTTGCTAACATATAGCGTTTATTATATGGTGGTTAGGACAATAATCGCTCCTAGAAGCTCGATTGTGCAAAATGTGCGATTTTCAATCCTTCAATTCCACATCACAGTAAAATTAATTACACATTGACCAACTTTATCCCTGTGATTTTCAGAGTTTGGAGTTCCTTTCAGCCTCCATCTTTCACGTGGCATACAACATTCAAACAAGGGGTAGGTAGTAGGGTGGGTAGAAAAAATAGAATTTTTTTTTCGAAAACTCTTTAGTGCGGAAAAGCTGCCTATTGTAATAAGAAGAAAAACGGCATAAAACAAATCTAGTAAGATCTTCCCCTCGCGCAAGGAACTTGAAACTTATGAAAAATCGCAAAAATCACGATATTTAAAAATTTTTTTTTAGTTAAAATTTTTAAAATAAACACACTCTGGTGTTTTATGCTTGTTTTATGGTTTAAATAACCTAAATAAATTAAATTTTGATCAATAATACCTGTACTTTTTTACGTTCGCACAACATCTTAGAAAAAATAGAATAGGCAACTTTTCCGCACTAAAGCGTTTTCGAAAAAAAAAAATTCAGTTTTTTCGACTCACCCCCTAGTAGGTAGGTATTATATTGGATTTAAAAAGTCGATTTCTAGATATCACCTGAAATACCCATTTAAGGTTCCCTAAATTTTGATGCTAAAACTTTCTACTTTTCCATTCTGAACTATAGTAAAAATAATATTCCAGAGAGGCGAAAAAATCTTGCTGGAAAACTATGATTCTCCAAGTTGCAAACATGTTTAAGCACGAACCAATTCAATACTCCTATAGTACTGCTACTAATAAACTGCGAGTAATAAAAAGTCTAGGTTTCTTTCACAAAGATTTGACCTCTAAAATTGTGAGATCTGAAATGACTAGTGTTTCATCCTCTTCTTGATTATTCTCAATTTACGGGCCTTTCTGGTTAAATTATTGCCTATTAACATAGATAGTGAGCCATATTTGGAGTCAGATTTTGCAAATACTCTACCCGAGTCGTCATATTTGTTATTTAAGCACAATTTTATGAGAATGTTTGTTAACTAAAAATGGTATATTATTATAATACATTTTGGATAAATGAATTTCAATGAAATTACACATGATAAGCGCAGAAACAAATAAATAAAAAACAAACAGTTAAGTTAAAAAATCTAAATCACTAACTTTTTTTATTTATTATTAAGAGGTTTTTATCGCGATGAAATAATATCACCACCTCCGAGCAATGACCCTACACCGCCCGACTATATTCCTACACATACACACATATACAGGGTGTATAAAAAAATGTTCACTATTTTAAAAGGAGGTACTAATCATCAATACATTTAAAAAATCAAATAAACAAGCGTTTCTAAAACACTTCATCACTAGGAACTGCTCAATACTGTCCATCAGTGTTGTAAGCAAGGTTTTGTCCAGAAGAGCGTCTGTTTGTCTTAGTATAATTTATAATAATATATAATAACTAAAATTTTCATTTAAAGAGCAATAAAATTATTTTTAGTTTTTCTAGCTAGTAAAATATAAGTATTGCCTCCTCCTGAATTATTAAAAGACGTGTACGATAATCTTTAATAGTAAGATATTTTTACTTAATTATTTGGTCTAAACTTTGAGATACATACGCTCAAAACACTAAAAAGCTAAAAAATATTTTAAAAAGACTTCATAGTTCAATTTATCTAACTTTAATGTTTAGCTAACGAATGATTTCTAAATTACTCCACCTAATCCGCCTCTTGAGAGTAGATTTATAATAAGCTGGCATAAACATGTTCCGACTTGTCGTCGCATATTATTAGGCGCAACAGAGAGAACCAGATATTTTTTATTTAATAAAATGTTTTTGTTTATATGGTAAAATACACAAAATAATTAACTAATGTGATAAATTTTACCAAGATTTAAGCTCATTAGCACTGAATAGAAAAAGTAAATTGAACTCATTTAATCATGGGCGATGTTAGGGGGGGGGGTCAGGAGCAGCAGTGCCACCCCCCCTCTACAAAACTCATTGCCCACCCCTAGACTAATCGAAACTACGAGGCATTATTTCTAATTAAATTATTTTGTTAAGTCCAAAATTTGTCAATTGTACTAAAAAGTTATTTGATCTCTAATCGAATTACCGAAATTAAAATCTTGTGATGGCTAATCAGCTGGCCAGCTGCCCCCCCCCCCCCCTTAGGAAAACTCCGCCAATGCATATAAATTTGAAAGAAAAAAAAATTGGAAAACTATATATGTACATTTTTTAGGACATGTTCACAAAAATATCGCCCAGAATTGTAAGCTAGTATATTTGATTATAGAAGTTTTATTTCAAAAATAGGCTCTTAGTTCGAACCCTCTGGACACACTCCATAACTAGGCCACTGTCTTAGGCAATCATCCAACTAAGAATTAATTTAAAGATGTAGGGGTCGGTCCGGTGCTTTCATCCCTGCAAGATTTGATAACTTAAGTCCTGAGTTCAAACTTTTCACGATATGTGTACCAAATTTTTAGTAAAATTCCGCGGTGCAAATCTCTCAAAACGTAGAAAATAACAACTAACTTCAGTTTACAATTTACATAATACCTGTAATACCGCCTAATTATCTAATCATTAGATTAGATTCCAATAATTTTTTTATTATATAACTCTTTTTATTTAATTATTTTGAAGATGTAACATTTGTTTTAGTAAAGTAACCACATCGTCGCGGTGCATAGTTTTAAGATCCTTGACTTAAGGAATCTGCAAGTTTCTGTAAAAGTAATAGTATTGAATTATGGGTGGTATGTACATAGTAGTCTTATTATATCGTTTCCATTTTTTGCTGAACTATCTCAAACATTCTGTAGTGCATTAGAGGCTAACTCTTATACTCGATGTGCTTGCAGTGGTCAATCTTTTCAATAAAATAATTATAACATAAAAATCAATTATTCCGAATTGAATTAATACTAAGATTTGTTTATATTTAATCATTAATTTAATCAAATATAAAACTCCGCCATGACTTGAGCTTACTTCGTGTTTTAAAATACCTCACTGCACAAATATTTATATAGTTTTTATAACAAAATTTAATTAATTAGAAAAATGTTTAATAATACATCCTTCTGAGATTTGAAAACATGTACATTTCTTATCAATAAAGTAGCATGATAACATGGAAGAGGATGGCTTTATCTACAGGGGGACAACCAACACAAGCTACACCATTGATGCACCACTTCCTCTCCAAAATGTAGAAAATCCCTTTTTTAGCACCCTGTATATACACCTACAGCGAGAAAAGCCGAAAGCATAAATTTAATTGAAATTCAAATATATATTAAAATATTTGAAGGATTTATTAGAATAAAATTCGAAATAAACAAAAAAAAAATAATAATAATAAAAAACGTACAGAGTATAAAAAAATTGTAAATGAGAACGGTTATTGGTGATCACGTATTATTATTATTAAACGCTTGAGCCGGGACCATTTTTTTCCCTCGATTGGTGTGTAGCGGGGGTGTCGGGGGTGGCGGTTACGAGCGGGGGTGGGCCCAACGGGGTTAAAGTCACAATATTTGGTTTCAAAAGTTAAATGTTGACTTTCGTTTAGGATGGAAAGAGGGATGGTGGTTGGTGAGTGGGTGAAAAAAAATTATACAACCAGAGGGCTTATATAGGCTTTAAAAAAAGGGTTGTTTGAGTTTAAAAAAAATAATCGAGTGGCAAAAAAACGCATGGGTGTGGGTGACGGTGGGCGGGGAGGATCAAAAAATTGATGAGTTATCCAAGAGGGTGGTTTAAATGGATAAGATAACCATCCCGCCCCATCCCCCATCATCATGACAACACGATTTAAAGAGTGGCTTATAAAATGTATTCCACCTCATTTATATTCTATTTTTTTCACATTCAAATCAATTTTCATTCATTAAAGGGCTGGCGGGGTCGAAGGGGGCATTTTTTAATTTCTATCCACATCCACCACTTGATGAAATATAGGTAAGTATTGTATACAAGCGATAAAAAATCATTTTAGATATATCGGCAGGGAACTCATGTTTGCCAAAGCTGGGAATCCCTAAAAAAATATTGGCTCATTGTAACTGAAAAGAAGAAAGGAAATAAATACCACCATCAGGTAACGTATCATCCATGAGAGCATTTTTAGGTTGAAAAAATATAACAGTTAAAAAAAAACATATATTTTGATTTAGCAATGATTATTTTAAAATTTCCACTTCATGTTAATGGTTGAAAGTAATTTCTGATTAGATAAAAACATGCTTATTTAGAATTACACTTTACAGATTAATCAAAAATTTGGGAAATTTAGATGAATATAAACATACAAAAAATAAAAATACATAGACAAATTGCAACTATCTTTTTAACATTGCCATTTAAACAAAAAGAAATAGAAGGAAAAAATTAAATTTTTTGCAAATTCAACACATGCTCTCTGCAAATATTGCAGATGGTGGGAGGTGGCTGTGATGTATAGGTTAGACCACCCTCTAATTATAAGCTCAAATATAATAATAAACCATTCAAAATTTATTTATTGAAACATCCGTTTGTTTATGAAAATTTTCTGCATTTTTTGATGGCAAGTATTGAAGCTATATAAATAAAATTAGTGCATTAATCTAATTAGTTCTTCTTTTGAGAAATACAAACATTTTAACACCAGAAAGAACTTTCTATAGTTTTCCATTTCAGAGTTAGGGGGCGTCCATTAATTACATGAGGCGATTTTGGCAATTTTTCGACCCCCCCCCCCCCCCCCACGTGGAATTTTTCAAAATGCGTATTTTTACTGTAAATGGGTAATTTATTACAAAGTCATTTTAGAAGAAGGAGAGAAGATATTCCGAAACGTCGGGTTTTAAGAGGATAAAAATGACTTTCCAATAAATTTATTTTATTAGGAATTTTATTTTTTCATTATTCTTTCCATTCATCCATCCATATTTATATTTGGTATATATATAATATGTTAATTTGCATCAAGCAGAGAACAACCTCATTGATTTCTCTTTATGAATCAACAACGCTGATACTCTCGGCAAAACAAAATCTTTTCAAAGAAAACTATTTGATTTTTTATTGATTTAATTTCCTTAGAATTTACTGAAAATTTTAAGAAACATCTTATGTATTTAATAAAACAGAAAATTAATTTTATTTTGATCATCGCAAATCATATAGGCTTGAAGAAATGAATAAATAATTGTAAAGCTAAGGACCAATAATAAAAACACAAAAGGGCGCTTTTATAAGAATAGATAACGCCTGACCACGACAACCTGTTTCAACTTGCAGCGAAACATGTCATTACTTGTAGACTAACTCGAACGGGAGCTGATGATTTATTCAAAAGAAATATTTACAATTAAGTATAAAAGGGCGCTTTTATCATCATCGCATGCTGATTAATGAAGAAAAATAATTAAAATTATACATTTAGCAAGGGTCATTATTATCCTCAATAAATATTACATATCTACATATTCACCCTTATTTAAAATATGTTATTTAATAAATTAATTATCTAGACACACGACAGTGTGTCACCCAAGTTCAGAAAAGAACGGGCGGCGCACCGGCCATATGTATATTTACTCAAACCATTTCGAGCTACTTTTGACTCCCCCCTCCCCCATAAGACAAAAACTATTAGACCTACACTCACAAATTTTGTATGTCTAAAAGGCCCACTGGAACACCTAGAATACCAAATTTGATGAATAAGCCTATTATAGTTATTGAGTTATTAATTTCTAAAGTGCCATTTTTAATACTGACTCACTGACTGACTGACTCACATATAAAAAACCTAGAGTACTTCTGCTGATGCTAGAGTGCTGAAAGTGTGGCATATTGGTAGAGTTTGGGCTACAATTAATGGAAAAAATCGAAAAAGTGAAACTTTCCGTTTCTCAGGACCTAGATTCTCTCTCTTCACCCCCTCATTCTAGGTCCTAGAATGAGAGGGTGAAATTTATTATAGGCTTAATTAACATGTAGTGAAAAATACAATAAAGATAGAATGCTGAAATTTGACACACTGGTAGAGCTTAGCACATTAATAAAGGAGGACATTGAAAATCCGAAACTTTCCCTTCTTCGGGGCCCGAAATGAAGGGGTGAAATTTATGAAAAACCGTCCGAGTTTTTAACAGATTTTTTATGAGAAATGTTTAATAATTATTAATGTAGGAAATTAATTGTTTAATTAATTATTTAATTTAGTGAGTTATATTGATTTCTGTTTAAGATCATACATATGTTTGCCACATGTCCGTCTGGGCTTTGTGCCCTTGTGAAGGCCGCATTCTTTCTTTTAGCGAGCATTGTGCCCAAGGGCTGGTCGGCTGACTTGGCAACCCCACCCCGCTCTATGTATGTGTATGTGTATGTGTATGTGTGGCTGCTGAAGGAATGTTAGTTGCAACTGCAAGCCAGGCAGTTGAAAACGAGTGTTGATTAAGACGACATGTTTGTCGATTTGATAGCAAGTGCACGATGTTAATTTTAAGATGAGAGTTTTAAGATGTTTAAACGATGACCCCTAGACACGAAAATGTATTACCCCCCCTTTTGTAAATAAATATATATTAAAGAATAAATAAGTGTATTATTTCACCCCTATGAGCCAAGGGGTGAAACCCCGCCTTCACTAATATAAATGTTTAAATGTAATTATTTAGATAAATTTAAGCGTAAAACTTTTCAAAAATTAATTATATCTGAACGAAAACGTAAATGTAAAAAAGTAATTATTAGAAAAAAAAACCGACATCAAAAAAATCAATTGCAACGGAAAATAAAATAATAGGAGGGGGTCAGATAGGCTAGTCGGTAGCGCATCATCCTGCTAACTCAGAGTGGACCCGGGTTCGAATTCCGACTCGAGGCATTCGGCACAAAATCTGACCCCCCGGGATAGGGACAAATTTAAAAAATATATAGTATCGTCAGTAATGGCTTATGGTTAGAAAGGCCGAAAAGCCCAAAAAAAAAAAAAAAAAAAAATAATAAGAACTCAAAATAAAATAAAATGCACTAAAAGGTATAAAATAATTTTCTTATTTAGCTACGACTAAACGATGAAATTGTTACATGAAATCCCTTTTTGAAGTCGGTGCCAAACATATACATTTTATGAATCGCACTCGATTGATCTTACTTAGTATGCGTAATGAAGACAACATCGCGTAAGCTCGCTTATATAGTTTTTTCATACATTCTTGATGGGTTACATGACATAAGCACTGAAGCATTCCATCAACGACTGGACTCGCCTAGCTTATACGCAGCTTTCATTCTTCTGCGCGCAAATTATTGCCTAAATACAGGTGCGCCAACGTCATAAATCAAGTTCAAATTCAGAATATATTTTGAGAATTTTTATAAGTACAATTATTTATTTATATTTTATAATTCAATATTTTTTCTTATATGTGCGAAAAAAAATGAATTATTTAAAAAGCTTTAAATGTAAAAAAAATAATTTTTAGAAAAAAGAACGACTTCAAAAATATTAAATGCAACAATATATATTATATAAAATAATAAGAACTCAAAAATAAAATAAGATGCACTTAAAGGTATAAAATAATTATTTTATTTAGTTAAACTAAACGATGAAATTGTTACATGAAATCACTTTTTGAAGTCGGTGCCAAACATACCTATATATTTTATGAATCGCACTCGATTGATCTTACTTAATACGTTTGGCGTGAATGAAGACAACATCAGAGTAAGCTCGCTTATATAGTTTGTTTGCTACCTACTTCAAAAAGTGATTTCATGTAACAATTTCATCGTTTCGTTGTAACTAAATAAGATAATTATTTTATACCTTTTGGTGTATTTTATTTTATTTTGAGCTCTTATTTTTTATTTGTTGCATTTAATTTTTTTGAAGTCTCGTTTTTATTTCTAAAAATTATTTTTATTTTTCTCTTTTTAGTGATGTTAAGAATAGTGACTTATGATAATACCTTGCATGCATCTCGTAAGAGAAAGATTCGGGCGAAGGAATCGATAGAATAATAACAAACGCCCCCTTGGTACGTCTCTAACAGGACACTTAATAACGACTTAAACATTCCCTACATAAAGGATGTCATTCACAAAAGATCTCTGGGTTACCTACAAAAACTGGAGTCTCACCCAAATGATTCGCTGGACTCTCTCAACCAGATACTCGAAGATAGAAGATTGAAGAAAAAGTGGCCTCAAGACCTTCAAGTCTCCTTATAGACTCTGTATAGATGGTATACAGTTATGCCTCATTGGAGGAATTCTGTAAAATTTACCTGTTCCCTTCTTGTTCATCAAATGTAATAAAATTGGCTCATAGAATTTGTTACTGCTTTGTAATTTGATTTGTAAGTTCTGATTGCTGATGGAAAAATAAAAAAAAAAAAAAAAAAATATTATAATTTCGATTATTTGCACATAAGAATTTGATATTTCCGTTATTTTGTCATTGATCATATCATCAGAACTTGACCAAATCAATATGGGATTATCCATACGGTATCCCCTTTCTATTGAAAAATAATCATCGAAATCAGTCAATAAACAAAAAAATTATGCGTGAACATACAAAACAAAA
Source organism: Forficula auricularia (assembly GCA_024734495.1). NCBI lineage: Eukaryota > Metazoa > Arthropoda > Insecta > Dermaptera > Forficulidae > Forficula > Forficula auricularia. The sequence continues at coordinate 587,626 of JALMQS010000746.1, forward strand.
GAGGTCCAATACAATGAAATTTATACGGAATCAATGGGCGACTATAGTGAACCCAAGGCAAAAAAATCACTCAAATCGGTCCACATGGTAAAGAGAAATAAATGAACAAACACAAAAAAAAACAGACATTCCCTTGAATTGATAACCTCCTCCATTTTTTCAAAGTCGGTTAAAAAAGTGGCCAAGTACAGTACAAACGGCTTCTCCGACAAAAGAGTTGAGATCTAAACGGGTACCTAGTTCCATAGCAGTTGCTTAAATCATAGCTTTTTTTTTTTTTTTTTAATGCAATCGAATGCAAGAAGGGGTGCACCAGTAAAGATGCAGCCCCTATGGATCTCGAAAGACCCTTGCATTACCGAAGAGAAGAGAAAGTTGATTAAGTGAGAGGGTGTAGACGTAGGTGTCTATGCACTCCGGTTTGAAGGTTTGAAGATTATAGGTGCTGGGAAAGATAGAGGCTGGAAGAGAGTTCCAGTTCCTTGAAGTCATGGGGATATATGTATTGGCGAATGAAGTGGTCCGGCACTTTTCTAATTTAACCGCGAAAGAGTGTTGGGAGTCGGCAAAACGCGTGCTACGTGCAAAGCATGCTTTGGGGGGAATTATTGATTTTATCTCATCAGAGCACCTGCCGTGATAGTATCTATAGAAAAGGGAAAGGGCAGAGACATCTCTTCGATGAGCCAGCGAGTCGAGGGAGTCGGTGAGGGTAGAATCGTCAATTAGCCTGACGGCTCGTTTCTGAATTGCATCCAGGGTAGCAAGAGAGTATTTTGAGGCCCCTCTCCACAGATGAGAGCCGTATTCGAGACAGGGGCGGATTTGGGCCTTGTAGATGGTGAGAAGTTGTGGGGGTTTGTAAAATCGCTTGGACCTGAATAAGAAGCCAATCTTCCTTGCTGCAGATTTCGCCACAGAGGAGATGTGTTCATTCCAAGACAGGTCAGATGCGACAGAGACGCCCAGCATGGATAGGCTGTCACACATTTTTAGGGTATTCGAATCGAAGAGAATATCAGGGAAATCTTTATTTTCGCGCCTAGAAATTAGACAACATTGAGTCTTGTTTGAATTGAAGTTAACTAAATTTTGTGAGCCCCATTTATTCAGTTTGTCTAGGTCGAGAGTAATTGAGGGAGGTAACATTGATTCGATTGTTCGGGAGTGAGGGTTTACCGTGTAGAGTGCTATCGTCGGCGTAACAATGAGTGGGGTTTGCCGTTTGATCGAAAAGGCCGTTTATATACATTAGGAAAAGTGTGGAGGAGATTACGGAGCCTTGGGGAACACCAGAGCTATAGGAGCTATAGGAATGTCCTAAGTTCCTCAATTGATTTAAAAGAAAATTTGTTACGATCTTTCATATTGAATTTATAACTTGGCAAGTTTTATATCCAACTAAATTGTTTATAGTATAAAATAGAACAACTAGCAAAGCTAAATTTTAAGCTTGTATTTTCTTGTCTCGTCGAATTATTTAACTAATTCCATGTTAAACGAAAAATTATGTGATTTAAGTATAATTCATGTTGAAATTTTTTTTTCAAAAACTTTAGATTTAGAGGACATAATAAATGAATTTGCACTTCAACATAAAAAAAATACGTGAAAAAATATGTGACCCCCCTCTCCCCCACGTGGAATTGGGTCAGATTCAGCTCCCCCCCCCCATAAACGGCTCACGTAATTAAGGGTTTCCCCCTTATCGTGGGTAACGGATCCAGACAAACAGGCGGAAAATTGTTATAAGGAAAAAAAAATCAAGTGAATACAGTATCAAGAAGAGCCAGTGAAGCAGACGAACTAAGTAAAATAGTGGTAAAATAAATTAGTGTATTAAAATTATGTTAGAATTATGTTTACCGAAAATAGCAACAAGATTATAATTAAAAATGTTTTTCACTTTCAGTTATTTAGATTTTTAAACTTTTTTATGCTTGTATTAAACAGTTACCACATTTTCTTTACATTAATTTGTCCCAAGAATCGGAGATGTGATTTCGTGAGAACTGTAGCTCGGAGTATGTTTATTTGCATCAAGCAGATGACAACCTCTTTTCTTCTCTTTATTAGAGCTCGAAGAAAGTTTGTTGTGGTGTTGTAATTAGTACCTATGAGTAGATATTAATTTTCCAAATCAATTCGCTTTTTTTGTTGGGATTCAGAAAAAATCTCTAATGAATTTTTTTAATCATAATCATAATTAACCGAGCGATGCACGGTAACCAAACGCCCCCTGGACCCCCTCCTTACCGCCCCCGGATCCCCCACCATTGCACACCACCTCCTGCACTCCCTACATCCATCCTCACCCCGCACCCAGTTTTTGCATTTCTAGCTTTCTAGTGATCCACAGATTATGTGTATATAGGTATATAAATAAATTCCCTATAATTTTTTTTTTAATTTTAATAACAATTTATCGAGTTTTTTAATCAATTAAATAAATAATAAATAATAATTTTATTAAAGCAATTTTTTACATGAAATAATATACCTATACATTGTATTTGAGGCTTCGATTTCGGAGATTACTTCCCCCACCATCGACTACTTGAACTTCTAGCTTGCGATAATATTTTTAGAAAGTGTTTTTTAATAAGAGAAATTTTAATTAATTAAATTGGCAAATTCTAATATATAACAATATTTGCTATAGCCTATTCGTGGGTTTTAAAATTAAAAAACCAATTAATAAATACAAGATAATTGAAAAAATATAAACAAACTTTTTTATTGAGATTTTCATCTATCAATATTTATTTTAATTAAGTAAAAATCAATTAAGATGAAATTTGTCGAGGTCCAGACCTAGCCAGATCGTTTTCTTATCCTCAAAACTTGTTAATAGAGTTGGTTTCATCAAAATCGGTAGAGCCGTTTTCTAAATAGAACTAAGATACAAATATACAATTAAATAAATATATAAACAAATATATAAACAATTTTTGCTCGTTTAATATGAGTAGATTGTAAAGGATGAAGTGGAAACTTCTTCAAGGCTCGGTATGGCCTGCTCAAATTTTACTGATTTAGCGATTGTTTATCAAACAAACCGTTTGATTAGAAAAGTGACATTTGACATTGTGACAAGTGCAGCTGATTATTAACTTAAACAGGTATACAAAATTTCAGCTCTTTAGCTGAGAGCATTATCTAACAATTCTAATTATTTTTTCTAAATTTCTGCATTTTTTTACGAGAAAATTCTAAAGATAGAAATCCCAAAATCTTGCATCTTTACATCTTTGTGAACACAAAAATGTTGTGACTAGAACTAGCTTTCTACCGGTTCGTCTGCCTAGTGCAACAAGAAACATATCTAAACTAAAAGTTATAAGGATCAAAATTTGTTTGCTATTAAAAATTTTGACAGTTTTTAAGGAATTTGGTGTTGGAACTTGGTGAAATATTTTTTAAAATTATTGAATAAAAAAATACTTGGTAGGTTTCAGAGCTACTTTCTGTTGCTCCTGAAGATGGGTTAGCCACCCGAAATATATATATCGAGATTAAAGACTTCAAAAATAAATTCGTTTTATTTTTATATCTTAATGTGTAACCTACCAAATATTTTTTATCCAATAATCTTAAAAATTTCATCAGCAAGCATTCCATATTATGAAATTACTAAGCTCGTCTTTTCCTTCATGATTATAAATTATAACATATTAGTCAACTTCTGGTACGATTCTACATTGTCTTATAATCAAAATTCCCCTCTTTAATTTTATCTTCTCTATTATTTTTCTTATACATTTAGTGAAATATAATAGAGATTTTGCGAAACATAAAATAAATAAAGATGTATCTAATCGCATCAAATTCAATGGGTAAAAAGTGGAAATTTAATCTAGATAATTGAAAAATTAAAATTTCCATTATGTTGCTTTAGTCTATAGAGATATATAATAAACCAATTTCATCATCGGGGTAATTTAATAAAGAGCAAATTAGATATCAAAGAATATATATGTATAATTAAAGGATTGTAATATCGCTACTTTCTTTGTCATAGAAAGTAATTATATGCTTGACCTCTCCCTCTCTTACTCATGTCTGAATTGCTCTCCCAGAACGCATTTCATCCTTGTTTGGACTTGAACTACTCCAGTCTACACCCAATTTAACCCCCAACCCTCTTCTCCACCCCTCCGCCCTTAACTCATCCCTTTTTCTGCTGTCCTATTCTAACACAACTAAATTATTATAATAATAATAATAATTATTAAATATTATCTCTTGTTAGGATGTCGTCGTCGTCGCCTACGCCGCTTTTGACTTTCTCTTTCTCTCTTTAGGAGAGTTTTCGCCGGGGGTGAAACATAAACGAATTGTCAAATGCATATACATCCCCCATATTCTCCCCACTGTCTACAAATTATATATATATATAAATTCAAACTATTAGTTATATTATTCTGCAATGAGTGAAATTGTGTTTTCAAAGAGCATTCAAATTTCTCATAGAGAAATTGAAAAAAAATGACTCATAACAAGATATGTCTCGTACCTGCATTTGTTCGTATACATTTGATCTTGGCGGTTTTTAAGTTCCTTAGTCCTATTGGAAGTGTACTTATAAAGAGTGAGTCATCTCTTGTCCATTTGAAAAATGTGTTTTCTTTCTTTCCCTTCTCACTTTCTGTCTCGCTTTCATAGGAGTTGAAGCTCTTACTTTTTTATACGTTTCTTGTTTTTCCTATCAACTTGCATACTTTTTCCCTTGTTTAGCGCTATACCGTTACCTATCTCATATTTCTTATCTCATCATTCGCCTAAATCGTATCCTCAAAGAAGTGATATTTCAACACAATCAGCACATTCATTATTTTCCAATTCACAATTGCGCTGGTCCTTCAAGTCAACTCTGCATGCGATTGCAATCTTGATTTGAGAGTAAATACATTTGCCTTATTAACCGCGCCTGCCACAAGATACTTCGTTTAAAGTTCTGGGTATTCGTCTATAAAGAAGTTCTCGAACCGAACTCTAAGTTACTTGTGACGTCACAGTCTCTGCCAACATTTTCGAAATCCTTCTAGTAACATCCAAATAAAATAGTCCATATAGGTAATACCTTTCTCTCATACAGTATGAATCTATTTAATCGTATTTAACTATGACTTCATTCATTCTTTATAGACATGTGATTTTATTTTATTATATGTAATTTATTTAGACCTTTAAAATCTTTATGAATATAAAATGGGTGAAATGAAAAATTATTTTAGCGTAGGTTTTAGAAAAACAAAATTTAAATGATAAATTGATGAAAGTTAATATCTTTTAGGGAAACACCCATTTATAAATGCCCTCTAAAATTAAGATTACAAATTCTATCCCAAAAAAATTTTAAAATAATCATAAGACTTGATTTCTCACCAAGATTCATTTTCACAAAAGCTTTTATCTAATTCTACATTCTGAATTTAAAAAAATATAAAAACAAAGATTAAAACAAAGCATAACAAATGAAAGGTAGGTATATATAATCTCTGACATTGAATTTTCATTAAATCTTGATTAATTTTTCGTATTCTCTTTATATCTATCAAAATATATACCTATATATATTATATTCCCTCATTTTGTTTCATCCTAAAAAAATGTTAAAAAAAATAATAATAATAATAAAAAGACAAAGAATATAATTTTCCAGCTGGCTTGATTTCAAATCAACATTTTCTATCCTCTTTTCTATATCTATACCGTTTATAAAAGGGAAAAAGAGAGAGGCGGGTGGAGGAGGGAAAGACGACTTTAGAAATTATATTATTAATAATTAATTTACCGGTTTTGTAGACAGAGAAAGAGCGAGACCACGAGAGAAGAAATGAGCGAGATAGAGGGTGAGGACTGGGTGGGAGAGAGAACCCTTTTTAGCTTTTGTATATTCGCGAAAAACCCTTTTATAACGCTTGAGAAGAGATTAAAATTATTTTCTAACCCCACTCGTCCCCTCAGCCCCAAACTCGCCCCCTTTTTGCTCTTCGATGGAGGGGGCTCGGGGGTTGCCACAGAGTCATATTCCACCCTCTTAACATCTACCTTCAAATCCCCTTCGCGATTTCCTTTTTTTTAATTTTCCCCAAAAAATGGATTTTAATAAATTTTAATACCCAATTTTAGAGCAAATTTTCCGATTGGACAATTATGAATGAAAAATAAAATGACATAATTGAGGAAGAAAGAGAAGACGCCTTTAAATATACAAAGAAAAAAATAAATTTCCTGTAAATTAGATAAAATTTAACAAGGAATTGAAAAGATGGTAGAAGGAGGGACAGGGTAGATTTGAAAATCTTCAGTCAGATAAGAAAATTATTAAATTGTATATTAAATATTTCTTCAAGTTGACTGATAAATTTTAGCTTTGAACGATTATGAAACAACCTTTGAATAAAATTCAATGTTCCCTTTTTAAAAGAAGATTAATTGGAATTTTTTTGTAAATTGAATTTAAATTTCTTTTAAAAAACTTATGATGAAAGCTGAGCGACGTGAATTGGAAAATTTGTGGCGATATAAATACTCACATATTTTGTTACAGAAAAGCTTGGATTCGCCTTCTCCCATAAGAAAGAGAAAATTTTGATCTCATTTTAAGAGTATGTTAAATTTGCCAATCTGAAATAAGCTGACGTGTTCTGATGTGGGCATCCACTTGACTTTACCATACAACCTGGCCCATCACTTATATTTAATATTTAATAAAATTATTTATAATTATGTAGGGGAGGTGGTTAGTTTTTGCATTTTTAGGCTCCTGGGGTCCCACTGATTATGTATACAAAATTTGATTGAGTTTGATACAAGAGCTTAGATTTTTATTTTTTGACCCTACATCCCCCCCCCTCCATTTTGGGCGGTTAGTTTTGGCATTTTTAGACTTCTGGGCTCTCACTGATTATGAATACAAAATTTGGTAGAGTTTGTTAAATGGCCACGATTTTCATTTTTTGACCATACACCCCGCCCCTCCATTTTGGGCGGTTATTTTTTGCATTTTTAGACTTCTGGGGTCCCACTGATTATGTATACAAAATTTGGTTAAGTTTGGTCAAATGACCTAGATTTTTAATTTTTAACACCCCCTCAACACCCCTTAATTTTGGGTCGATATGCACCAAAATCTAATCAGCCCTTAATCTCAATGGACCAAAACTACCTGTGAAATTTGGTTTCGATATTCACACTAGTTTTTGAGCTAGCTTGTCCACAAAAATTTGGTAACGCACAGACTAACTTACTAAAACAACCAGACAACCAGACAGACTAACAGACATTTTGACAAAACAATTATTATCTCGAAAAATATAATTTTTTCGATGTTCATTTATAAGGGCTTTTTTCTAGACCGAAATGCCATGTTTTCGAGCAATTTTTTTAATCAAAATAGTTTCAGCCGTTTTTGAGATATTTCGAAAAAAATGAAGGAAAAAAACCACTTTTTTTCATGCACGATTACAATACTTGAACATACCCTGTATGGTAAAGTAAAAACCACAAAAACTGTTTTTTTCGGCATTAGTGCTCATCTCGAACGCCGGGACTTGGTTCGTATTTTCTTGAATATTCTGAATAGGTAGCTAGAAAATTTGAAGTTTTGTGTTAACTGCATAATTATCCAATTAGTAGATAAGCTTGAAAATCTAGAAACTGGTAATTAGTTCCCGGTCCTGGAGATGCACTTTTAAAGTACCAAATAGATTACAAAGGAGGGCCGGACCTAGCTTTCACAATGTGGAAATGAAATTTGTAGCATTTAAATATGGTCAAATACATTTAATCTTAATCCCCTTTATTCCTGATTTTTAGCTGGTCGAAGCAAATTAAAAATTTATTAAGTGGGGATCGAAGCAATCTAATGATAAATTAAAGAAAACAACTTAAGAACTAACTTTAGAAATACAAGTCAAATGTATTGCTAAATGTTTTTGGTTTATGTAGAATTTAGTACAAAGTACTTGTTTGTACTCTACAGCAGCTCTATCACTTCATTTAGCCCAAAGTTAAAAAAAAGTAGCCATATTCCAAGGCTAGTTGATCATAATCAACAATAAGTTTTACCTACACTCAAATCCCAATATGAAGTATGATACTTATTCAGTGATATTAATTGGGGAAATTCACAAATTACTTAAATAAAATCAATGGTGGTTATATTAAAAAATTTAAATATTTTAAAAAAGATTATATATATTAGACAAATTTGAATTTATTTTATATAATTAAAAAAATAATGTGCGGGGTAAATCATAAAAGCATCAAAATCATTTACACGTAATAATAGATGTCAAAACCAGAAAACTTTCGCAATTCAATTTGTTATTTTAAAATAATTAAATTATACCAGCTTGATACTTTTCAAGACCACCACTGAATTGAAATTCGGTATATAAATTTAATTTGAAAAAAGAAGGTTTCTCTACTGTTAATATTCCCTTAAACCCGAGCTCTTTCTCTTCTTAAATTGACCACTATCCGTTTCCATCTATGATTTATACAGTTTATAAGAGTCAAACTCTTGTCACAAAGGATTTTAACCAGTATGAGATGTAATAATTAATTGAAAACAAAAATTATCACCTACCTACTCAATTAACATAGAACATAAGAAAATGATGCTGAGTACATATGTGCCCATAATTATGAAAGTGGACTAAGTAAAAAAATTAAAAAATTAGATTTTTCATATTTTATGTTCCGTCCATTTAAAAAGTTCAGTAATAATATGTCGGTTTTGCAAAATCACATAAAATTGAACCATTAAGTGGATTTCTAGTTGTCACAATACACAGAATTGAAATTTTGTTTATTTGATAAAACTTTAAATATCTAGAAACTAACAATCACTGACTTAGACCACTTTCATAATTAAGGGTACATATATGCATTTATGTGTGAGTATAACAATGAATGATGGGAAACCTGGTTGGTAGGAAAGACAGAGTAAAGGAGCCTTGGATGCCTCTGAAATATCGTGCTATTGGAGAATGTAGAAGATTAATTGGTGTATAAAATTACAAATGAGGAAGTTCTTGATAGTAGTAGAACTTATTGGTTGAATCTGAGAAAAATATTATAAAAATTCCAAAAATAGGTCATATGGTAAGACATGCAAGATTTGTTTAGCGATATTTTAGAGAGTGAGATAAAAAAAGAAAAATGAAAGGTGTAGATTTTAGTATTTTTTCATATAATGAAGGATATGAGAAGAAAGGCTTTATGGAAGATAGGATGAGAAAGAGTCAAGGGATAGCGTCAAACCAGCCTTGGGGCTGTTTGCTCTATTATTATGAGGAAACTGATGTAGCCGATATTTGGCAATTTTCTTTCAAACTTTACGCATGTACTGTAAAAATCTTTATTGCCGATAGGAAGTAAGTGATATTTTTATGATAAAACCGTGTTACCACAGTGTCTGTGGTGGGGATAAGTAGAAAGCTTTGCAACCCTTCTTGCTTCTTCAATATTTTTATGGAAAATAGATTCAATTTTTAGTAATATTTTTTCTTGGTTAGTTGTAAAAATGTAACGAATGCATCTAATATGAAACCCTCTCTATTTTTAAAGGTACTTTAAGGATAATTAGTAGAGATTGTGGTGTTGTTGCAAGGTGAAACATCTTTAATAAAGATAAGAGTAAATAAATATTATATGTAATATTCATTTACTATGAGTTAGGATTCTTGGTCACTTGTTTCACATTAAAATTAAAAAAATTAAAAGATGTAAATTTTTTCAATAATAACGTTATTTTCTGTACTTCCTGAAGATGGGTTGATAGCCCGAAATATATATATATTGAAAAAATTTACATCTTTTAATTTTTTTAATTTTAATGTGAAACAAGTGACCAAGAATCCTTAACTCATAGTAAATGAATATTACATCTAATATCTATTTACTCTTATCTTTACTTTATGGATAATTAAAATGAATTAATATCATGTTTCACCTAAAACCTACACCACTTTCCCTGAGTAAAATAGTTAAAAAGAGTTCGACCAATTGTGGAAAATAACTAAGTAGGGAGTTTTCATATAGTGCTTCAGTTCATACAAATAAATTTGAGAAGTCCTTATGAACTTCAGTTTTAAAGACCCTCAAGAGTGTAAAAAAACACATTTGTCTCCATTATTTTTTCTCTTAACTTCGGTAATGCAAGGGTCTACTAAGTCAATTTTCCTGCATTAAAGAATAATAATAAGGATCTAACTTCTCTAAAGAGCTAAGAGTTAAACGTCGAATTTCGGTAAAATTCCAAAGATGTGAAATGAGCTGAAGCTGGAGTAGAAGTCGAAGTCATATTGGAAATTTGTGATTTTGATTTTGATTTCTAGCTTAGATTCTTTAGGCCAATTATATGTTACCATAATTTTGCTAAAACGTAGATTAGACAATATAATTTATTATATATTTTGACATAAATTGATTGTCAAAAAAAATACTTCGCTTAAAGGTGCCATATAATCAACTTCTGCTCTATTGACTATTACCAAAAAAATTATTGTTTGAATGAATATATGATGATAAAGTCATCACCTTTTTAATGATCGGTGGAATATTTATTATATCAATTGATTGGAAAGATATGAATCATAAAATCAATCCTAAGGTAGGTATATTTAGTGAAAATGATAATTAGGTTTACTTTATTTTTAGAAGCTTAACCTCAAGCGTAGAGTTTAATGAATCATCAATTAAATTCAATGAATATTAGAAAAGGCTTATGAAGTTGCCCTTTTTTAAAAGGGGTCGTCCTCCTCGACTAAATACGTGGATTATTATTCGTCTATCACGTGGGCATCGCTCCCTCTTTTTATTTTACTATGAAATATAGCTCCCACCCCCAACCACCTCTTTTTCTCTCTCTCATTCTTTTTCACAATGATCCATACGTAGATAACAATTAATTTAAAACAAAAAAATCAATATTGGTAGCAATTAATGTAAGAAACGTTCAATGGGCCGTGGAAGGAGGTGGTTGGTGGGTTGTAGGAAACAAGAGGTCGTTGGGGCGAGATTCAGATAACGATGGTGGTCTCTGATTAATTAACGCTAATAAAAATTCACTCTCACAAAGTTAAACAACATATGCCAACTAAATCACCATTCTCTCCTTTTATAAGGATTCATAAATTTTAAAAATCCAATACACGAGTGATTTCTTTACTTATATATACAGATAATACTTACTAATCGGCTTCGAAATGAAGAATTATAAAAGCTTACGTGTTCTGATGTAGCCATCCACTTGACTTTACCATACAACCTGGCCCTATTTAATATTTAATAAAATCCTTTATATTCATGTAGGGGGGGGGGTTATTTTGTGCATTTTTAGACTCCTGGTGGCCCACTGATTATGTATACAAAATTTGGTTGAGTTTGGTACAATAGCCTAGATTTTCATTTTTTGACCATACACCCCCCCCCTTTCTTTTTTGGCGGTTAGTTTTTGCATTTTTAGACTTCTGGCGGTCCACTGATTATATATACAAAATTTGGTTGAGTTTGCTCAAATGGCCTAGATTTTTAATTTTTAACCCACCCTCCTCCCCCTTAATTTTGGATCGATATGCACCAAAATCTAATCAGCTCTTAATCTCAATGGGCCAAAACTACGTGTGAAATTTGGTTTCGATATTCAAACTAGTTTTCGAGCTAGCTCTTCCACAAGAATTTGATAACGCACAGACTAACGGACAACCTGACGGACGGACAGACTAACAGACATTTAGACAAAACAATTATTATCTCGAAAAATATAATTTTTTTCGATGTTCACTTATTAGAGCTTTTTTGTAGAGCGAAATGCCATGGCTTAGCTCAATTTTTTTAATCAAAATAGTTTCACCCGTTTTTCAGATATTTCGAAATAAAGAAGGAAAAAAAACACTTTTTTCATGCACGACTACAATACTTGACCATACCCTGTATGGTAAAGTAAAAATTATTATTATTTATTGAATTAAGTTAGTTAGCAGGTATTTGGACGGGAAAGTAGCAAATAAAATAATTCTCATCGATGATTCAGATAATTATTTAGATTATAAGGATTTAGGAAAGAATGTTATAAATTTAAGTAAGTCTGATTCCTACAAGTTAGTTAATTCCGATATGAATATAGGTTTTTATTCATTTGTAGAATCTGGCATTGATTTGTGGTACAGTCTGTCTATTATTACCTGAGATATAGTCCTCTCCCCCCTATGATTAAATCAATTATAAATTATGTCAAGACATCCTAATGTCCTAGAGCTGTAAAAAGGTTTATTTAATTCTCACAAGCAGGGATTAGCTGAGGTAGAGAGAGGTCATACCATCCTTGTTAATATTTTGACCAGGTTACCTTAACAACGTATGGCAAATTCCAGTATGGCTAATGCGCCGTTTGCTCCTGATATCGGATTTTTGTGCGGATTTAAATAGTTAAATTACTTTTCTCTTTTAATGGAAATCTATGGTCATGTTATTTGTTAACATTTTTATATTATTTTTTGTACTTGTTTAAAATTTGTTAAATTATTGTAATTAACTTGTATTGATGTTTGTTAATTTATTTTAGTTATATTCTATTGATGTTTGAAGGACCTAGCCACAGAGGACTTGTGCCTCTAGGCAGGTCGAGGATTAAAGATTTATTTATTTATTATTATTTACGCAATGTTTCACCAATTTTATTTCGACTTCATCAGGCGCCTCAATGATTATAATTTAATTTTAAGATATAAATATGTATGCACATATTTCCAAATTAAATCAATTGTCCCTGATTATTTTTACAGTATATTTTGACTAATTCTTTTCTCTTTGGATCTCTATATATGGCCTGAATAATTATTTAATTTATATAAAAACTTTTGTTTTATTAATATTAATAATAATCCAGAAATATAAAATTTTTTTATATAAATTAAACAATTATTCAGGCCATATATAGAAAGCCAAAGACAAAAGAATTAGTCAAAATATACTGTAAAAGAATCAGGGACAATTGATTTAATTTTGAAATATTCATCCATTTATATCTTATAATTAAATTATAATAATCATTGAGACCTGATGAAAGCGAAATAAAATTGGCGAAACGTTGCGCAAATCGATGAGAATTGTTTGAATTTCGACTTTCCTGTCCAAATACCTGCTAATATACTTAATTCACTAAAAAATATGGATGCAATATTATTAGTTATTTTCCAGCTATATGAATTTATATACATATCTATAGCCTTATGTATAGACTATTAAATTTTTTCAATTCTAACTGGCTTTCGGCTGAGTAAGAGAGAAAAAATTAAATATCCATGCGTATCCATGAAAAATAATATTTATTATTAAATAAGACTGATGATGAAGACCAACCCTTCGAAATTATAGTATCAAACAAATAAATAATATGTATACATATATATTTGATATATAAGTGTGTGTTTATTTGCACCAAGCAGAGCACAACCTCCTTGTTACTCTTTATGAAGAATAAGGTGTTGAGAGGCCAGATCATATCTTTGACGGCTTTGATCTTTACTTCAGATGGTCTGTTGTCGCAAACATTTATTATTCATCTTCCTAAAATCACGACTATTTTTGATTTCAATTAATGGAATCACATCCTGATTTATTTTCAAGCATAAATATAAGCAGGGATTATTAAAAAATAATTTTTATAAAAAAATAAAACCGACTTCAAAAAAATTAAATGCAACAAATAAAATAATAATAACTTAAAAATCAAATAAAATACACTAAAAGGTATAAAATAATTATTATCTTATTTAGTTACAAATAAACAACGAAATATTAACATGAAATTACTTTTTGAAGTCGGTGCCAAACAAACCATATAAGCGAGCGTACCCGCCAAACGTACTTAATAAGATCCGTCGAGTGCGATTCATAAAATGTATATGTTTGGCACCGACTTCAAAAAGTAATTTCATGTTAATATTTCGTCGTTTATTTGTAACTAAATAAGATAATAATGATTTTATACCTTTTAGTGTATTTTATTTGATTTTTAAGTTATTATTATTTTATTTGTTGCATTTAATTTTTTTGAAGTCGGTTTTATTTTTTTTTATAAAATTATTTTTATTTTTCTCTTTTTAGTGATGTTATTGTGTCGGGCGAATGAATCAGAAAATGATAATAAAATTCAATTCATAAATATAGAAATTCTCTCGAAACGTTTGTGGTTTTTAAATGAATTAAGAAAAGGAGGAAAAAAACAATTGTTTTTCTATGTCTTTGTTAAATAAAAATAATTTTTAAGAAAAAATAAAAACCGACTTCAAAAAATTAAATGCAACAAATAAAATACACTAAAAGGTATAAAATAATTATTATCTTATTTAGTTACAACTAAACGACGAAATATTAACATGAAATTACTTTTTGAAGTTGGTACCAAACAAACTATACATATAAGCGAGCATACCCTCCAAACGTACTAAGTAAGATCCGTCGAGTGCGATTCATAAAAGGTATATGTTTGGCACCAACTTCAAAAAGTAATTTCATGTTAATATTTCGTCGTTTAGTTGTAACTAAATAAGATAATAATTATTTTATACCTTTTAGTGTATTTTATTTGTTGCATTTAATTTTTTGAAGTCGGTTTTTATTTTTTTCTTAAAAATTATTTTTATTGTTCTCTTTTTAGTGATGTTATTAATAGTGATGATATCATCAGAACTTGACCAAATTAATATGACACCATCCCTAAGACACCCCCTATCGGATAAAAAAAGAAACATCGAAATCGGTTCATAAACAAAGAAGTTAGGTCTAAAAAACCTAATAAAAAAGGTCTAATACCTATGAAAAAAATGGGACCAATCGGAAGGTAGGCTGAACCCAATGCAAAAAAAATTTTCAAAATCGGTTCACAATTGGCGGAGATATGAGGTAACATAGGCACAAAAAAAAAAAAAAAAAAAATTCAGTCGAATAGAGAACCTCCTTCTTTTTTGAAGTCGATTAAAGAGAAGAAGGTTTTTGAACACTGCTGTGGAGAAAAGAAGGAAACATTTTATTTGTTTCATTCATTGACCCTTTGAAACCCTGAAGAAGGATGGAAAAATCCTCTGAAACGTCGGTTTGAAAGGGAGAGGAGGAAGGATTCAGGAGAAAAAATTCAGTCGAATAGAGAACCTCCTCCTTTTTTGAAGTCGGTTAAAAATCAGCTGCATGTACCTTGTACCTACATGTTTACGACTTAATAAACTTGTTTAACATCAAATTATTTCCTTATTTCTTTAATTTGCTCGACTTTGTCAGGTGTTGTTTCAGGGATGACTTACTGGAATTTACATAAGAATCCTTAGGGCCGGTTGTATGTCGCAAAGTAAATTCTTTTTACCACTAACAAACGGTAGATGGTAAATGGAAGAACTAGGATGGCCAATTAGATGACAGGCATTTACCGTTTGTTAGTGGTAAAAAGCATTTACTTTGCGACATACAACCGGCCCTTAGTGTTAGAGGATCAGATTCTTTTCAGACGTGTTCGTTTCAAAGTTTTGAATTTCAGAAATGATTCTTAGTTTTTAATTCTTGACAATTTCGTTACTGCCAAGTTAATGTTGGATCTGTTCGTGTTTCGATGAAGTTCTGATAACGTCCTAGGGGATAGGTTGCTAATTTAACCTTTGGCTGAGACTGATATAAAACTAGCGATAGTCTATGGTACTTTCATCAATTTTATGAAAAAGTCCTTTACAAAAATTCATCCCGAAAAGTTTTCAACAAATCTCACGCTCAAATTGTTTTCAAAAACTTTTAAAAAATAAAAGTTTATATTAATAAAATAGGCCAAGTATTGTTAATATTAAATCGAACGAATTTATAGATTTAGTTAGAGAGGGTGAAGGGAGAGAAGGCCGAATGGCGTTTGATAGATTTCGAAACGAAGATAGAATCGAACTCAGGCCAATTTCCATATCGCGTGATTTTGAAACTTTATCTCTCTCCTTCCATCTCCCTCTCTTTAGTGACTAACTAGTATAGGCAAAGTATTGATTGACTTTTTATTTAGAGTTCGTGTCTTATATATTATCAACATAGAATGCAGATGGAGACAGGGTGGGAGGTAGACTAGCAAGGGGTAATAAAAGTACTAGTGAATTTATTTATTTATTGATCCAAACGAATATATCGTGTATCGTAGAAGTCTAATTGGATATTAATTCTTTCTAAGCCACCATAACTTTGCTATAGAATTAATTTATTCTTCATGCATATAAGTGATATTCTATATATTTCAATGCATCTTATGAAATTAGAGATATGATATAGTCCAAGAGCTGGTGACACATTTTGACTACGGATTTGACCCAACTAGAAATAATGTGTAATAGTACCGTCTATGATACAGGGAATGGCCATCAAATAGCAAAATAGCATCAAATATTTTTTTCATGTTGTAAAAATACACTTTGGGGTGGTCTGGTTCCACGTTCCACCACTCAAATGGTCTGGAGTGAATATATTATGTTTATAATTGACTATAAATTATAATTTTTATAATTTCATTGTGGGTCAAAAATAATTTTTAACACATATGTATTTTTTACCGCACTCACACGATGCGCAGTACCTGGTCCACCTGTTACAGCCAGCCAGACTGGCCATTCCCTGTACAACTATCATAGACGGTACTATTACGCATTATTTCTAGTTGGGTCAAATCCGTAGTCAAAATGTGTCACCAGCGCTTGGACTAATACTTCTATTGTTTAATTGTTTATCTCTAAAAACATATTAGACATTTTTAATGGATATTCTTATTCTGCAAAAGCTGCTGTATGTAATTTTTGATTACCCTATACAGAGCTCATTGAAAAGTTTTTGTTTTGCCGAGAGTAGAAGAGTTGTTGAATCACAAAGAGAAACAAATAGGTTGTCTTCTGCTTGATGCAAATAAACATACACACCTATATATCGAAATGATATATCTGTATATATATATATTATATTATTTATTTGTTTGAGACTATAGTTTCAAAGGCTTGGCCCTCATCATCAGTCTTTTTAATTATAAATATTATTTTTTCATTAAAACAGCATCGCGTGGATATTGAAAAAAATTTTCTTTCTTCAAAATTGAATAGCCAGGTAGAATTAAAACCAGATATATCATTTCGATATATAGGTGTGTATGTTTATTTGCATCAAGCAGAAGACAGCCTCTTTGTTTCTCTTTGTGATACAGAGCTCAAATTCGCCTCTCAATTGATCTATAGCATAGCATATATTCTCCAAGAATGTTATAGCTACTCTATACAATTTAGGGGATAGCTATGTAGGCTTAACTAATTTACTGGATTACTTGGCCCATTATAGAACTGTCTTTGCTTTTCTCTTTTTTACTTTACCCATACGAAGTATGGAGAAATAGTGTAATCGTGTTTGAAAAAAGTGTTTTTTTTGCTTTTTGGAAATTTTACATAAAGTGATCATTTGATTTTGGTAAAAAAAAATCAGTGAATATATAGCAACATATACCTATAAAAATGTATTATATAGTAAATTAATTGAATTAATATTTTCAGAGATATTATCTAAATGAAGGAAACAGTGAAAAATTTTTAAGACTTGGCAGTCTCTTTCCAACCTATATTTATTATGAAATGAATTTAAAATATAAATAAAATCAATGAAAAAATTATGTTTTCTGCAATTTTCAAATGTAAACTCTGAATATAGAAAGTCCTTTTGAGTTATTTGTGGGAATCTTGATCCAGACACACAAATATTCAAACACACAGAGAGACAGAAAAAAATATAGTTGAAAATGATTTTTCCCCATGTTTCAGATATTTTTAACAATAATGAGCAAATATCATTTTTTCTTTTTTGTGTGAATTTTAATGCCAGGACCTCCTGAGATTACCTCTTAAGAATTTGAAAATGTAACGTATGTTTATTAGGAGTGGATGGTGGGTGGGTCCGTGGACAAAATCTTGTGTGCGCTCTATCCTAAAAATTAATATTAATCTGAAACAAAATTTTATATTTAGCTATTATATACTGAGATAAAAGAATACAGTCGTTTTTTTAAAATGGGATCAAGCAAACATGACGCTTTTGAAGGAAAAACAATTAAGATAATTAAATCTTTAGCTGATATGGACCAGATGTTGTATAGTAACTCTTTTTGACTCTGAAATAAATGGTATAAAAAATCATTTATCCGAAATTTGAGAGAGGTGAATTTTCGAGTAGTTTTGCCTCTGAGGCTCCAAAAGAAGTTGTCCGAGTGAAACAAATTTTTTAGTTTCAGAAATAAGACTTAAGAAAAACTCAAAAATTAATGCAATACCTACTTTACTTAGATTCTGCTGTTAAAAAAAAAGTAAATTTAGAATATGTTTACAATACAAATAGATAGAAAATCTACAAGATGGCGTATAGTAAAAAAAATACTATATTATAATGGTATCTAAAAATCAAATTAACTCATTGAAAATACAAAAATAAATTGTAACTTTATACTTTTTTCTTATATTAATTAGATAGCTATTAGTACAAAATATTGAAAAAGTTTTGATTAAAACTCACAAAATATGTTGTAAGATTACAATTCTGGTATGTAATATTACTAAAAAGTTCTTATTTTGTATTGCAAAATTATATAAGAAATGAATTAGTATGTTAGCAGTATTTAGAGGAAAAGTAATTAAACAATTTCATCGATTTAGTAACGTAGTTTGATCCAGGCTTCATCAGGCGTCTCAATGATTATAATTTAAGAGACGCCTCGATGAAGCCGAAATAAAATTAGCGAAACGTTGCATAAATCGATGAGAATTTTTGATTTTCTACTTTTCCTACCAAATACCTACTAACAAATTAATTCACCAAATAAAATGGATGCGATGTAGTTTAATAACATATAAAAAATTTGTAAGAGTAGCGAAGCATGTAAGTAATAAAAAGTACCTTACAAATCATTAATGCGAGAATATGATCATCAAAGTGTCAACAAATAAAAAAGTTATTTTTGTTTCTTACTTTACTGTTCTATGCATAAAACAACTTCTATTAGTTCTTCCAATCTTTTATAACTCGAAATGTTCAAGAAACATACAATAAAGTTTCGATTTGTTTTTTCTATAAAAATAGGATTTTTATCTATTTTTCACATATTGATCTTTTTTTCATTTCAAACTAATCATGCATATTATCTTTTCACTTTTTCTTCAATCTTAATGTAAGTTTCATTTCTTTTATCCCCCCAGCAATCAATAGAACGGAAAGGAACCAAGTCCAATCAAACTTTTTTATTAGCAGTATGAATACATATATATATATATATATTATTATATATCTATAAATATATACAAAGCAAAACTTATCTTTTATATCCGCGATATATCTAGAATGTGTATTTTAAATGATTGGATCATGCCAATCAGTATTTTTTACTCTTTCAGATATATATTATTTTTTCAAGAACGGATAAAGGAAGGATTTGGTTGAGATATGAGGGGTTGAGTGAAGGGCAAGTGATAGGGTGGTGGTGTACAAGGGCGAAAGAGAAAGAGAGAAAAGAATGAATAAAGACATATTCTCGTGACTGAAGTTGATCAACTTTTTGTACCTGTCTGTGCAAGAGATTATTTAGCTTCTATTTTGTATTCAGTATTCGTTTTGTTATTAACGATAGTATTAATAAGAATAGAAATTCATTTACGCCCCTTTGGATAACAAAAAAATTGAGGGAGAAAATTGGAAGAATTATATTTGAAATATATCGTGAATCAGAGAAATTTCATTAAAAATTTCCATTGGATGATGATTTAAATGAAGGGAGGAAGTCTTTCGACAATTAATAAGAAAAAATAAAAAAGTTAAAATTTATTGGGATATCAATTAAAACTTAGTTAGGAGAAGTTGTTTCTACGACATTTCAACATTTATAGTATGCTTAACTAAATTCAAACACGGATAGTAAATAAACTGAAACGGGTCGTTAGACATTATCCATAGTCGCTTACAATATTAATATGTTTATTTCTTTATTATTAATCACATCAAAATCACTGGCTATTGAAGTCAATGTAAACTTAAAATCACAAATAGCCATCGATTCTCACCTAATACTTGAGGAATAACCATTCTACATAACAATTATGATTGCTTCGTTGATAGCCAACTTGAAAATATAAAGGAATTGACTTAAATTCATATATAACCATCGATCCTCATCTAATACTTTAGGGATACCATTCTACATTGCATTTTTGATGATTCGATTATCAATGGCAGCTATTGTTGAAAACATAGAGGAATCGACTTAAAATCAAAAAAGCTTGTAAAAATAGGCATCGATTCTCATTTAATACTTGAGGAATAACCATTCTACATTGGATTTTTGACGTTTCGATTATTATTAATAACCATTGTTGAAGAAATGGAGGAATTGATTTAAAATAAAAATAACGATCGATTCTTATATAATACTAGACGAATAACCTTTTGCATTTTATTTTTGATGTTTAGACTATTAATGGTAACCTTTACTGAAATATGGGTGAATTGACTTAAAATCAAAAAAACTAAATTCTTTTTGTAAACAACTCAACCAATTATGACGTTACGATTATCGCTGATAGCCAATCCTGAAAACATGAAGGACTTGACTTAAATTCATATATACCTAACCATTGATTCTCATATAATACTATAAGGATAACCATTATATTGGATTTTTGACGATTGATTATCATTGGTAACCATTGCTGAAGACAAAAGTATTCCAAATACTTAATTAATATTTTCTTTGTAAAAAAAAAATTTTGTAAAATAATATAGTGTATGAAAAAAAATAAAAAAAAAATAAAAAATGTAATAACCCCGAATGTCAGCCTAGGCAATGTGGGTTAAATGAAATTTATTAATGCCTAAAATGTTAGAGGATCTAATAAAATAAACATATGTACATAAATTTGCTGAATAAACTAACATTTAATAAAAAATGCTGAAGACATAGAGGAATCGATTTAAAATCAAAAATAACAATCGATTCTTATCTAATACTAGACGAATAACCTCATTGCATTGCATTTTTGTTGTTTTGACTATTAATGGTACTCTACTGAAAACATTTAAGAATCGACTTAAAATCAAAAGACTAAATTATTTTTTGTAAACAACTCAACAAATTATGACGTTTAGATTATTGCTGATAACCAATCCTGAAACATGAAGGAATTGACTTAAAATCATAAATAACCACCGATTCTCATCTAATACTTTAGAGATAACCATTTTACATTTCATTTTTCACGTTTCGATTATCATTGGTAGTCATTGTTGAAGACATAGAGGAATCGACTTGAAGCCAACTCTGTCTGTCTCGCCCATTATTTGTATTTGTCCATTTTTCAACTCTGCTTTTTAAACACATATTATCAAATTAATAACCTTTTTAGTCTCTCTCTCTCTCTCACACACACACACACTCGCACATATATGCAGAAATTCAACCCCCTCTAAAAATAACTGCAATGTAAAAATTAATAATAATCACTTGCCTCACTCCCATTTAGTCTCTCGGCCCTTCCCTCATACCTCTTTCTATTCTTCTATCACTATGTCAAACAAAAAAAAAACGTTCAAACAAAATATAAAATAACACCCTATCTCCTGTTGAATCCCTCTCCATCCCCAAAACCAGAGGGTATGATTTTTAAAAATATAAATTCGAGATAAGAGTAGAGATTAAGTGACTGCCAACATACGATTAAAAAAAACTAAAAATTATTACCAAACCAATAATAATATATTTTATCTTTTAAACTCGTTGGCCAAAAAAAAACGAGTTGAGAATATTTATTTATTTATTTTTGGAAATGGATGGAATAAAATAATAAAAAAAAACTAATCATGATAAGAGATAGAGGCAAATAAAAATTGGGTTTTTATAAAATTCCGGTTTTATATATATATATATATATATTTTTATTAACTGAATAAGGAAAAGAGACAGGAATTTATTAATTTCAATTTCAAATTCTGATAAAAAATTAATTTTTTTTTAATTTAATTTCCTTGGTCCATCGTAATTCAGATTTTACATTTGAGATTAAAGAGATCCATTCTAGAATTAATGCCGATTTGGCATTTCTTCTAACACATTCATAAAAAATTGTAAAAATATTATGGAATCAAATGAAGTGAATCAAATATTGACCCTTGTTCGAACGTTAAATATTTCAATCAAGACAATATATAGTATGTCATAAACAGTAATTAATATTAGGTATATAGAATCTAGCATTTATCTCCTTTTTTTGAAAAGTTTGTTATCTTATAAAACCAAGGTTTTCTCTTTTTACAGCTTTGTACCAATGTTTCGGAAGATCTTCCCTTCTTCATTGAACGCTGAATGAAGAGGGAAGATCCTTCGAAACATCGGTTCAAAAGCTGTAAAAAGAAAACCTTCCAATTAAAAATACTCTTTTATTGGGAATCATCTTATTCCTGGACTGCCGTCCATTAAATCCCCAGTTACAAACTTTATAGATATACCTGCAACTTAGCTATATGTATTTATTTTTCCAGAAATCAAAAATCATTTTAAAATTTTAATCGAAAGACTATTTTGGATAAGAAACTAATTATTTTTAGGGCTGAAAATAAAAAATATTTTTATCATGGGATGTCAGATATATATTTATGTAAGGAAAAATTTCCCTAAGTAATAGAATTCGAGAAAAAATTTGTTTAAATTTAATTAGCTTTTAAAATAATATTCATAGAGAGCCTCAAAATGGCAATTTTTATGATGATTTTGTCTCTCGGCGTTCAGATATGGACTATCTCAAAATTTTGAAAAAAATTTCAGAAATTAGTTCATTCTCATCCCTTCATCAACAAAAAATAAGAACAAAATTGTTTATACACATATTTCAGAAAATAAAGTTACTGTACTCACTGCTATGCGAGCTGAATTTTGAAACAAAAGTTTTGAAGGTAGAAGTCCCAAAATTCTTGCGTTCTTCCACACAAAAAGTTTTAGCCTCGTAACCACTCTATACAAATGAATGGTGGTAAATTTTGGGTTATGTTTTGTAACGTGACTGTTCTTTTCACACTACTATATCGTCTTTATGAATGGATCGTTTCAAGCGATTGATCCCTCCAATCGCCCACTTTTTTTTTATCAAAACGACGAGGTATAATTTAAAATTTTTTTAAGTTACTCCCAATATATTATTCTAACAAATATTAGTTTTTATCAAGATGGTGAAAGTCCTTCAATGAAAAAACAATAAAATAATGATAATTTTCCCCACCCTTTCCCAATCTACCATATGTAAATAATTTCATTTTTAATTCCTATTATTTCATATTTGGTGTGATAAATCGTCTTCAAATTTTAACAGTGTGTTTATTATGCTTTTAATGACTTATATTCCAAGTTTCGAAGACTTCTTGGATTTTTGCATTTATGAAAGAACTACCTTAAAGAAGTTTTCACTTCAAAAAATGAAAATTTTTGGGTGAATACAATCCTCCGACCCACCTACAGAGCGTACAAGATAAAATATAAAAAAACTTCTGATTTAATTAATTATTTTATCGCATTATTACCCAACATCATTTTATAAAATTAAATACTTTATTTTTGTTCGTTTATTTCTCTGCTTATATCATTTTGATTGCAAATATGTAGAAACTGATTGCTTTTATGCTATGGTTGTATCTTGGGAGAAAATAAAATTCCATTAGCTGGTCACTTTTGTCTGTTTCTCTTTCCTCTTCCACCTTTACGGTTACCAGCACAACCCCCTCACTGCTAGTGACGGTGTTAATACCATTTAAACCGTAGGGGTTTCCTAACCCTTTTTATCGAGAGAGGTGTGGTCGTCATGTATATAGATAGCCATCCCATGGTCCCTTCTGTCCCCTCCTCCACCCCTGCGCCCTTTACACACATTCCCATACTCTTTCCAAAGCTTTGCTTTTCTGTAGTTTTCCCACTTTTTTATTCAATCACCATTTGCAAATTAACCAAATAAAATGAATTACAGCCAATTGGTTCAAAACGAATTTTGAACTTTCTCCCTCTATCTACTGTGTTTATTGTTTTGATTTTATTTAATTACTAACTTAACTTCATCATTTTTTTTACTTTCTATGCCTTTAATTAAACTTCTAATGTGATTTCCAAAACACATACAGTGGACTCCCGTACAACGCGGGGATACACTTCCGCGTAATAGGAAATCTTGTTATACGGGACACACATTATTAGAGCAATTTATGTAACTTCAATCACGCCCACCCTTTCTTATCTTCGCTGATGTCTTAATTAAAAATTTTTCTTTAGACTTAGAACAATATACATATATGTACATTAGGGTGGTCCTTATTTTGGGTATTTTCGAATTTTTACACTGGCAGAGGCTTATATGGTTCAAAATAAATAAAAAAACTATCTCCCAAGTTTCAAGTCTCTATCTCAATTTTAACCTGGGCCGCACAGGAAGGCAAGTATTCCATCTTAATAACAAGGTTTTTTGGCATTAAACTATTTATTCTGGCCAAGTAATGGTTCAAAAATTTGAAACTCTGTAAACTTTATTCTTTTAATAGTAGCTATGTCTATGAATTTTTACAGATTTTTAGCTATTATAATTTTGGAGTCTATAACTTACTAACACTAAGATATAGTAGTAATTTACCTTGCTGCAATTCCAAGATAATAATAGCTAAAAATATGTAAAAACTTATTATAAGGATAAAGTCTACAGAGTTCAATTTTGTTAAAATTGATATAGAGACTTGGAACTTTGGGGATATTTTTTTATTTATTTCGAACCATATGAGTCTCTGTCAAAAATGTTCAAAATAAGGACCACCTAATGTACATGTATTATTATTGCTTTTAGCTACTATCTTATGCGTTAGACGGGACTGTTTATCGCGCTATGAGTACTAGTCGCAATTTTTTCGTCGAGTTATACGAATTCGAGGTTTACGGGAGGGAATATACGGGAGTCCACTGTAGTTACGAAAACAGTTCAAGCTATATTATATACCTATAATATTCTAGGAATGTTTCTAAAAACGCTCGAAGAAAATTTGGTAAAAAAACCTAATACAGGCCTCAGAATGGAAATGAATCCTCACAATTCAAACCCAAAAGCTTAGCCTATGGACAAAATAAAAAATAAAAATATACATATAAATAAATATAAAAATAAGTACAAAATTCTCAATAAACGATGTTTAGCTTACACCTATCGGTGACAAAAATATTGCCAAATCATGAAAATTAGCGTAAATCGTAACTATTCTAACAAAAGTCCTCAGTTTTTTCTTAAATTTTAGATGAAAAATTTATATTAAAAAAAAAATTATCTTAGAAAAAAATAATAATAATGGAACAGCATTTGGCTAACAAACCATAGGTCTCCTCGATTGATGAATGGATTGTTATTAATAGATTAATATTAATGCCTTTTCACCCTCGATTGCAACAAGCCAGCTAACCCCTTACTCTGACATAAACTGATCGTGTAGACTCTATAAGCCATCTATTTTACCCCATCCTCTCTGCAGCACCGTATATGCAACTAATAATTAATCGACACGCTGAAACAAGTGACAAACGCGTGACGTCAGCCCTTTGGAAGAGCACATTTATATGGCCAAGAGAGAACTGATTAACATTAATAATATAATTGATTGGTCCCAAATATATATATATAGTGAATAAGAGAGAGAGAGAATGATGATGATGATGATGATGGGGATCATCATCATTACCTACGAAAGGACCAGATTCCAGATGTCACTTGATGGACAATGATACAATTGGAGATATATTAGATGGTTTATTACGAGCAAGAAATTTCATTTTCACGGTTAACAAGGAAGACGAAGTGACATAAATAATACTCTAAATACATAACATTCTCACTCCATACAAGCCAAACATATTTTCAGCTATATGGTACTCGTTGTTTATTCTGTTACTTGGATACAAATTTTATTGTTACTTGTCCTCCAAGCAGAGCAGCCTAGAGGGGCGGCTTTAATCCTGGTGCTTAGCTTTTGAAGGCCAAGTGGGGGGATATTTGATAATTGTACAAATAATTATTATTTTAAAAAAAATTTATGATTTAAAGATAATAAACTTACTATAGTATTTGTGATGAGAAATATTTATTTTTCCAAAATAATTTAAAATACATACCTAATTTTTTTTCAAAACAACAACCGCTAACTATACGTCAGGTCGGACACTTCTGGGACTGCCCTCATATTTGCTTTCATAAATGCATAATAGATTTTGAAAAGTTGAAATCGTAAAAGTTTTAACGCATCTCCTCTGCTTGACCACCTAGTAGCACTCAATGGTTGTAGAGTTAATTGTGAAATCTATTTTTTGAAGTGAAACTTCGTAAGAGACGTTTCTGTTTTAAATATTTTGTTATAATAAAGGGGAAATGACTAAATAGAGAGAAAATAAGAATAGCCTAGAAAGAGTTTTAGAACGCCAGAAAGTAATAAAAAAAATAAAACAGTTGGATTTGAACTTGAGCCTAGCAATTGCTGGTGGTTAAAATGCTTCCTAAAATTAATTTTAAGGAAGAGATTTTAATCACCAGACCACCGAGATAACTTATAATAACCCTTTAAAATATATAAATACTGAACATCGAAAAAATTATATTTTACTAAAATTAATGATTTTGTCAAAATGTCTTTTAGTACGTTACCAAATTTTGTTTACGGTCTAGCACAAAAACTAGTGTGAATATCAAAACGAAATTTCAGATGTAGATTTTTTATATTGAGATTAAAATCTGATTAGATTTTAGGTTGAAATTGAATCAAAAGTTAAAGGAGTAGGGGGGGTCCAAAAAATATAAATATAAGTCTTAGATACTTTGATCGATTTTGTATATGAATTCTTTACTACCTTATGAAAATGACTCACTATCTGAAATTGATAGTGACCAAAAAGAGTGGGCGGGGGGGGGGGGGGGCAAATATTTGAAAACAAAAATCGAAAAAAGCTCATATTTCTAATAGAATAGTCTCATAATTAAAGGAAGATATTATTAATTGTTAATTGGTCCAAAATTAAGAGACGGGGGGGGGTTCTTTCGTAAATAATTATAAATTATTTTATTAAATATTAAATATAAGAGATGGGCCAGGTATATGGTAATGTGGATGACCAGATTAGTTTATTGACTTATATTTTATATATAAAATATTGAGGTCCAGTCTATGGGAACGCCTGTAGTATGCAACCTGAAGTGAAGAATGGAAGTATGCACGCCAGACTGCCCAGAAGGAGGGAAGCATTTTGGTACGCATTGGTGAGAAAGAAAACACAAAAAACTAAGTTCTAATTTAATTTAGGGACAAAATTCAATCCAATAGATATAGAATAGAGCTGTTTTGGGCTTCCCTACTTACTAGACACTTTTTAGTTTCGACAGTTGTTCTGTCAGTCTTTCTGTCTGTAGTCTCGTAGTGTGATACAGTTTTATAGAGATAGAATTTTAATATTCTCTGTCACATATTTAGTGAAATTAAATTGAAAATACCCGGTCACCCTGCATTCCGACTAAAACATATGAAAGCAAACTTGTTATGTCCAGCTCCACCAGTTTCTGTAAAATTTGATCACAGCTCATTAAATAAATGCGGCTCAAAATTAAGAGGAGAGGGGGAGTGGATTCTTTGGTAAATAATTAAAAATTCAGGCTGTTAAATATATGCAGAGAGACCAAGTGTGAGGTGGTGTAGTGTCATGTGGATGGCCACATTATTTTATTTATTTATGTGATTATTATTATTTTTTTTCAGTGGATTCAATGTTTTGCTTAGCCAGTAAGTCGTTTTTGTTTATAAAGAAATTTAAAAAATGGTATATTGTAGGTCAAGCCCTCAAGTGAAATTGAATATTCTCTCTATATATAATAAATATTGTTTTATCCGAGTTCAAAAGAATAATAGGAAATTTAGAAATTAATCTCATTAATCTCAACAGGTTTTAACTTATATTTGACAATCTTGCAATATATATTAGCTCTAAAGAAAGAAAAATGATTCTATCCGTGCTCTTTTTAATCATTTTCATTGATCAGATTCTAATGAAAGAATCCCTCACCCGCACATTAGATAATAAAAAAGTGAAAACTTTCAAAACTCGGTACACTAGAGCTGCTCTAGTAATTATTAATAAACTTAAATATAAATTGTTCATTTATTATTATAGTTGGATTTTAACCACTGGAGCAATCAGATATTAAAATTTTGTTGCTTAAAATACATATTAATCTTAAAAATATATATAGTATGTCTCTGGAATGTGATTTTTTAACGGGGATACACTTTTTGGCTGTTATATACAAATATCATCTCCGCGTAGAAAAGCTTATGCGGATGAGACTCACACATTTTTAAATATATTTATAATTCACATTAAATATATAATTCACAATACAAAATATTCTTACAGATTACTCGATTGTTGGTCCCTTATTTAAATATTTATTTTTTCTTTTGGCTTCTCGGCATTAACCATTAGCTATTTTACGATACTTTATATTAATTATAATTTTCTCAAATGTGTAGGGATCAGATGAAAATCGGATTGCAGCGAATCGGGCTTGAACCCGCCCTTATTTATTATTTTATAATATTTTTGGTAACAATTAGGAGACCATGGAAAATTATATTTTTTTATCACTTCCCAACGCTTTATAGAACCAGAAAAAAGTGTAAATTTCTTGTACAATAGAAAAACAAGTTGTTTTGCAGAAGAAGAAAGACAAAATCATTCACAACTAGGCTTAAAGAATGAATGCTTAAAATTAAATCCGCTTAGGCAGAGGCATGCGATATGTCATAAATCGTATACATCAATATCAGAATAAAATAGACCAATATAGAAAAGCGTTGCGTAAATATTTTTAATAATAGAATAGTTCAAATTGTAAATTGATTACGCTGCTTATGCGGCATCCTTACGGTGCTGCCTCTATTTTTCATACGCCACGACCCTGACGAGGCGTATTCATTACACTAGTTCACTAGTAGTTAATGTACTTTTAAATCTATAAAAGAGTTAATTATAATAGTTTTGTATTATTTGTATTTTTCAAATTAAATTAATAATTTCCCAATTGCGTATTTAATTTTTTAGAAAAGATTAATTTTAAATTGTTTCCTAATATTATATAATTATGCAATTTATTTTTAATAATATCATCTATTTAGTAATTCACCATTCTTTCTTTCTGCTCTCTTTATGTAGGTATACATATATATATATATATAGAGAGAGACTGTGTATTTTATTTTATAATTTCTTGTTCGTTTTCTCGGGAAAATAAATTGCATTTGTTTATCATTAGCCATCCAGTTATATTCTTATCAGTGCCATAGAAGGGCTGGAGACTGCAGGATGCCCCTGCCCTTCCAAGTGTGGAGCGAACAGAGAGGAATTCAGAGAATCGCTCTTCCTTTTCAAGGTTCCTTTCTCTCTCTTTCTCTTTTATTCAAATTCATATAGGTGTTCCGAATGTCAAGACCAAACAACACCACAATTAAATATTCTCTTCTGACATACATACGAGTATTTAAAAGAAAAATTGGTATTTTTATAGGGCATTTTGCTATAGCTATATAATTTTTTTAAATACACTGTTTTGGTAAAATGATCTATGATAATGGGAATGGAGCCTTCAAAAGTATTACTGTAAAAACACAAAGCCAGATATAGTGTATTGGCTCTTAAATTTTAGTCTGACAAAAAAAAAAAAAACTATTGCCAGTCAGCTCCCCCCCCCTACTATTTTATTAATCAAGAACAAAACGTTAAATTTGATATTTTGTTCAGTTTATATACTGATCTGTTTTTACTTTCACATTTATATTTTAAACATAATTTAGCAGTTTTTTTAGTCAAAATTTTAACTAGCAATATTGCACACTAAAAGACATCATTGATGTGGAAAAAAGAAATACATACATACATACATACATCCCACGGACTAAATGAAAATCGCTCTTTTTAGGCTTTGGACGAGACCCTATGTAATTTTTGGTAAAACCGTTGGGTCCTAATATTCAACCTAAATGAATACTACAATTTGTGACTTTGGTTGAGACCATTAT